>NW_019379577.1:3831029-3897838 GCF_000648655.2 Copidosoma floridanum | reverse complement strand
AAAAATAAAAAAAAAAAAAACAATATTATTTACTATTTTTTCTTTCTAGAAGTCAAGTGTTACCAAAAAACCTATAGATATTTCACAAAAATTTATGAAATATAAGCTTAAGTTTATCACTTAATATTACATACACATAGAGCCTATATACTGACAGTATGTCACGTATATTTGCATGAACAATTGGTACTTCAGACGAGATCAAATCCAAGACTTTTTATTTTTTCAGGTGATCTGAGAAGTAATTTTCAGGTATTAAATTAATACACCAATAATTGGTAATAAAAGCTTTCAACGATCAATTTATTATTGTAAAAAATTTATTTTGACGTACATAAAAAATACGCTAATTTGCGTATTTTTTTCTAAAATCTGCGTATATTACTTGTCTTTGTATTAAAAAATTTATTTTGTTTTGTCTGTGACAAGTTCGCAACGGCAATTAAATTATTAAATTAAACATAAAAAAAGGTCATGTTTAAACAACTGAAAATACAACGCTTAGCTTAGAAATACATTTCATCAGAAAAGCGGATTACAGAAATTTTGGAAGGCATAAATTGTGTGACACTTGAGTTCATACATTTCTTTTAACAAATTAATGATATGTTCGAGTGATTATAATATGTGATGCAGCATTTTAATAATAATTAAATGTACAATAATTGTAATAAAAGTATACGGTTAACAGTAATCTCGTGGAATATATTTTGTACTCTCTTTTTCTTTCTTTTTCTCTCTGCATTCATTATAGCAAAGCAAACATATGACGTAAAATTATATAGAATATTATTTACATTACAGTTTTAAGTAGTTGTGAAATTAAAGCATTCAGATTGAATTGAACACTTTAAACAAACTTCAAAAAAAGGTATAAAAATTAAGTAGTTCATTGAGATACATACATTAACTGTGAAAGTAAAAAGGCAAGAATTAAAAACAATACAGATATTGTTTCGAATATCATGTCAAGTAAATATTAGTCTAATTTTCTATCACAAGAACGAAACAGTAAAGCATTGTTATTTTACAATGTACATGAAATAAGTTTGTTCGTATTACATGGCAAAGCACCTTTATTGCACTAGATAAAAAAATAATATTCTTTGTAGTGTAACATTTTCAGGCAAAGAACGCTTTTTTAAAAATTCAATCACTGTTTTGTGTTTGCAAATTTTTAGTTTTGTTGAGCAATAAATTGGAGATGGCCTACTATTGGGTAAGCAGCTCAAAATTACTACTTGAACACCAGCATTTTACTCTAGGTAAAAAGTTTTGATCATATATTACACTAAGTTTGCCTCCACAGAGCAAGTAATGTTTCAATGAAATTCTCATTAGGTCACATTATAGTTGTATGTAGCAGGTATTATTTTGAATCACATTTGTCACACAGTATTATATTACTTATTCCGAGGTCCACACCCATGTCTTTTGTTATCATTAAAAAATCATGTATTCGGATCTCTTAACAGCTGAACAAAGGAAATCCTGCAGTACATAGTCGCTTATTCTATCACTAAATTATTAAAATATAAATATGAAACATTTTGTGTGAAATATTCATCTTGGATAGATGCTTTATATTGTAAAAAAGCATAAAAAAATTAAACCTATCTATTGCCATACATTTTTGTTAATTAACCAAACTAGAGTAAGCTTCAGAGTATAATGAAAAAATAGAAAAAAAATAAATCCAAGCGATCAGATTATACCTTGACAAAGTACAAAAAAAAAATATTATTCCTATAACATATGAACATCCTCTATTTCGATAAGTAGTGGAAGATTTTGTACTTACAAAGAAATAAGTTATTAAAAAAACGAAGTAGGTACAAAGCAGCCCAAATGACTGATCTTTAATATTCAATCTCATCATCTTGAGCATTCTCTTTTATGTACAAAGTCAAACAGCGAGTATAATATTGCACCTTGCAACTCTCAATAACAATTAAATTCTAATTTCAACAATCTTCCACGACAACACATCTACAACCTGTTAGATCCCTATGAATCGGTATGATTACTGATACAAAATGTTCAAGCACTGATTGAGAGTGTAAACCGTGGCATAGGCAGTGGCCTTCAGCACCAATAGTTCAGGGTCGAGATTCATGCTGGAGCTTTCGATGGCTTGGGCCAAGGACTGACTCTGTTTCTCGGCCTTGTTCAGCTGCTCACGGCAATTGGCAAAGGCGTCCAGGACCTCAAGTTTGGCCACGGGGTTGCTCACACAGCTGGTTGCCGCTCGTAGGCTGCTCGTGTGCTCGCGAGGAGGCAAGGGCGGGTGGCTACTCGCTATCGCTCGCGTGTACATCTCGATGACGGCACGCAACTTGTCCACCCATTCCTGGCGCGCTCGAGCGTCCGTGGCTCGTAGCTTGATCATGTCGCCTGTGCGCCAGGACACGAGAATGATGTTAAGGGCAAGAAAAAGAACCATGTTTCATGAGTGTGTGGTAACTTGGGTGCTATCAGTGATTTTGGGGATTATTGAAATAACGTAAAAGCAACTTATGCACCAAGTGCTTAAGCTACTTGTTTGCAGATGCCTATGTAGCTATTGTTTTTCACATGTGACAATGAGATTGTTATTCCGCAATTTAGCGATACATGATTATATATACTATTATTTATAAAAGGCATTGGGTCCCACAGACTTATGGGAAGAATAAATAAATGAATAATATTCATTGCTGACAAACTTGTGAGCTTCATCATTGGAACTTATCACAAGTTAGTCATACAACAGTACATTTCAATTGTTATTAGTGGAAAAGTAGCTTGAATACATAATTGTGTAAGACATAAGACATAAGTAAAGAATGCATGCACATATTATAAAAAACACTAACCTGTCGCTGAATTGACGGTGAAAGTGTTGGAATCTTCGTCGCTGGGAGCAATGACAGCTCCAGCTAAATAAATAGAACATCTTGGCCTCTGATTCTTTTCTGACTCGCTGAGGAAGTAGTGCAACTCACCAGTTTCTGGGCTCAATATGAACCACCTATACTGCCATCCTTTCATAGCATTTGTGTACTTGTAAAGTAAGCCCTCGTAAGGGTATCTCGTTTGTACATTCATTGCCATTAGTTGCAGTTGATCTTTCTGTTCTCGAAGATCATAAACAACAGTTCATCTTCCGTTTCAAATGTTCATTGTTTAAACACAAAATCTTGAACTATTTTAATTTACCACTTTATTTTGTTGAGGTATGAATATCTATCCACTGTGTGTACATACAAACTCTTTATCTACAGTGCATTGCGAGGATTGATATATACTTGCTTCTTAATTCAATTAACTATTTGAAACAAAAAAGTACTTATCAAGAAGAGTAAGTATATTCTACTACGTGTTCTCGGACTTGTGTATGTATGTTATGAATGATAAAACCAGAAATCACAGGTGTTCTGAATATTACTAACATATTTGTCACAACGATTTATTATACTTCTAAATTAACAATAGCATTCGCATATTTTCTCTGTATTATTGCCATTATTTAATTGTAATTTTACGCTGTTGGGAATAAAAGTCAATAAGCACATTACACTATTAACACTCTGTACGTAGTAAGTGCATCTTATAAGTACCTATATATTTATCTTACAATCGCTGATTGTAAATTTTCGATATAGTCCTTTATCGAAAATTTTCTACAACCAGCGCTATCTAGCGTGGCGAATTTTGAACCAAAATGTACCCATCAAACTTCCAAGAAAAATAACTAGAAGCAACTATGCTAGTAATTTTCTAGTTATTTTTTCTTGGAAGTTTCAAGCAGACACAAAAAATAGACTGCTCGTTGTTATATATACGGCGCTGAATCACAAGTAGAAGGCAACCCTTAAAATATTTAAGATGTTGTAAATTAAGAACACAAAGAATTTTCTTTAAAATTTTTATTTGTATTAAAACAAAAGACTTTAATTTTTACAGGAAACATCAATACAATTTATGTATAAAAAACGAACTTATAAAAATAATTCAAAAATCTTAAAACTAAGTTAAGACTTACAGCTTTAAAATTAGCATAAACTACAAAAATTGTTCTGCATTTAACCAGAATAAAGCTTAAATATGCTTAAAAAACTAGTGTTTGATATACAAGTCTTTGCTCTTGGAAATCAAGCACCTATACTTCGGAATCATCTTACGATTTGTTTATCTAAAACGTACTTGAATCTTTTTTGTTTTTTTGTAAAATAAACCTTTCGTCAATATTGGAAAATAAGAAGTAAAACTGCTTTTGCAAAAAACTTTTTGCCCTTTAACAATGTTCAAGTAAAATATTTAATTTTAGTCATTAACGTGAAGAGAAAATAAATAAATAACTTAATTTAAATCAATTTCATTTCAGTTAGTTTTAAGCGAACTATAGGCACTTCGATATTTGGAGAGCCATCATCATCTATTCCTACAATTTTTACGATGGCCTTTTCATTGAGCGGCAAAATATCAGGTATTGCCTTCTTGGCTGCCTCTGAGAGCTTTTCTGGGAACATGGTTGCTGGAGGAAAAATTAAAAAAACAAGCATTTTTAAAAGCTGTCATTAATGTATATAACGAGCGAGTAATGAAATCAGATTTAACTTACATTCCATGTTGCACAGAGTTCCAAGAGCCGGTAGTGTTAAGAAATCAGGTGTGATTTGACGAATATCCGTGTGTTTGACAGTTTCTGTATTACCATAATCGATGAAAAAGATAGTGGATTCATTTGGAGAGCAAACAGAATCTATACACAGTCCTCGGTAAAAACAGTCACAGTACATAGCTATACAGAGTTCCTCGTCTCTCGGTATGTAGTGACCTTTAACTGTTCCAATGTATTCTTGAATCTAATAAGGAAAAATATTCACTCTTTTTTTTGCTTATGAAACAAAAATCCTATACAATCATGATAAGCCTTTATACGTACCCTTTCAAGCATTTCACCATGAATAGCTACAATAGCATTTTCATCGTCTGGGGCTACTACAATATTGCCAGCTTTCTCATAATAACTTAGAACTATAACCTTCAACTCATCTCCGACATCACCGATTTTCAGGACTGGCAAGTTATTTAAGGAGTAGACTTGGCGATCTATTGAAACAAATGATAATGAAAAAATCATGTTTAATGAAATTGTGCGTCAACTCACTTAAGTAGTTACAAACTATAGCCAACATAGATTCAACATTCAAGTAATAAACAAAACTTGGGTTTATTTACAGACATAAAAGATCATTCAATTCTCATAATGTGAGTAAAATGTATTTCATGTTTTTTTTTCCCCTCAATTGAAACTGTTTATTTAGTCTATGTTGACTTAAGAGTAACGTGTTAGAACTTTCTTAAATGAAACTAAAGATTACTATATACCATTTTCAGGTTTTTTTGATTTCCAAGAAGGTTCCAAAGCGCTTCTACATACATCGTTAACAATCTCGTGGTTTTGAGTTTTCAAGATGACTCCATCTTTGATTGGATAACCTTCAAACGTACATATCAGAGATGCCTGGGATGCTATGAGGGACTGATAATAATCTGAAGCTTCTGGCGTTAAAGGAGTATTAGGGTCGATGCCTTTCAGTGTAATCTTAGCACAGCCCGCTTTTTGCTAAAGAAGAGAGTAATAGCTCATTAATAATATCGATGTGATACATAATTATTTCTGATATAGTTAAGTCTGTGAATACTTACAGATTTCAATGAATCGGTTAGCTTGAAAAGGTGCTTCAACGCTCTCTCTTCATCATTTCCGTAATCAATGTACTTCACCATAATTCTATCACCATCTACTTTAGTCACAACTGCTCGATAAAAGTTACCATCACTCTCAAAGGACGACAAAACCATTTCCCCAACAACAGGTTTTTCAGTAAGTGGTTGAGCTGTAAAATCAATTGTCAGCATTTCGAAAATAACATACATTAAAAAACTCTAAAACAATTGCACATACGATTACTCCGTGCGCACTTTGAAACTTCTTGTTCCAATAAGTGACATCGCTCCAATTCACTACTTTCATCAATTTTAACATAAGCTTTGTTGGCACTGACGAAATGCGTCATGATAATCTTGTTACCAGAGACTAATGTGGGCATTCGGATACCTTTCTGTTCAGGTATGGGAACCCACTTTTTTACCTGAGCTTCGATTTTAAAATTACTATCATCCGGGGATTCAATCGAGATTTTAACAGAATCCTTTGAAATTTTGAGAACTTTGAACATGCCTACGTCCATTGTATCAGGCTAAAAAAAAAAAAAAAAAAAAAAAAATTTGTTTTATACTTTGTTGACTTTCATTCACAGTACAGTGGCTGTTGGTAAATATTGCTAACCATTATGGTGTTGGATTCTAGTTGACAGACCAAGCCCATGCTAACAAGTTTATCAAACCCTTCAGGCAGTGGACAGTACCTCACCGGTGCAAAGAATCTACATTCGTCAATCACAGCGAGCATAACGATGGGTTTCACAGCTGAAACAATACCTCTGTACCATTCTTTTGATTCGTTTTCTCCACAAATGAAGTCACCAACGTTTGGCCTGAATAATTAATGAGTCCAATTGTTATAAAATCAATAGTTGCCCAAGTTTTTGTACGTTCATAGAAGATAATTGTCTTACTTGAAGCTTGGATTTTTTTGTAACATCTTGATACAACTTTCTGCTAATACTGTGACCAAACTATTAAACTGCTCTTCATTTTCAGTAGGCACGAAACTGACATTGTACTCATTCTGGCTGATTTTAGCGTGTTTCAATATGCAACCTTCCTGAGATTCCTGAAGTTCGTCGAGTACGTTTGGCAAACTTGTTAATTTGGACAGGAAAATATCGTCCTCTGTTGGAGCTGGTCTATTATCAACTGTGCCGTTTGATACCTGTTTTTTTTTTTTTGTTTAGTTAATATTTAATTTTAGGTTTATCTTTTACGTTTAATGAATTGCTTATTAAAAAAAAACTTTAACTACCGAATCGCTCAACTCTTTAGCAGGCTTTGCTTGAACAACAATACTTCCGTCTCCTATCACTGACACTGATTGAACAGATAAAGATTGTCCAACAGTTGAAAGTGTCTTCAGGCTTTCGTCAGCAGCATCAACGAGACAGATGCGACGAGCAAAGTATGGATAGTCACTGAATGTCTGATGGAAGACCTTAGATACTGCCAATTGGTCAACTATACCGTAATCATACAAGAAAACCTGCAACAAACGTGATTGTACTCTCAATACTTAATCACGAAGACCAAAAATAAAATTAGTGGGTAAATAAATATAAATACCTCTGATACGTTATCACTGATTGACGTTATTTTGGCACGGTACCATTCGCCTTCGTGCTGAAGCACGCAATTGACGTTTACTTCGGGCTTGACCATTTTTGCTTGCTCGGCAGCTTTAGCCAAAACGGCTTTGAACTTTTTAAAGTCTTCAAAATGATCAGCGCGCTGGACCCAGTACATGCCGCGTGAAATATAATTCGTGATGATAACGTCGACGAACCTGTCTCTTGGCAGAAACTGACTGGCTCCCTCGAATCTTATGTCATCGTCGCTGATTTTTTGTACCATGGCATTAGGGTCAGTTTGCTGCTGATAAGGAGTTCGCTGTTGTTGCTGAGGTCTTGACTGCTGTTGCTGCTGAAGTATCTGTGGAGACTTTTGATACTGTTGTTCTGGTCTTTGCTGTTGTTGTTGCGGCGATCTCTGTTGATACTGCTGCTGTTGACGTGGTTGATCATGGTTCGGTGAGACCTGCTTCTGCTGGCGCAATGAATTAAACGACGTTTGTTGTTCGTTACTATTGTGAATGCGATTACTCTGGAAAGATTCAGATCTATTCGGGCCATTCTTAGTTTCATCTTTAGGCAAGATGGCAATTCCGTTGTGATTTTTTGCTGATCCTGCTGGACTCTCGGTGCTTGGCTTGTTTTGTTGAGCTGCAAAAAGAATTATATTATAAAAAAATTGTAGTTACGTGCATATATACCCTCTTATTGTTTTATTTTTCAACAAAAAATACAAAATTTAAGAAAAAGTAGTTTGTATGTTTTATAGATTAATCCAAGCAACATCAAGCGCAATAAAAAAGAGTTTGCTGTCAATTTCTTAGCATCGCGGATTAATTTTTATTTATTACTAAAAACTTACTATTAGAAAATGTTAAGTAGAATTAAAAAAAAAAAAAAAAAAAAAAAAATACCGATCGCCAGTAGTTTGATGCATGAATACCAACTTAACCTTATGTTGGTTATGTAGTTTACCAAAAACGCAGTACCAATTTAGTACTGAATTAAATAGGTATGACATAATTTCTCAAAATTCATCATGCATTTTAAATCAATTTTTAATAAGGAAGAAAAAAAACGTAAATAAAATGCATCTTAGCATCGTAAATGCAATGCAATTACAGCTTAAGAGGAAAATGAAGATTCAGACTCGACAAGAAGCATGTGGATTTTGCCTTGATATTTGCTACGTTTCGACTTGTCTGTATAAGGAATGTGAATAAATAAACATTCGTACATTACAAACTTAATGTATTCTAATAGATTTCACACTTTGTGTAGAATAATTTTTACAATTAGTTGAGTTGTTTTGAAATATTCATCAAATAATTGTCAAGATGATAATGATTTATCACTACTAAACTACTTATAATGAAGTGAAAAATAACGATATTTCTTTTAGTTGAGCATCAAGAAAGTAAATGCAAATCGCTTAATTAAATAAAAGAGTAAAAAATGATTAATGAATCGAAAACATTAAAAATTGAAATATATTCAGAATCAGTCAAAATTTATATCATATAAAAATAAGACTCTAATAATCTTTTTCAACTTTACAGTATACACTGTTTTTTCAGTAGATTGGAATATTAACAGTACTAAAACGTAGCGAATACAAGTTAATATTCGTAGATGATTCTTATTAAAATATGTAAAATACTTCAGAGACAGCCCTCAATCGATCAGGATCTGAATCCATAGCGGGTGCGTACTGAAGGATAGAGAACCAAATATCAGTCAACTGTTTAGTCCTCAATTAGAAATAGTTTTTTTTATGTTTACCTGGCATAGGCGGTGATTCCTTGTTTTCAGTGGGCTCTTGACACTGAGATACTTTTGGCGAGGCTCGAACGATTTCTCCGGTTGGAGTCTGTTTATGGTCTTGGGGTACTTGTTCAGGTAACCCGTTAGTTAGATCATTTTCTGATATAGTCAAGTTAGATATTCTTCTGACTAGGGGCCTGTACAGATTGACAAAAAAAAATGTTTCACATAAATACGTACAAAATTTTAAAATATAATTATAGACGGTTATTACTTCAACTAAACTGTTACTTACGGAAGTGGTTGACAGTTTAATTTATGATTCGGCCAATCATTTTTTTGACACGTTCTGTTACAATAAAATGTAAAAGAGCATCTTTGACATCTAAATGATGTGGGAGAAGAGCAAACTTGACACTTTCCAGCTTCATCATCTATATCCTCCGAGGCAAACTCGTAATGTCCCTGTAGAAAAATGGAAATTAGAAAGTAGCTTCGACTACACCATCTTACATATCATGGGTGATGGTACTAAAAAACTTACATATTCTCGTTTTTCGTAGACTTTTTGGAGACAAGCCGGGATGTTATAATGTGGTTCAGGAAGATTATAGTAAGTGTAACCTCTACCACATGAAACTTGCCTCTGTCCGTCCTTGGATATGCGAGTTATACCCCTTTAGTTGTAAAACAATTACTTATTATTAAATGAAAACTTAAAAATATCTTAAAGCTTCTTACCTTGTATACATTAAGTTTGTGTTATAGTAGGGCCCTGGACCATCATATGGATTAAATGTTGTAGGATCATTTGAGCCAGGACAGGGGTACAGGATATCATCATCGGACGTGCGATGATCAGGACGGAAATTTGGCGTGCAGTTGGGTTTACCCATACTTATGGATTTCTTCATGTTTTTAAAGTCACTATAATATAGAAAATAGTTACTAGAACTGCAGGAGACAAACGCAAGTCAACATTTTTATACAAAAAATATTAAGACTGAACTTACACATCGTACGAGTTGTATCTATGATCTAGAACAGGACCAGATAAATCTATGGTAGCTGGCTTATGAAGGCTTCTTAATTTCTTATCTTGAAACTGTAAGTTCATTTTCAACGGCAACTTCTGGTGTAATTCGTGAATTGCTCGTTCAGCAGCAGTATAAGAAGAATAAGAAATAAACGCTTGGTTTTTATTTTTAACCAACACATAACCAGTTACATGCCCAAACTCGGAAAAAATATCCTTGACTCCATCCTATTTGCAAAATATGAGGATCAATATGAATATATTACTGAATCAGGTATGTAATTGAAAAGAAAAGGAGGTTGTAGATACTTACTTTTTCCAACTCGGATGGAACATTTGTAACAAACAACGTGTAGGCAGGTGTCCTGAGTGAAAACATACGTACATAAGTATGTGTTCATGAAATACTTATTAATGTTATGGCAAAACATTCAATATTTTTGAGCAAGCTAAATAATCTCAAGAAAAATTATCAGCACACTAGTTTAAATAACACTTACTCTTCAGCACCAGGTGCTGTTGGAGCCGGCTCGTTATTGAAAGTGTCAGATGCCATCTTTGGCAACTTCTTTCTAGTCTTCCAGTGTTTCGTAAATTACTCTGAAAATTTTTAAACGTTAGTCTTTCAATTAAATAAAAAAGAACAAGGTCAATGGATGAACATCATCTACAAAAAGTATTGGGGGAAAAAAAGCCAACTGTACCTCTAGTCCATCACAACTAACAAATAAACTTATAACTTCTACAGTAAGAATGAAACACTATGTGTACTTTTCTTGTTTACAAGGGAGCATATGAATTAAAAACAAACTTTAAAAGACGCCAGGTGAGTCCTAACCCACGCCAAAGGGACACAACTCGCGGGGGACACGTGTTTGTGCCGAAAATCTAAACACTAAACATATACCAAAATCTACGGACAAAGAAGGCAGTGTCCTTGAACCTCAGTGGGTAAGTATAAACTGTATAAAAAAAAAAACACTGAAACATTCTTAGAATTTTTCCCCTTCTCGAACGAGTGATATAAAGATAACATTAATTGCTTTAGCAAAGCACGAACCAATGTTGCAAAAGTTCTGTACGATCGATTCAACAAGCGGGTGTGAGTATACGGAGTGTTGTCAGTTGGGTACCTTATCATGACGGAGATTCGACAACCTGCACCGGATGTGCTATACACCGGGGACCACACGTTTTCTGGCCATGTACTTACGGGCGAACGAGGATCCTTAGATTTTGCGATTTTATCTTAATTTAGAGGAACGATTGAAAGTGCATTCTCATCGGGTTACAAAGCACAGTACAGATGCATCTACAAATACGAGCGGCATCGCGTGTTTGTGGTTAGATAGAAAAAAAAGGCACGTTCTTACCTCGAGGATGGCTGTCAGTCGTTGGAAAAGCAGCTAACTTGGCACGAGCACAATGATTATTATACTTAGTTAATCGAGTATAAACGTTGCCAACGCGGTAAGAGCGCATTAAAAATTGAAGACAATTAAAACAAGAAAAAAAGGATGTTGAAGCGAACTTAATCCTAGTCACGTTCTCGACAAGTAACCGAGAAAGAGTAAAATGGTGGCTCGTTGAACTTTTCCACTAACCGGCAAATCGGGCATATTTCCCTCTCTTACCACAATACGATCAGCCAATCAGAGTGGGAGCAAATGGGAACAACAAACCACCGGCCATATTGAGATTTCGACCAATAATCGCTTTGGGAGTTGCATCATTTCCAATATGGCCGAATATTCGTTCAAAACACGCGCAAGAGCACGCATGTCAACCAACGGATCTTCATCTTGATTGACTTTGACAAATACTTAACTGTTTTTGGCATAATAAAACAATTGAAAAATGTTTGTAAATTTACAACAGCTCTTGGTAAAGAAGATTTACTTTGTCTGATGAAGTAACAACACCATTCGTGAATGTAGCTATGCTGCAGTATTGGAAATAATGAACTTGATAATCGAGTGCGGCGTTTGTAATTTTTTTGTAAAAATTTTGTATTTCATCAACGATGAATTTTAGAGTGTGTTTTTGAAATGGTAGTTTTCCTACGAGTTTGAAAAGTCTTTGTTTGCGAACCGAGAGGTTTGCGGCCCGAGCCGAAGGCGAGGTCCGTAACGAGGTTCGTAAAGGAGACTTTTCGAACGAGTTCCGGAAAACTGCTTTTTCGCCCGAGGAAGTACCAGCCTCCCAAAACCACCCGAGGGCGGAAATAGTAGTTTTCCTACGAGTTTGAAAAGTCTCTGTTTGCGAACCGAGACGTTTGCGGCCCGAGCCGAAGGCGAGGTCCGTAACGAGGTTCGTAAAGGAGACTTTTCGAACGAGTTCCGGAAAACTGCTTTTTCGCCCGAGGAAGTACCAGCCTCCCAAAACCACCCGAGGGCGGAAATAGTAGTTTTCCTACGAGTTTGAAAAGTCTCTGTTTGCGAACCGAGAGGTTTGCGGCCCGAGCCGAAGGCGAGGGACGTAACGAGGTTCGTAAAGGAGACTTTTCGAACGAGTTCCGGAAAACTGCTTTTTCGCCCGAGGAAGTACCAGCCTCCCAAAACCACCCGAGGGCGGAAATAGTAGTTTTCCTACGAGTTTGAAAAGTCTTTGTTTGCGAACCGAGAGGTTTGCGGCCCGAGCCGAAGGCGAGGGACGTAACGAGGTTCGTAAAGGAGACTTTTCGAACGAGTTCCGGAAAACTGCTTTTTCGCCCGAGGAAGTACCAGCCTCCCAAAACCACCCGAGGGCGGAAATAGTAGTTTTCCTACGAGTTTGAAAAGTCTTTGTTTGCGAACCGAGAGGTTTGCGGCCCGAGCCGAAGGCGAGGGACGTAACGAGGTTCGTAAAGGAGACTTTTCGAACGAGTTCCGGAAAACTGCTTTTTCGCCCGAGGAAGTACCAGCCTCCCAAAACCACCCGAGGGCGGAAATAGTAGTTTTCCTACGAGTTTGAAAAGTCTTTGTTTGCGAACCGAGAGGTTTGCGGCCCGAGCCGAAGGCGAGGGACGTAACGAGGTTCGTAAAGGAGACTTTTCGAACGAGTTCCGGAAAACTGCTTTTTCGCCCGAGGAAGTACCAGCCTCCCAAAACCACCCGAGGGCGGAAATAGTAGTTTTCCTACGAGTTTGAAAAGTCTTTGTTTGCGAACCGAGAGGTTTGCGGCCCGAGCCGAAGGCGAGGGACGTAACGAGGTTCGTAAAGGAGACTTTTCGAACGAGTTCCGGAAAACTGCTTTTTCGCCCGAGGAAGTACCAGCCTCCCAAAACCACCCGAGGGCGGAAATAGTAGTTTTCCTACGAGTTTGAAAAGTCTTTGTTTGCGAACCGAGAGGTTTGCGGCCCGAGCCGAAGGCGAGGGACGTAACGAGGTTCGTAAAGGAGACTTTTCGAACGAGTTCCGGAAAACTGCTTTTTCGCCCGAGGAAGTACCAGCCTCCCAAAACCACCCGAGGGCGGAAATAGTAGTTTTCCTACGAGTTTGAAAAGTCTTTGTTTGCGAACCGAGAGGTTTGCGGCCCGAGCCGAAGGCGAGGGACGTAACGAGGTTCGTAAAGGAGACTTTTCGAACGAGTTCCGGAAAACTGCTTTTTCGCCCGAGGAAGTACCAGCCTCCCAAAACCACCCGAGGGCGGAAATAGTAGTTTTCCTACGAGTTTGAAAAGTCTTTGTTTGCGAACCGAGAGGTTTGCGGCCCGAGCCGAAGGCGAGGGACGTAACGAGGTTCGTAAAGGAGACTTTTCGAACGAGTTCCGGAAAACTGCTTTTTCGCCCGAGGAAGTACCAGCCTCCCAAAACCACCCGAGGGCGGAAATAGTAGTTTTCCTACGAGTTTGAAAAGTCTTTGTTTGCGAACCGAGAGGTTTGCGGCCCGAGCCGAAGGCGAGGGACGTAACGAGGTTCGTAAAGGAGACTTTTCGAACGAGTTCCGGAAAACTGCTTTTTCGCCCGAGGAAGTACCAGCCTCCCAAAACCACCCGAGGGCGGAAATAGTAGTTTTCCTACGAGTTTGAAAAGTCTTTGTTTGCGAACCGAGAGGTTTGCGGCCCGAGCCGAAGGCGAGGGACGTAACGAGGTTCGTAAAGGAGACTTTTCGAACGAGTTCCGGAAAACTGCTTTTTCGCCCGAGGAAGTACCAGCCTCCCAAAACCACCCGAGGGCGGAAATAGTAGTTTTCCTACGAGTTTGAAAAGTCTCTGTTTGCGAACCGAGAGGTTTGCGGCCCGAGCCGAAGGCGAGGTCCGTAACGAGGTTCGTAAAGGAGACTTTTCGAACGAGTTCCGGAAAACTGCTTTTTCGCCCGAGGAAGTACCAGCCTATTAATACCACCCGAGGGCGGAAAAAACCTTTTTAACAAGTTGTAAAGAGACTTCGGTCAGGTGTATAAAAGTGTATCTAAAATTAAGCTTTTAATTTATTTATTACATCATCTTGTGAGGAACAGAAAAAGAATTAATCACTATAAAAAAGGGCATCATTATAATTATGCGAACGACGTAGTAAAATTTACTAAATTTGTGGCATATTTATTTTGTGGTGTAGTAAATAAACTAAATAGAATTATTTTCAATAATGTAAGTTTATAATAAATTAAAAAGCATTTTTTTAATGTGTAAAAAATTGCGTATTATTAAACAATCTGTTTTAAATAAATAATGTAAGAGAGTACTCTACATCGAACGTTACATTCGAATTGTTGATGATTTTAAATAGAGCAGTGCTTACATATATATATGTATGTATCACCTACATTTATTTTCTCCGAATTTCATATTATAAATAATTACTTGAAAGTTATACATGTATGATATACACGTAATATAAGACGGATCACTAAATGAGGAAATTTATAACAGTAAGAGCACTAAATTTTACAATTCAAAAGTTAAGTTGTTATATATATGCTATAAATTGTCATGCGATTCATTTTGAACGTATACTTACATTCATAATTAAAATATGCATCAAAATATACGTACAAACTATAACTTTGTAATTATAATAGCATCAGATTAATTATTACATTAAATTACTTATGCTCCACGTGTTTTTTCGTCAGTTTATTAAATATGTTTTATGATAATTAAGTTTTATCCAAGTTAATTACTGTAAAATATTGTGTTATTCAAGTTATACTTGTGCAAAAAAATAAAAAGTTTTTTTAAAAACTGTACAATGGGTTTTATTACTTGGTTGAACTTCTCATCAGCTTTGAGTATTGCTGAAATGTAATAAACATATCCTTTTGTAGAATAAAAAACTGTACGACGTGTTAAAATTTCAGGGTAATCGGAAGTGGGTCTACAACTACCTCGTTTTGTTGTAATTTTTTTTATTGTGTCGAAAAATTATCAATAAAAAAAAAAAAAAAAAAAAAATGCAAAACTTATTGGAGTGCTTGCATGTTGTTTTAACATTTTTATTTCAGAATTACATGAATATATCTATGCACGAGCTGAAGCTGCGACTGTAATGAGAATACTGCAGCTGTAAAGTGGAGGACTAGAGTTCGAATCCTATACAGTCCTCCGATCACATTATTTTCGTGTACTCGTAGCTTTTATTTTCATATGGTTGTCCTTACATTGCCATACTTACGTGACAATTACTCTTCGTTATTATCATAGTGCAATCCACGCAGCATGTAGTCAATAAGCGTCTGTTTAAATAAAATTTTACATTCTAATCTCCATTGAGATAAACTACCGATTCGAAGAAGAAATTATTCTAATGATATACAAACACATGAGTTTATATAATTTACGGAAGGTCAATTTACACATAGGTATATGTAATTCGTTATCGATGATATATGTTATCTCGGAGTTTTCGAGCTTTCGTAATTGATGAGTTTGTTGGACAATAATATGTGATTCTTTAAATGTGCCACCAATAAAAATTATCGCAAGGATGAGGATTCATTTCCCTTAACCGTTTTATATTGAGGATATACGTTGGATATTGTAAATAATAATAATATATGATGTGTGCAAAACGTATGTATACCAGATGTATACTTTTAGTTGTTCGATAAGTATGTTTTTACAATAAATAACTCGATGGGTTATTTGTACTTTCGAGCAGCGTCAACTGCTCTCGATGAGTGGCTGGTACCTATATAAGTAGTAATGTTTATTCATTCATAAATTCTTCTTTCTTGTTTTTTTCTAAAAAATTACCATTTTTATTTCATGTTTAAAAAAAATGTTAAATCAAATTTTTTTTCCAAGTTTTCCTCGAATTATTTCATAATTAAAATACATTCACAAGTACGTAGTGATTTCGAGCAATGAAGTTCAGCAACAGATATCAATAGCGGTGAAAAAAAAATCATGTTTCAAATGTTAAAAATTTAACGAAGCTCCAGTTTGATCCACACGCGTAAAATAATACTCGAAATTCATGCCTTTGTGTAAAATAAACCATGTCAATCAATACAGGGGTAGGTATACGTACCGCGTAAGAAAGTACAACGTAAGTATATACAGGTACTCGACACTCGCAAGGAAATTCTTCAAATGAATATTCATGAAAATGTCATGTACACCGATGATAAGTGAGCGTATATTTAACAAGCTGAAAGCACGTACCATATGTGTATGTATATGTGTATATGGTTGTCATGGTAACGCACGCAACATTAAGTCCACAAATGTATCGGTAACGCGTAAGTGTGTCGTTGCACGCCGCTTCCGAGGCATTTATTGTTAGTTTGACACATTGCATCGATGTTTATTCATTTTGTCGATGATTTTCATCCCTCGTTCGAGATCAAATGATGCCCCTCGGGTGTAAAAAAAAATGCACGAGTTGAAATCCGCCAAAATCCAGCCGCCAGTAGTCGTCGCGCTGTTGTTGTTGTCAAATTTACCGCTAGTTGCCAAATGTTTCAGTGAAAGTGAGAATTATGTCTTTGAGTACAATCATCCGAGAAACTGCAAGAGCAGCGAGTACTTTGACACCGAGACCTTTTTGTGCGTCGAGTGCGACCTCAAGAAAAATTTGGAACCATCGGAAAATGGTAAAATATGATCCCTCTCAGCTGTATACTGTCAAAAAAGCCCGTTTATATATTATACATTCAAGTTGCCATTTAATTTTTCAAACATGCCAATGCACACAAGGGCTGTGCAAAAATGTTTGTACTCTTAAAATATCTTGCACAAGCTTATATATCAATAAAGACCACAAAAGATATTTTTGTCTGCGTACAAAACTCCTCTAATTTTGGCACAAACACTGTGCCCGAAAAAATATATATATATATTTCGTATACAACAACATTGCGCACAATCCTTGTGTGCACTGGGCATAATAGTTTACCGAAAATTGCGCCCTCGAGTATGTGTGAAAAATATATATATTTTCCAGGTCTGTCGTGCGCGTGCAACGAGCACAGCAGAAAAATCGGGTACGAGTTTGATTTGCCAAAATGCGAAGCGTGCCAATTGGGTACTATTTTGACTTCTGACAAAAAAAGCTGCATTCCCTGCAGGAGAGGGGACAATTTCACCTGCAGTTGTGCCATGAACGAAGTCAAAGGTAATTTACACTTGTGGGACCTAATAATGAAAAAAAATATACCCTATTGAAACGAGCAACGAAATTTGCAGTTGAAAGAGACGCGAACGGTGATTTGTTGAAAGCGCTGAGGTGCGTCCAGTGCTCGGATAACAGTTACCCATCGTCGGATGGTACGAGGTGCATTGCCTGTCACAACGCGACGACGACCAGCCACGTGAACTGTGCCTGTCCACTGACGACTCACGTCAGGATCGAGGATTACTGCTTTCGCAAACACGAGATCGACCTGATGGACGTGCGCAGCACGTACTTGGTCCAATTTGCGGGAGATAGCGTTGACAGCTACTACTTTAGGAAGGAGCTCAGGCTGTCCATGTATCTTTGCAAGGTGTGCTTTTATCGCAGGCAATTTTTTTTCCTTCCTTGATTTTTACGAAATAATACTGACGAGAACAGGTACGTAAAAGTCACTGAAAAGCTCAATGTCATGAAATAAAAATATTAATTTAAAAAGTACAATAAAAATAGCTGGTACTTGATGGTAACTTTAAAATGATTTCTTTTTTTTTTTTTTTTTTCCTCGTAGAATTCACTTGTAGTAGAAAATACAACGTCACAATGAAGCTGTCCAGTTTTTCTTATGATTTATAAGATGTCATTCAGGACGAACAAAACAAAAATGAAAAGAAATAATTTTAATGTTACTATCGTTTGCCATTAGTTTTTGGCCAAGGTGATTTTCACTTGTGGGGTATCTGTATTTTAAAAAAGAAAGACTGTACATAGGTGTATAGGTACAACTGAAAAAAAAAAAAAAAAAAAAAAAAAAAAAAAAAAAAAAAAAAAAAAAGGTAAAAAACTAAAACGGTGCCCTTTTTCCCTTTCGAAGGACGGCGACAGAACGGCGTGCGAGCGTCTGGCCAACATGTGCGCCCTGACTCTGACGGACAAGAGCATAGCCTGCAAGGTGTCAAAGACCAAGCAGGACAACTCGTTCACGTGGAGGTTTTACGAAACTGGTAGCGGCCCGGTTGTCACCAACGACGAGATTATCCCCGTCAAGTACACTTTGAACAAAAACGACGAGGTGAGCGTGATTAAGCATATGATTAAGAGAATCATTTTGTATATACGTACATGCTTTGTCGTTGCAGAACAGCCACTTGAACTTTACGATAGCCACGTACTCCCTCGACGGGGACTTGAGGTACATAGACACGCCGAATTTGTTTTGCACGTTTTTGAGCAGCGTCAGGTTCGGGATCAACGTTCACATGGAGTGCAAGGTTTACGCCAAAGAATTGACGACCAGGGAGGTGAATTTTTTCGTCCCGTACTTGCTCTACACCGACAAGGGGAAATCTTACTTGAGCGCCTTGCCCGTCTATTCCAAGAGCAAACAAGTGAGAGTCTCGATTTTTTTTTTCGAAAAATGTTAAGTAATGATTATACGGATGTTTGTTGATGGAGGACAAACACCTTTATGTTGATTTTTGATTATATTAATTTTTCGTTATTCCATCCTTTGTTGTAGTGGGCACCCATGAAAAAATTCTTCCTCGTCGATAGCATATCCAGCTACAAAGCAATACCAAATTTAGTCGATGACACTTTCAAACGCGACGACGAATTGTCCATCCTCCGATACGTCAAATCAATGGAAATAAGGTATAAATCAAAGGATCTGTTTTATTATTTAATACATTTCTTTTTTTTTTTTTTTTTGTTAATGAAAATGATGTTTCTTCAAGAATCAAAGTACAAAACGACCGAGACGGGGGACACATATACACGCCGGTGATCAGAATCGAATACGACGAGTTGAGAAAGCAGGAGATACAAGAGAACAAGCAAGTGAACGTTGAATATCGGGTCACTTTTGTACTGCTGAGGAAACACTCGAACAACATCATCGAGGCAAGCTACTATACCCTATCGTAAAATTAATTGTGCCGCTTAAACGTTTGGGAAGGAAAAAAAAAATCTTGCGTAAAATTTGAGCGAATGAAAAGGGATAAGGAAAAATTTGTCCTCAGATCGCCATCGGCGTACTGTCGTCTTTAGCGGTAGCCTACTCGGCCCTGAAAGCCTGGAGCTACTGCAAGCGCAACTTCAACGGTGTCCTGACGATCGGCGTGGTGGTCTGGTTCTTCGTTTACTGCCTGGGTGCCGTGTCCAACGTCCTGCTGCTCGTCTGCATAAGCGCGTGCATCTACACCTTCGTCTTCTACAAGGGCCAGACTGTCCTGCACATGCTCCTGCCAGCCCACAACGTCGAGAGGAAAATTTACATCTACACCATACTCGCGCTCAGCGGCAAGGTGATGCTGACCTACTGCACGTGTGTGTTACTCTCACTCCGCCATCAGGCGACGTCCCAACTTGTTGTTTTACAACTCAATTGCAGATAATCGAGATCCTGGCGTTGATATACCGCCAAAGCGCGATAAGCGTGTTTTTCATGGACTGGGAGCAACCACGGGCGATCCCATCGTCGACGCGCTACGACTCGCCGCACACGTCCTTGAAGAAATTGTACGGCAATCGGTTCGAGCCCGACGGCGCTTCGACCAGGACGCCACCGCCAACAGCTACGAGGAGGCGGTCCTCGGATGCCGTGGCCTCGGAGACCCCTCGAGATCCCGAGGCTCCCGCTCCACCTCCTGTTCCTTCTGTCGAGGACGTTGAGCAAAAGCACGCCGAGATTCTTGGCATCGACGACAACGACGAGGCGACGGCTGTGCCGAGCAAGGTGCACCAGCTGCCCGTGAGCATTTGGAGGACGTACTTCGTGGCCAACGAGTGGTTCAAGATACAGACCAAGAGAAGGATCAGCATCGCCCTGCAGATCACCTTCACACTGTTTATGCTCGAGGTTCGTTGGTGCAGCTGTATATATTATTTTTTTGATATATTATTATTATTATTATGTGTGTTTAGTTGTATAGTTATATGCGTGTGAGCCAAAAAAAGTTACGTGTTGCAGATAGTAGGTCTCAAGTACTGGACGCAAGCGACGCCGGAATTGCAGATAGACGTGATCGAGAGCCACAAGACGACCGAGAAGAGCTTCACCCTGAGATACGGCGTCGGGGCGTTGGTTTACGTGGTGTGCTATTGCGCCCAGTGGATCGTTTCTGTGACTTTTTACGAGAGGTACGTGAAAAATCGGCTCCAACATTTCGTCGATCTCTGCTCGGTGGCCAACATCAGCGTCTTCATATTTGCCTACGATTACTACGGATACTACATTCACGGGAGGTAGGTGTATTATAATGAATGATGTGACAATAATTGTTTTCAAAAATGCGTTTACGTCTAATTGTGTGAGCCAATCGAATCAAAGGTCGGTCCATGGATACGCCGATACGGATTTGGAAACGTTGATCGACGATTTGAAGAAGGAAGAGGGCAATCTCTGCGCCCACAGAGGCCTGATTCCCGGAACGACTAATCAAACCTTCATTGCTTCGTTGTCCTCGTCGTTTCGAGAAATATATCAAAAGCTGCTGGACCTGCAAAACTCGGTTATTGCATCGATCGTTAGAGATTAATGAGAACAGGGTGTGTTAATGTATTTTGCTGATTTTCTTTTTCTTTCCGTAGAATGAAAATAAATCGAGACGGGATGTTTTGGCCCCGCTGAACTGGGATAAATGCTTGAAAGTCCATTCCAAGATGAAAAAGTTCTTGACGGCTTTTGTCGACCACTGTTTCAAGGATCTGGATTACACCATCAAAGAGCGTTTGCTGTTGGAACAACTGTGCGACATTGAAATGAGCAACACCGACGACCAATCGACATTTTACATTGGTAATTATACGGTATTTTTGGAAGGAAGCATCTACTTGAAGCGCATTACATTTGGTTTTTTTCACAAGATAACAACAACACCTTCGATCGAGTGATATTTTACGGTAACGAGTGGACCCTTGGAACATTCGAGATCGCCGTATTCGTGTTTGCTCAAGCAGTGGCCAAAGATTACATTTTAGCTTGCATAGCTACGCTACTAGTGTCGCAACTACTCGCCGCCGTCAGTAGAATTAATGGAAAGCGAAATTTGGCGAACAAAACGTTAATAGACGAGAGGTTTTTAATGTAAAAAGATTTAATTACTTAGCCGTTGACACCTCAATGTAAAAATGTAACTGAGTACCTATTTTTTAAAAAAATTTATCATGATGTATATGCAATTTAGAACCTTTATAAATATACTTTTATGCATTTTTTATCATACAAGATAAAGCAATACGTAGTTTGTAGGTTTTTTTTACTTATATATACTTTTTTATTAGTACTGTTGAGATACTGGTGTATTAAAATTAATGAATCCAAGGAAAGAACAATCAATTCATCAATCAGGAGGTTGAAAAAAATGATTTATACAAACACTTTTAAAAAGTACTCATCAGTGTAAAAATAAATAATTGTTATCCAAAGCTTATCACTATGAGAATATAAATATTCTTAATTTTTTCTTATTCATGATGTATATGTATAGCCAAAAACCAAATTACATATTTCTAAATGTATTTTATTTAAATTGTACATTTATTTTTCAGAATGATTTTATTATCAGAGTGTACACACAGTGGGGTTTAGTATCTAAAACTTTTTAAGATGATTTATATGCCTTGTATGTCCCACCGTGCGTATATGTACACTGTAATTTTCATTAATGCGTAAATATAACTCATAAACTTTAACCAAGCAAAAAGAAAATCTTGTTTCATTTTACTAACATTACCTATACTTTTATAATTACCAGAGTATTAAAAAAAAAGTATTGATTCGATATAACTTTATTAAACTTACAACAGTACAGAATCGCTTAGGGTTCTATCTAGATAAATCACTTTCAATGCTTGTCACCGTGTCCATCGCCGTTCCCGTGATCGCCGTGATTACTATGGCCGTGATAATCAATGCCCAAAAAGCTTTCGACAGCAATGGTACCAATGACCAGAGGCACCCAGATTTTCCAGCCGTAAGTGAATATTCTTAGCAACACCCAGTCGGGATGTTTTTTGCCTTTCCACTGGTCTGTGCGCCAGACGTGATTCCTCAGCCATGGGTCCTTCAAACCTTTTTCTCCCAACTTTTTTTGTATGTCCATTAAAAATTCTGAGCTTTCAACTTTGAACTTTGATGCATCCGGAACTTCTGGTATGTGTGGTTTATGGTGGCCTCCCATTTTCTACAAACAAACGCATTCAGGTAATTATGTTTTATTTAACTTTCATAGTCTACTAATGATTCCAATGCTGCGTAGGGTCAAGTCTTCAAAACATAAACATCGGGTTTGACGGAAATGTAAATGGTATTAGCACAAAAATCAGACGAACAAGATCCTTCGCTCACAATAAGTACCCATATACAACCAGACAATTTATATACTTACGTCTTGAAAAATTCACAAGTAAACTATCAAAAACAACAATGAAACAAACGTCAAACAAAAAGGTTATGATCGCCCACAATGTTTATCCTATTTTGATAACACAAGCGCGTAGTGTTAACGAAAACGAAAATACGCCAATTGCGAAAAACCGAAAACCCCTTTAGTAAACACTCACCCTTGGTTTAATCAACCCTCGGAGGCCCGAATAAAAACAATTCAACTTATGTAATTCGAGAGGGGGCGATGTGCAGCGGAAAAACAGAGCAATGAAAACAATAGCAGACAGCTCCCGTGAAAACTGGCCTTTAAAAATATATATATATGTATACATCACGCAACGTCAGCCGGTCCCTCTCTCTCTATTTTTCTGCAGTCTGCAACTCCAAAAAAACAGCATCACACGTATATATATATATATATATATATATAATATATAAGTGACCTTCCCTGGTGTATATATAATCGATCTGAATATTATTTTATTTTGGTTAATTTCGTCCTCGCGAGATAAAAAAAATAGTGCAGCAGCGTGTATCCACGTTTGTTACTGAAAGAAGTGAAAAAAAAAAAGAACCGCCAGGATGTGGGTCGAGGAGTGCGACGGCTTCGCGGAGCTCTGGCGTAGTCTGCCCTACTATCTGCTGATCGTCCTACCGCTCTTCATCATCATCGCCCCGGCCAACCCTGTCGCTGCGTCCCATGAGTTTCAGGCCTACCGTATGAACCAGTACGACTTGCACGGCGTGCCCCATGGTCTGTACACCTGCACAGCCTGTGATTTCTTGCCTTGTAGAATAATTTATTTATCAATCGACTTTTTGACTGTTTTTTAAATATTGTATGATTTTTCTTTCAAAACTGAGACATTCTTATTTTGATGATCTTTGCAAATAGTGTACGACCTACTTCCATTGTTACACATGAGAGTTATAAAGTACGCTTCATTTAATTGCATCGCGAATTGATGGTACCTACTTGCTCATTGTAGTTTTTATGAAATAGAATCTTTGATAGGAACATATAAGGTTCAATCATTATGTGCATTGAAAGTTCACGCTTGTCTTCATAAAAAAATCAAGTGTCTTTTAACTTGAATTCATTCATCATTGGATGAAAAACATAAGCAACATATTTTTAATTTCAAGTTATAAGTACAAAAATGTGCTTCAGAAAGCTATTAGAGTATTTTTGATGAAGCGCAAGTAGAAGTTTGCTTTACATTGATTACTTTTTGTTCATTTGCACAACAGGTTGTCGCAGTGCTCCAATTTCGCTAGAAGCGAGGTCACTAACAGGCTGGGGTACCTCTAGGCACTGTATTGTAGCCAGAGCCCTAGATCTTACTGCAGATACTTTTCATTCCATCAGACAAAAGGCTGGTGCATTGATCGTTGTTCTTCCGGAAAATTCAAACAACTTGAGCGATGAAGCAAAAAAGGCACGCTAAAAGTCATAATTACCCACTTTTTTCTTCAAATTGGATGAAAAAAAAAATTACGTTGGGCTTTATTTTTTTTTAATGCAGCATATCATGTTCCTGGAAGAATCTATGCTTTATGGGCCTGAAACACCCATCCCTGTGTATTTTGTCAAGTGGAATCCAGAGATCCAAGTTATTCTCGAGGATGTCGAGCATGGATTCATCACAGATGATAAAGCTGGATCTGCAGCAGAGGCTTTGTTCACCTCTATATCAGCCAGTGGCTACCAAGTGGTCGTTTCAACTAGTCAAGCAGTTCCAAAGACTGACGTGAAAGTTGCCACTTTGCATGGAAAACTAACTGGTACTGGAGTCGAAGACAAACTGCCAACCATCGCTATTGTTGCTCATTACGATAGTAACGGTGTAGCACCGGTAATTCAATGTTTTCTATAATTTTTCGTGTTATGTGAATTCCCTACTGACAAAAAAAAACAAACATTGATTTCAGGAATTATCTTTTGGTGCTGAAAGCAACGCGTCTGGGTTATCAATGCTGCTTGAACTTGCAAGACTCTTTTCGGCGTTGTATTCCTCGGGAAGGTCGCGGCCGCGCTACAACTTAGTTTTTATCGCTACCGGAGCTGGTAAGCTCAATTTTTTGGGAAGCAAGAAATTTTTGGAGGACCAGTTTGACGGAGTTGAAGGGTCTGATATACAGGTAAATACTTATGTTCACCCTGGTAAGATTAGTCCCCTAAAGATTGTTTATATTGTTTGTCTCGTTGAAGGGTACCTCGTACATTATATGCCTTGACTCCGTTGCTTCGAGCGATAATCTCTACGTGCACGTTTCCAAACCACCGAAAGAGGGCTCTGTTGGCAGTCTCATTTACAAAGAACTAAGTACCGTCTCGGACAGCCTTGGGTATGGCACCGTCGAGGGCAAGCACAAAAAGATTAATCTTGCCGAGGAAAACCTTGCTTGGGAGCACGAGCGTTATAGTATCAGGCGACTGCCAGCCGCCACTCTGTCTACCCTCAAGAGCTTCGACGAGCCGTTTAGAACTACAATTTTGGATGAAATGCATGATGAACAGATCAATAGACTGCATAGACATACAACCGTTGTTGCAGAGGCCCTTGCCAGGCACATGTACAATGTTAGCTACAGCCAGATTTTCTCTGAACCTCTGGTAATATTATACTCCTTAAAATATGTGGATCATTGGTTGCCATTGCCTACTGCGAATAAAAAATTGTTGTCTGTTTTAGAGTGTTTCTAAAGATTCGTTAAAGATGTGGATGGATTATTTGGCGTCACAACCAAGAGCCGCTGCGTTGCTGGCCGATAAGCAAAATCCATTAGTCAATACTATCAAAGAAGCAATGCAGAAGTATCTTGGCGACGTGAAAGTAACGTATCACAGCCCTGACAAGAGAGATCCAGAATTTGTTTTTTATGATGTTTCTAAAGCAACGTTAAACGTATACAGGTACTTACAGCAGGAATTTTTTTTTATTTATTTATTTTTTTTTTAACGAAAAAAAAAGATTTGGTTGAAAATGAATTTTGTTTCGTCTGTTTCAGCGTAAAGCCAGCAGTATTTGATCTCTTCTTAACCATAGCAATTGCTGCTTACTTAGGAACCGTGTACTTAATAGTTCACAACTTCTCCCACGTTTACGATTTTGCGCAAAGGATATCGTGCAAAAAAATTGCATAATTCTTTACCAAACGAAGCAATTTGTTGCTGTGGACGAAAGAATACGTGAAAAATCTACCTTTGAATAGCTCAAATTCTTCAAGTTTAGTTTACTTTCATTTAGCGTCTACCTACCAGCTGCTCCAAACGTATATAATTGTGTTAAAACTTGTGTTCATAAGTGTGTGTAGACTTTTATTTCAATTTCGGGATGAGACGGTTGACTCTGTGATTCAGATCTCATCGATCTTAAATGTTTTTTTTTTTTTTTTGTTTTTTGCTATTGTAGTAAAATATACTTTATGAAATCGTCAAAGAAACGCATATAATGTGTATAAATGATATTGTACATGAAGATGACCCTTGTCCAAAAGCAGTTTATTATCAATCATGTAAGATCGTTAAAACATGTTTTTTATCAGAACAAAATAAGAATAGTTGTAAGTTATTTTAAAATGTAAAGTGTAATGAAAAGCAATTAAAATTTCATTCTTTCGGATGAACTGAAATGTTAAAAAACGCTTACAAGTGCAACATAAATAATAGTAAACTTTTGCGTTGTAGTAACTATCAATACTGATTATACAAACAAAAATTATCAATTTTTTTCTTGAACACGACGTAGCATTGTCAAGTTTATGGAATAATAATACTAGTTTGTGATTTTTGTAAAGTAAAGTAAAAATGATATCCTAGAGGTGAGATGGGATTTATGTGACCCTTTGGGATCATAACAGAATTATTTGAAAAAAATTACCCTCTTTGGAAACGTTCTCTTTCACAGGTGTTTACAAGCTCGTTATCATCGTATTTAATGTGAACAAGGGTTTTACTTTTCAAAAGCCAAATTTATTTCTTGTATTTATTACGTTCTTTAGTTATGTTAATTAAAAGTGCCGGTGATGCAGGAAATTCACATAATATCAATTAAATACTCTTAGACATAATAAACTGATCAATTATTTTAGGAAACAATCAAAAAAACTTGATGTAACAGACACATGCTGTGTCTCAAAATAAAAATTTACATGCTAATTTTCATGATAACAAGACAATTTTATGTACTCAATATGCTTAATATATCATGGATGGCCAATGACGAGACCAAAAAGACTTTGAACTAACATAGCAATATTTACAATATTTTCTATGTAATCACTTTGTATAACAGTTTTCCGCACTTGGATACGTAAGAAATTGTATTGAAAAAAAAAAATAAATAAATTTGCGTCAAGTGAATGATGATATACCAATAATAAATATATAAATATCATTAATGGTAAGATTGACGAAGTAGCTGTAAATGACCGATAATTTGTTAAGGCCTTTTTTCTCAACAGAACAACAAGATTGAGAAGCCGAAAAACGTGAAAGTGATCAATCCAAAATGTTGTGTTATACAATTAAGTAAAATAAACACGATTATTGTAAACAATATCAACGACTGTTTTTTTATTTTTTTTCTTTATCACTTCCATCAGCCTTCCGTGAATTTTTAATTTTATTTTCATCAAAACAATTTTCCATCAGAGAATAACGAAAGCGCGTCATCGGCTATAAAAGCAGGAAAAAAAATCAACGCACGGAACTATTAATATGTACGGCATCGATCGCGTCGCGCTACGTGTGCGTATGAAACCCGAGAAAGCTTTCACTATGAGTATAGTATAATATATACGCCTAGGCCAACAGCAGGTTTGACCGGTTTAAAAAACTCGCCTATAATCATCGCATTCCAATGACCGTCGCGCGAGCTGCCGATGCCATATCATAACAATGCCAGCGTCGTCAGTCGGCTCGAACAGGTGATAGGTATCGAGAACTTCTTCAAAATGATGAGACGAACTTTGTTCAAACACACGCGATCGTTTACATGTTTTAATGTTTCGATCGAAGCTAAACGGTACATGTGCTGGCGAGGGATGACTTCGCTGGCGGAGGTCCTGCAACCGGAGTTGGATTCCATCAGGGAAGCTGGCACCTGGAAATCGGAGAGGATTATATCTTCGGCCCAAAGCACCATGATTTCGTTGAACGATGGGAGAAAAGTGCTCAATTTTTGCGCCAACAATTATTTGGGACTGTCGGTGAGTTGGATCATAATAATGCTGTATAACCGGCCTCATTGAAACTCACAATTTTAGTAATTGAAATTTCAATCGACTATTGTTCATGCGAGTATTTTTTTTTTTTTTCCTTCAGGACAACAAACAAGTCATCGAAGCGGCGAAAGAAGCACTCGATAAGTACGGCGCAGGTCTGAGCTCGGTTCGTTTTATTTGCGGCACCCAAAACATTCACCGCGAGTTGGAGAAAAAATTGGCCGTCTTTCACGATCGAGAGGACGCGATTCTCTACGCTTCCTGCTTCGATGCGAACGCTGGGATTTTCGAAACGCTACTCACGCCCGAGGACGCGATACTCAGCGATGAGCTCAATCATGCATCGATTATCGACGGCATCAGGCTTTGCAAGGCTAAAAAATTTAGGTGACGTACCGAGAGTTTTTCCGTTCTGATCGTGAAATTCTGAAATATAAATTTTCTCACAAATTTTGTTTTTTGTTTTTTTTTAGATACAAACACAGAGACATGGCAGATTTGGAAGCGAAGCTGAGGGAGAGCTCGGGGGCGCGGTTACGATTGATCGCCACTGATGGTGTGTTCTCCATGGATGGGACGGTCGCACCATTGCCCAACATCATCTATCTGGCAAAGAAGTATGATGCCCTGACGTTCGTCGATGACTGCCATGCCACTGGATTTTTCGGCAAGACTGGAAGGTACATTTTTTATTAGGATTGTTTCAACATTACTATTGGGATTTTAAGTTGTATCATGATAAAATTTGTAATTTACATTTGTTTCAGGGGCACGGAAGAATATTTCGACTTGTTGGGTAACATTGATATGATAAACTCTACCTTGGGCAAGGCTCTTGGTGGTGCATCCGGTGGATACACGGTGAGCAAAAAGCCACTGATTGATCTATTGAGGCAAAGAAGTCGACCGTACCTGTTCTCCAATTCGTTGCCACCGCCTGTAGTTGCAACTGGCATTAGGGTAATTCAGAATAATCAAATCACTCGTATTACCTGTTCACGCTCAAAAAATATAAAATTTAATAAAACTTCATTGACTATTTAAGGTGCTCGATCTTATAAGCGAGAGCTCTAGTTTTCTTAAGAACTTACAACACAACACCCGACTCTTTAGGGATAAAATGACAGACGCTGGGTTTAAAATCAGTGGGGACAATCATCCCATTAGCCCAGTAATGCTCGGAGATGCCAAGTTAGCCAGCACTTTTGCTGACAAAATGCTAGGTATATATTTTCTGTCAGGTAAAAGAATATACCGGGATTTTGGATTTTCTTTTTTTTTTTCGTGTTGCAGAAAAGGGAATATACGTCATTGGATTCAGTTATCCTGTTGTTCCTAAGGATAAAGCAAGAATAAGAGTTCAGATAAGTGCAGCTCACACGACAGAAGAAATCGACAGAGCTGTTGACGCGTTCGTTGAAATTGGAAAGGGCCTTGGAGTCATTTGTTGAAAAAAAAACTATTTATATACTCTACGCCATTTTTTTACAAATAACTTTTGATTTTTTATACAATTATCTGTAAGATATTCATCTAAGGTATACATTTTACACTTACTTGTTGAAAAATGTCATGAAATAAAAGTATTTCAGCTGTTACCATGTACTTTTTAACAGATTTACTTCCTTTGACTTCACACAAATTTCTTGAAATACGAAAATTTGCTTTCCTTGCACCAGAATTACCAGGACTCACGTCTTACTCGACTCAGTTGCAAAAGAGAGAGACGATACACTTATCATATTGTTTTCTTCGTCTTATCACAAGACTTATCACAAGCTTGTACGACGTGACATTGACAGTTTTCGGGTAAAAGATAGATTGTATACTTGCCGCAAATAGCATAGACAATGTCAACTTTTTATCTTATATCTATAAAATTAGTTGCGGCTGGTTTATAATTGATTACAATTTACATGGCTCTACTAAGTATATAGTAATAATAATTATTTGGATCAGCGCCATCTAGCGCAGCGGATTTCTGAACTAAAAAGTGGCCCTAAAATTCTGAAGGAGAGGTTGAGGCAGTTTAGGCTTTAGAGCCATTTAGTCAAGTATAAACCAGCCGCAACTAATCTTACGTAAATAAAATAAAAATTAAATATTGTCTGTGCTATTTGCGGCAAGTTTGCAATTTATCTTTTATCCAAAAGTATAAATATATAGGAAGTCAATATTTGGGTAGAAGATAATTTGTAAACTTGCCGCAAGTAGCACAAAAAATAGTAACTTATTATTATCTATCTATAAAATTTGTTGCGGCTGGTTTATAACTATCAAGGTGACTTTACTGTAAATAGCAATAATTATTTGGATCAGCGCCATCTAGCGGTCTTTATTTTTTGGCCAAAAGTGGCTCCTAAAATTCTGAATCAGAGCAATCAGGATTAGAGCCATTTAGTCAATTAGTAACCAGCCGCAACTCATGACGAAGCTATAAAATAAAAAAATAACGATACATGTGTTTTTGGCGGCAAATTAACAATCTATCTTATGCTCAAAAATTTATCTTCAAAGGTGTAAATACATAGGAGATCAATTTTTTGGTAGAAAATAGATTGTTAACTTGCCGCCAAAAACACATGTATTGTTGTTTTTCTATTTTATAGCTTTATCATAAGTTGCGGCTGGTTTATAACTGACTAAATAGCTCTACGCGCTAAAGCTCTGGCTCAAAAGTTTAGGGCCACTTTTTGGTTCAGAAATCCGCAACGCTAGATGGCGCTGATCCAAATAATTATTACAACTTACAGTAGAGTTATTTAATCAATTATAAACCAGCCGCAACTAATTTTACAGGTATACAATAAAGAGTTAACATTTTTTATGCTACTTGCGACAAGTTTACAATTGACCTTCTATCCGAAATCGACCTCCAAAAGTATAAATATTCTACTTATCTTAATAGGCTTATAAAATCGATAATATTTACAAAGTTTTAATACTCTAGACCTTTTACCATTAACTCATGTAAGAACAAATTAATCAGTCGAAAAGAGACAACTGAAGAAAAAAGGTCTTATAAAGAAGCAGTCACACGAAGAGTCTCCTAGAAATGGAGCATCGGATCTCACGAAATAAAAAATATATTTATTACAGAAAAGTAAGTTTAAGTAATATAAATAAACAAAGATCCCAATCTTCTCTGATTAAGTGAGATCCGATGCTCCATTCCTATAGGAGACTCTTTATGTGACTGTGCTTCTCTTTTAGGCCTTTTTTCTTTAGTCGTTTCTTTTAGACTGAATAATTCACGTATATATTGGATCGTGATTCAAGATTTTCGTAACACAAATTTTGCTATGTACATATCATATAAGTTAACTGTTTATTGGAAATCTAAAGTTAAAGGGCTGTTCTTCCATGACTGGGAAGTTAACATGGTCTGTGCTATTTGCGGCAAGTATATTACAATGTATCTTTCACCCGAAAATCGACCTGCAAAAGTGTAGATATTCTACTTATATGGTTCTGGGTCTGGGTGTATTCCGCAAATGCTGCCAGTAGTTAAGTTACGTAGGTCGTGGGTCGTGGTAACGCCGCATGGTCGGGCGGCGCTAGCGTCAACCTGTACTAACTGTCGGTGATATGTCCACGTTATCGAAAGAAAAGATGCCTTATAGTTGTCTTATAAAAGACGTCCATGTGATAACTTTCAAAGACAACTTAGAGTTATATTTTTTGACCGATATCATTTTTAAGTGTTGTCAAAATGTTATCGAAAAAACAATTTTTGAGTTACCATATTTAATGCAGAAAATGATAACATTACGATAACTTACGATAAGTAAAAATGATATCAATATTTTTATCTTATTCAGACATCAATATGATAAAGCCGGTGCGATTGGTTGCGGTATATATATATAAGGGGCGCACGGTTCTCATATGTGGATTATAACCTCCTTCTTTCTTGCATCAGCTGTCAAGCAGGCCACATCGGATCCCGTTCGCTTTTTGTCCAGCTCTCTTCGTCAGAGGCATCATCAAAAGGTTGTGTTATTTGTTTCAATAAAATCTATACACTTAATCTTTTATTAATTTTTGTGCTCTCTGGCTCTTCTTCTTTCAACTCAAAAGTGGAATTAGTAAATTTTGATAAAGACCTTCTATTAAATCAAAATTTGTCATCTCAATTTGTAAGTATTTGGTTTGTTTACAAATTTTCTAGTTCTAGTTTAAGCATTTATAACTAAAAAACATTGAATATTTTTCTTTAGGAAAAAAAAATTTTAAGCCTGGGAGGAATAAGTTTATCTAATACTATAAATAAGATTATACCTACCATTATAACATAAACTGTGTCGTCAACTAACTTTTGGTACAGTTTTCATGGAACTCTTGCTGTAAAGGATCTCCATTTTTCATCGATAATCATAAGTATGTATTTTGATTCTGAAAACTTATGTATTTTTTAAAATTTATTAATCGTTAACATTTTTATAGGTGCTACACGAAAAAAAATTGCATCTACTGTAACAGATGTACAAGAACGCATTAAAGATTGGTTGCGTAGACCATCTGACAGGCAGAAAAAAAAGAGAGGAGTCAATCAACAGCCTATATTGTGATTAATTTTCTAATTGTGCTTAAACCAGTGATTCTTAAGTATGACATAAGTATAAAGTATTTTGTTATCGTAAAAAAACAATTGTAAAAAATACACTTTTAAAAATATCTATTATAATGAAGGCATCGTGCAATTCAAAGAACTATAGATACCTTTGAATTGAATGAATTGATTGATTAATTTATAATTTAAAGGCCATTATTCAAATGAATTATAAATTTGTTCAATTTAAAGGTATCTGTGGTTCTTTGAGTTGCGTAAATGCTACTATTATATTATTTAATACTATTTAAACGATACCCTCAAGATATCATTTAATTTACACAGCAGATATCTGTAAGATATCATTGAATTTAGCACCACAGATATCTAAAAGACATCCTTAATTCTTGCTCAAAAGACATCCATAAGAGATCAAAAACATTTACGGTATGACAACAGCAGACGTCTAAACGTTATCAATTAGTTGTCATTAGCTGATGTTTGTTTGCTGACAACTGATAACAATACGATGTCTTATCGACAATGCTTTGGCGTCAATTTGACATCTTGCCGATGTAGTTTTGATAACTTCGGTAGATATCAGCTGACAGTTCAATGATGTCGTGTAGATGTCTTATTGTCACCTTAATGTTTTGTGGGTGGGTTCCGCATGTCAACAAACTCCGAAATATCAGATGGCATGGGAGCGAAAACAGTAAAAAATATCGAAGTTTGTTGACATGCAGTTAGTACAGGTTGACGCTAGCGCCGCCCGACCATGCGGCGTTACCACGACCTACGTAACTTAACTGCTGGCAGCATTTGCGGAATACACTATTCGCTCCGAGCCGATACAGAGGTTGCGCCCCCTCTAGCCAAAATCAGGCAACATTTCTTGCATGTAAACAAACGGTTTATAACATATATACATGCGTATAGCTGCTTGTGATTGGCTGTTGGCAAGCTAGAGAGAGAACGACGATCCTCTCCTGCTGTCTTATTCAGCCAATCACAAGCAGCTGTACGTATGTATATATGTTCTAAATCGTTTGTTTACATGCAAGAAATTTTGCCTTATTTTGGCTAGAGGGGGCGCAACTTCTGCATCGGCTCGGAGCGAATAGAACTTCTCTGGTTCGTACACATAAGTAGACGGCGGCGTGATCAGAGTTAAAAGCTCGCACGTCGCCTTGTGTTTTGTCTTTTGGTTCAAGCCTCTNAAATTGGTAAATGAATTATTATATATATATTTATTTCAAATCTCTTTCCCACATCCCACGTAACGATGTGTAACGTAACAATTATAAGAAGCTACGTATTTAAGTAAATGAAATAGAAATCGTTTGCTTTGCAACTTGTTGTGTGCGCGCTTTCGTGCACTCGTGTTTTTGAGCACTCAATCTCAATGCACTCATATCTCATAACTCTCATAAGTACTTGTTCTTGTTCTTGGGCGTGCTTATGCGTTTTTATGCAGATGTCGTGACCGGGCTTCCGTAACCACCGACACACCGACACTGACTTTTTATCGAAAATTTGAGCGCGCGAAAACAACTCGACCGCCGTGCCGCCGTCTCTACTACGCCGCATAAACGCACCTCTTCGTTCTTCCGCTTGTCCCTCGTATCTTTCGTGTTGTTGCGATTCCACAACTTCGACAAGCATCATCGTAGTTTTTATCGAGAACAAAGAGAACTTGAAGAATCAAGGGCCTGGTGCCATACAAGTTACAAGCGATCGTCGTGGGAACTCCGGAATCCTGGAAATATGACAGACGTGGATCTACCGTTCAGAGTCGAGTACTCGAAAAGTAACAGAGCGAGCTGCAAAGTCTGCAAAAATCCCATAGCCAAGGATGTCATCCGAATCGCCTGCGTCGTTCAGGTGAGTTACTTTTTTTTCTTTACAACGTATTGTCTTGGCTCGTTCTTGGCGCACCACGTACTTTTTCTTCGAGGTACTGAAGTACTCTCCTCCTCTGCGCCGGCTTCCTAACCTTCAAACGCATTTGCATCGTAGATGTAATTACACTTTATAGTAAAGTTCATATTTATGATTTATTGAAAAAACTAAGTGTAGAGAAGTAATGGCTAAACGATTTTTGGCATGTCATGAAGTGGCATGCATCGTGATGAAGTCAGTCTCTCTCTTTTAAGTAGCATGCCGTTTGTAAAAAGTACATTATAGTTAGGTATATACATCATTCCCAGAGGGGATTTTGATTAAGGGGGCTCCTACGACTATTGCTGAGGTCAAAGACAAACAAAAAATAAAGTTTAGTTTTTCAATAAACAAATGTGTCTGAAAATCATTATGATATTTTTAATAACGTATGAAGTGGGAAAAATAATATTTATGTGTGTAGTTTAACTTTGTACGAAAAGTTTTCCTCAAGAGGATGGAGGAAAGGCAATCTCAACTTTTTGAAAACTCGCGCGATTAGGTGAACAAGTACGTCTGCTACCCACGTGACCTCCTGACCTCCCGGACACTATTTATTTATTTCCATCACAAATATCTCGCTAAAATGGTCCTTTATCCACAATTTTTAATACAGCATATTACAGAGGAAGACTTCATCTACAAAACGTATATATTCAGTCTGCTGGGACATTTAATTTAGGTTTATTATAAACGAAAACAAATTGTTTTTCACGCTGCACCATAGGAACACGTGCTAATAGTTACAACTTTGAGCTCGGATTTCTCAAAATTTTGACCCATTCGAAATATAATTTAGACCACCATTAAATTCAGTAGACTTTTATTTACAAGAAATAATATTTCTCTGTTTGGGGACTTTCGTGAAGGAGCCCCCTTAATTCATTCTGAACATACTTTCTCAAAAGAGTTTCAGGCGTAATTGATGAATTCAGAGTATGACAATTATACTTACGCTTCATACTACATGCGTCTTATGTTTAATTAATTTTGTTACGATTGCAAATAATAAAAAAGGCTAACATTGATGAAAAGTATCAAAGGTATCAACATGTATGGATATATACGCGTATTTCAGGTAGTGAGTTACCGCTCGTAAAATTTGGAAAATTCAGGAGATAATAAAAGACAATTAGGCAGCTCATTGATGACGTATTTTTCTGCTTTTCAGTTTTCGAATACTTTTATGTGTGTTACTTAAAGGAGAGCCCACGGTTTTGGCCCTTTACTTGCAAAACCTGCACAACTGAGTTGAAAATCTGAATTTTGATGTAACTGCCTGATTGACCACACCTATACATGTCCCTTATTTACCAAAATAATATTTTAATGACATTTTTTTTTAAATAGAAAGCGTGGAGTGCGTGTTTGTTTTCTTTTGTCGGTACTTAATTGGTGGAGCGTGCGTATTAATGGTACCTGACATACATATAATATTCCCGTTGATGTTGCCGCTTGGGCGTTGCGATAAGATAGCTTGTTTTTATATTTGCTTGTTTCAGGAGCCTAATTGATAATCTTTACCTTCTAGCTTAGCGCTACATAAAACTACATACATTTTGTAGGGTATATTTTCTCGAGTTGAATTAACAGTCGCTCGAAAATGCTAACAAGGTTCCTGGAGCCACAAGATATTCATAATAAAATTTAACTTTTGTGTACGATAAACAAAAAAATGGTCGTAAATTACAAATTATGCTCTTGTACTGACTATATCCCTTTCAGTAAGTAAAATTCAAGTGCTGTTGCCAATAATAGTAAGCCCTTGAACTATGTTGATAGTGTTGTCCCCAGCACTATTTATCACATAACTAACACCACTCCTTTCATTTAACATAGCACTTTGCAGTTTATTTGATATTTTTTCTCTACACCTTGTCTATTTATCAATGTATTTTTATGTAGAGCCCCTTTCATGATGGCAAAATGGAGAGATGGCATCACGAAAAATGCTTTTTTCAAAAGCAAAGACCCAAAACAGAAGGTGACATCGCTCACTTTGATGGAATCCGCTGGGAAGATCAGGAACGTCTAAGAAAACAAATTGGTAAATGAATTATTAGAACCCTAGATCTGTTTTTTCAACCATTGAAAGTTTTCTTTTTCATCTTACTATATTTCGTACAACATTGTACTAATAATAATGTTGTTTGATGCGTACATACATTTGCATTAATTCATCCTATCACTTACCAACAAATACACCTTAACTGGAAAATTTCAATCTCAACCCGACTAGTATGGCTTAGTATTAGAAAAAACTCAAAAAATTCGTATTATATATTGGTTGTACGGAAAAAATGGCATAGGTATTAAATTTAAAAAATTTAAAGCTGAGGCGTCGAATGGTGGTACAGCAGCACCAGCCGCCTCGAGTAGCGGCAAGGGTCGTAAGCGCGGCAAAGCAGCAGCGGCCGGTGGAGCAAACAAAGACTTCAGAGTTGAGTACGCCAAGTCAAGCCGGTCGACATGCTGCGGCTGTCAGGAAAAGATCATCAAGGAAGAGGTGCGAATCTCCAAAAAGGACTTCGAGAGCGAAGATGCCCGCAAGTATGGTGGCTTAGACCGCTGGTATCACGTCGAGTGTTTTGCCAAGTTAAGATCGGAATTGGGCTTCTTTGACACCGGTGCCAACATCCTTGGTGCCGATGCACTGACCGACGAAGATAAAAAGACGCTCCTCAACGCGCTACCCAAAATCAAGGAAGAAGACGGGCCTACCTCTGCTAAGAAGATCAAAGATGAGCCAATAGACGAGAAGGAAGAGAAAGCTTTGCAAAAACAGAACAAGGAGTTCTTCAAGCTCAGGGACCAGCTGGATGGTCTCACTAAATCGATTCATACTCAATTGCTTGAATATAATGGTCAGCTTGTGCCTGTTGGTACAATGGAGGTATGATTGATAATACACATGAGCACGCATTCCTTCAAGCAGTGCTTACAAATTTTCTATAGTAAAGCAAAAAAAATTTAATACGATCTAAACAAACATTTCTGTGATTCTTTCAATTTTAACAGGTCAAAGATGCCTTGACTGATGCTATGATGTTTGGTGCTTTAGAGCCTTGCTCAAAGTGTGGTGGAAGTTTCATGTATCAATCTAATGTTGGCTACAAGTGTACTGGAAGTGTTAACGAATGGGTTTTGTGCGAGAATGTCACTCACAATCCTAAGCGAAAGAAATTTGTTGTGCCAGACAACTTGAAAGAAGAAAATGCCTTCCTGTAAATATTTATTCATTTAGCTGTCTCTTATTATTATCATCGTTATGCACTATTTTTCATGCTTCTACATCTTTCCAGAGCTAAGTACAAGGGCAAGGTCAAACAGCGATTATTTAAAAAAGTAGCACCCTCAGTGTCTTTGGCTGTCAAAAAAGAAGATGAGACAGATGGTCCAAAGATTCAAGGCAAACCCAAACCCTTGAAGCATCTTGATTTTGTCATTACTCCTAAAACAAAGTTAAGTAAGGACCATTTGAAGAAAGAAATTTTAATGCTTGGTGGCAACGTAAAGACCAAAGTGACGAGGGAAACAGCAGCCGTGATTTCCACTCCGGAACAAGTTGAGAAAATGCCCGTGGTTATACAAGATGCTCAGGATTTCGATATTCACGTCGTATCTGAAGACTTTGTTGAAGAAGCTAAGGAATTCCATGATACGCCGTTCACTCTTATAAAAAAAAAATCTATTGCTCCCTGGGGTGGTGATGCACAGGCGCGCGTCTCAAAGTCTGTGGCTATGGTATGTTATTTTTCTAAGAAAATATTTTTGTAATTGAAATTTTAACTTCGTGACTCGTGATGATTAATCGCTTCAATTTAGAAATCAGCCTCGGTGGGTAAAAGTAAATACGTAAAATCTAGCGGCACCGTCAAGTTGACAGTCAAAGGTGGCGGAGCCGTTGATCCCGACAGCGGACTGTCCGACGTTGCTCACGTGTATCAGAAAGGCAATGAGAAATTCACTACTGTGTTGGGAATAACGGATATTCAGACGAAGAAAAATAGTTTTTATAAACTGCAAATTCTTAAACATGACAGTAGAAAAGAGTATTGGCTGTTCCGCAGTTGGGGACGCATTGGTCAGTTTTTGATTCAACGCGTTTTGTGAACGCACATTTTTTTTAACGCAATTAAAATAATTTTACATTTAACAGGTACAACCATTGGAGGAAACAAGGTGGACAAATTATCTTTAGAAGAATGTATTCAACAATTCGAAGATCTGTATCAAGAGAAATCCGGTAACAGTTGGTTATTACGTGATAAGTTTGTCAAAGTTCCTGGTAAATTGTATCCTATCGATATTGATGATGGCACGACCGAAGACACTTTAGACTTGCTTGAGTCCAACGTAGAGAGTAAGCTAAAGAAGCCAGTACAAGATTTGATAAGACTGATTTTCGATGTGAATACTATGAAGAAAGCCATGCTCGAGTATGAGGTGAGTAAACAAAGATTTGATGCTCTTTGCTACAGCAATTTGTCGTGATTATTCGAGAAATTGTTCCCTAATTTTTCTAATTTCACTGTTCTGCTCTCACTTATCTTGAATTTCGATTATCTTTGCAGATCGACATGGATAAGATGCCCTTGGGCAAGATTTCAAAAAATCAAATTCAGCAAGCTTACACAGTTCTTACAGACCTGCTGAATCTTGTTAAGAGTGGAAGCACCGAAAGAGCGAAATTTATCGAGGGTTCGAATAAATTTTACACCTTCATCCCCCACAACTTTGGCGTCAATGAACCTACGTAATTATCTTCATTAACGATTGTCGATTGTTGAGTCGTTCCTCATTTGTTAAAATCCTAATTATTTCTTTCAGAATCATCGAAACTGAAAAAGAAATTCAAACCAAAAGCGAAATGCTCGAGTCCCTTCTCGAAATGGAAATCGCATATAATCTCTTGCACACAAAGACAGATTCCGAAAAGAATGCACTGGATGCTCATTACGAGTTATTGAAGACGGATATCGATGTCCTAGACAAGGAGAGCGAGGAATTCAAACTGATCCAAAAGTACGTGACGAATACCCATGCCCAGACGCACACACAATACGATCTTATCATCGAGGAGGTGTTTGTGGTCAAGAGAGAGGGAGAAGAACGCAGATACAAGCCATTCAAGAAGTTGCACAACAGAAAGCTACTGTGGCACGGTTCCAGGGTCACAAATTATGCTGGTATACTGTCCCAAGGTCTCAGAATTGCGCCACCCGAGGCCCCATGCACCGGTTACATGTTTGGAAAAGGTAATTTACCATTTTTTGTAATTCTACCGATTTATCATTGATATGCGGCTATTTTATTGAATAGGCTCATTTCAACACGTTAATAAATATGTAATCCTTTGTAACAGGTATCTACTTTGCGGATATGGTATCAAAATCCGCCAATTATTGTTGCACAAACACACAGAGCCCGACAGGTCTACTTTTACTTTGCGACGTCGCATTGGGTAACATGTACGAGTGTTATCATGCTGACTATGTCACTAAGCTACCACACGGAACTCATTCGACCTGGGGTCGTGGACAGACACAACCCGACCCAACTCAATCCGTCAAACTGAAGAAAGGCGTGGAAGTGCCTTGTGGACCTGGAATACCTGCGGATCTTAAGCAGTCTTCATCACTATTGTACAACGAATTCATCGTTTATGATGTGGCTCAGGTTAAAGTTGACTATCTTGTGAAAATGAATTTCAAGTATAAGTACTAAAAAGCTGTTGCTGGTTTACGCTTTTTTTATAACTCATGTACTGTGCGTGTGTGTCAGATAATGTTATTTATTCTATTATTTTTTTTACAAAAGCGTTATGAAAATCAGTCTGTCACATTTCAATAAATAATATTTGTGCTTGTACTGTGTAGATACTAGTTGATTTTAATGACTGTTTTCCGCGTTTTTCATTGAAACTTTTCATAGCATTTGCCTTAAAATCATATGATGAAAATTAAAATTGGTCAACTTGGTACAAATAGTGAGCATAGTATTGAATTATTTTTGTCCTCGTAGATTTACTACAATCGTACGATAGTTTGGTTACTGACATAACAGTTGGAAAAAAAATAGTAAAGGTGCAGTTAAAGTTGAAGAAATTCATAATTAAATGATTAAATTACAACTTAAAGAAATAAATAATCACTTGAAGATGATTCAACAGTCTTATTGATACATATACATTCCAAGTATTGTTAGCTGAATCATTCTATTAGGATATATTACCGTTATTGATCAATAAAAAATCCTTTTATATTACAATACGTAAATTAAAAATTTGGTAAGTACTTGTGAAAGAAATATAATGATTTTCAATTGTAGAAATACCAAGTTGAATATATATAGACCAGTATCATTACCGTTACCATTCTTATTATCATTTAAAAATTCATCAATAATGTATTCCCATAATTTATGTAATATTTAAATTATTACTTGATCATAAGTATTACAATGAATCTTGTCCTCAAGTGTTAAAAAAAAAATTTTGTGTTAAACATTTTTTGCATACAATAAATAAAGTTTATTTTATAAATAATAAGTGGTATCTTTTACTTGGAAATAATTCATCCAGTTGGTATAACTTTACTGCTCAAGTTGAAAATACATTGTACATACAACATTGTGGTAGCCAATACTCAATGGCTTGCGAAAAACATCGGGACTCGTGTACAGAATAAAGCTAAAACGACACGAAAAGTATATTACTGAATAACGATAAGAAAAATCTGCTTAAGTCGGGTCCGATTGATATAATGTACTTACTCTATGAATTTCAAGTTTTACTTTATAAAAAAGCATCGATGTAGTAACAACCCATTAAGTTTGTGAAAACTTTGTATGTAGTATCACCGATTAAGTCTTCAAATTTGACGGTTCATGTGAGAAAATAAAAATCGTTATTCAAAATCATGGTGCAGGTAACGTGTGTAATTACATCTCGTGATATCGGTGTAAGGCTATGTGCAAATTTGTAGCCAAATTAATTCAATTATGTATTATGTTACTTATTTTCCTTCAACTCAGCTATTTAGCGGGGCTCTCGTATTCGCATGGCAGTAAGGTCTTTGACCTCATCAAGGTAACCTCGATAAATATACCTATCCAATAACTTTTGATCCAAGGGCCAAGGTACCAAGGTTATCCACAGAACAGAATTATAGAATAAAAGGAATCCAAGGTTATTGACATCGGTAAGACAATAACTAATATGGCCTTCACGATAAATCCGGCCTCAGTCCGGCTACCGGTACCGGCTACACTCGTGCGCGAAATTGTCTTTACCGCATCACTTGTGTTGCGATTTTTCAGTTCGTCCATTTACTGTTTGCGTAAATAACTTTTCAGATTCTTATTATAATTAGCTTACAGTCTGTGATGTCCATCAGTATAATTGCTGCAGCCGGTGTTACTTATACATACCTCCTCTCACGCGCACCCTTTTTTTCGTGTTGCGTGTGCATAACATTTAACATATATTTTTCCAAAATATATGTATATATATAACATATAAACAATAATAAATACATAGGTACAAACACATGCATCTTATTTTAGGTTAGTTTTTGCGTGTAATTACATTTCGATGGATTACTTGTCTTTTTTTTTTTTTTTTTTACAAAAATTTTACCGTAAAGCACACAACACGAAAAGTTAAAAGACAAGCGTAGGGTCCGGCCGCTGTTTTACTGATCAAACTAACTAATCGTACACTTACTTGGTTGATACGGGGATAGAGTTGTTGAGCAGAGTATATATGTATACTTATAAAATCGCAAGTTGAAAAGTATTGAGTAAAGAACAAAAAAAAAAAAAAAAAAAAAAAAAACGTAATTATTTTTGCAAGGTACACGTATTTGTGTCTCTGGAAGGTGTGGTATTGAAAAAAAATCCTTATAAACAAAAAGTATCCCGCAAGACAAGTGTTCGAAGCTATATATCATCGGGGGTAGAGAGGGGCGAATACAGTCCTTATAGAAATCATGGCAATACACCCTGGAGGAGATGCAAGAGAAGGTATCGAACGATGAGGAGTGCGACGGGTTGGTAAGGAGAAACCGGTGCCGGCAGCCGAAGCTCAGGACTCTTTTCTGTCACACGATATCGTCGAAAAACCGGGCCAAGGAGCCAATAAGTGCACCCCCGTGCGAGTGTTGCGACAACGTGTGTATATGCATATTGTACATAACAAAAAAATACATCAACATAATATCGTTCCTCAAGAAAATAAGCGCCCACACGATCAGGGATACTATGTGTACCTATGTTTATTCGGCAGCGGGATAAAATTTCGAGCAAAGGTAAAAAGAAAAAAGTGTCCATCATCAGCAACAACAACAACAATAGTCGCCCACGAGCCTGCAAACTGGAGAGGAGAGGCAAATTATGCTGCGATGCCGACGAGAAGACGAAGGAGACTGACAATTGTTGTCCACAAGGAGCAGCAGTAAGGAGGCCACAGACGAGCTGGGTCAAGCAGCGCGACGACTACCTGGACAGGATAAGCTGGACGACGGGCCACTGCGCTAAAACTGTCGAGTGCCCGGCTTACGCCGCCTACCTCGAGCGAGTCGAGAGAAAGAGCCACGCCAATAAGAGTAACCCCGCGTGCACTGATCCCAGTTAAGTGACAAATACATACATGGTTTTACATTTTATCTCTTATAACCAAAATCAATTCCCGTTGGGCCGTGAGTCATATAAGTATTTAATGGATCTTTCAGCGTGTTCCTGTAACGACGCCACTCGATCGACCGAGCAGTGCGACCATCACCAGAGAAACACCCGCTCGGCTGGCAGACGAAGACACCCGGAGATCCAGCCGACGATACCTGGTTTGTTCCCTCCTCCCCCTTCGCCGTAACGTATACCAAAAAATAACTCGTGTGCCCATTGTGTGTATAGATTCAAAGTCGTGTCGGTCGCGTCCGAGCAGTTGCAGCCCGACGCGTCGCAAGTCACCCGAGAAAGGTGGTAGTGGCAGCTGCGACAGGAAACGCGAGGAGCGCAAGTGTCCGTGCGACGAGGATGCCGACAAGTCGATCGCGGCGCGAAAGAGGAGCCAGAACGCCCTGGAGGGCACCTGCACGAAGGAGACCTGCCCGAATTACAGGCGCGGTATCACCAGTGAGCAGAATCAGCCTTTTTCTTGTTGACCACTGGAATATATTATACATACATGTTTTTATTCAATTATTCGTGTTTGTTCCCGAAACAAACGATGAGAAGCAAAAAGTAAAGCCAATTTTTTTGGGCAGCGTCCTCGTGGGTCTGTCCGCCGGAAAGGATCCAAAGTAGCAACGCCTGCCGCGACGCAACGACGCAAGAGCCGCGAGTGAACGCGCGCTTCGAGAACGGCGTGCTCGAGGCGTACTCGCAGTTCAAGGTCGTGTTCCCGTCGGCCGAGAGGACCGTAAAGACGACGTCGACGAGACGCGTACAGACGGACGCCGGGTCAACGAGAGACTGCACGGTTTCGGCCAACCGCAGGTGTCCCAGCAAACGGAACGTGCGAGTTGGCTGTACCGACGTCGATTTCGCTGGTTTGTACACCATTTTTATCATATCTGTGTACTCTCGAGTAAATAATACGTTGTTGTTGGGTCAGGTTGTTCAAGATGTGTAAATTGTATTGACATGTATGTATTTCGTTGTATCTCTTAATGTTCATGGGTAAACTAACAAAAAAAGTGTGTTGCCAAGACGAAACGCTGAATCAGCAGTCCAATAGAGCCCAGCACGATTACGTGCTTCTGACGCCGGGCGGGAAGTACGTGCCGCTCGTGAAAACGAGATCGGAGGGAAACGAGAGAATCGTCTTCACGGAATGCTGCGTCGATGGGAATTGTAGCAGAGTCCCACCGCACGACGGGTGTCCGGATTGTGGTTAGATTTTACGTTTAGTCCGTTTGAGCCGAAGAATCGGGGTGATTTAAATGCACGTGCTCGATTGCCTTGAAAGTAGCGCCCGTCCGAGATCTGCAAGACAAAGAAGCTCAGGGTTGCGCCGCTGGTGACGACAAAGACGATCCGACGACCACGAAACTTTTGCTTCGGTGTCTGGAGCACATGCTCAATCTGGAACAGCAGGATGGGAAAGGTGCTGAAATTTATTTCTCGAGATGAGATTCGCAATGTCCAAAAATAAAAAAAAAAAAAAAAAAAAAAACAATAAAGAAAAGCACAGGCTCGGATAGCGGGAAGGACGTGTCGTGCAAGCAGGGCAAGGCCAAGGAACACCGACGCGACGTGCTCAGACTTTCGGACAAGCCGAGCTGCGCCAATTGTGCAGGTGCGAGCGAGCCCCGACCAACCAGTAATTGCAGCAAGTGTTGTCCAAACAGATGCAGTCCTCGGGGCAAATTGGCGCAAAACTTTCTGGAGATCCTCAAGTGTGCTCTCGAATTGGACGACAAAAGAGAGAATCGCTGCAAAGACGACGATGACGATGACGATGGGCAAGGTCGGTTAGCTCTCGCGATTGACCTACATTTTCGTGACCAGCCGAACGACTCATCCGATAATCGTCGTTTTCAGATTAACGATCTTATTGCAGATTGTTGCGACTGCGACGTCGTTGGTGAGAAAAAAGCGCGACCCGATGGAAAATGCGAAAAAGACGGCACTGTTAGGTTTTGTAGCAAAAAACGCTCGGATAGTCGTCACTGCGAGACGATCGAAAACCGCAACGGAATGTCGACGGCGACCCAAGATTTCATAAGCGGGTTCGATTGTTTTTTCCAACTATACTGCCGTAAACACGAGCCTTTGAAATGAGTGTGCAAACGCGCGCGCGCGTGTGTGTTTCAGCGTCCAAAGTACCGATCGAAACAGCGGAAGCGCCTGCCAAGAGATACCGATCACCAGGGAAAACGAACGCACTCCGAGTCCCGGTTTCTCAAAGCTTCGTCCAAACGCCGTCCAGCACACGTCAGAGGACAAAAATTCCGTGTTGCAAAAATCATCGAAACAGCAGCAGGTTATCAAAACAATCGACGGGAGCTGCGGAAATCGGTATCCACTTACATCGACAGCTCAAGCCGCCGGAGTTCGGGAGAAGATTCCAAACACGTCCAAAGAGACGCAGTACAGCGCTAGGCAGCTTCCTGGTTCGATACAGCACACGTTATACAATACACGCTCGATGAGGATGAGGAGACTCTTTGATCGAAGCTTTGACCGCGCAGGCAAATTTTCGATCGGCACGCAAAAGCGCGACACGGTGCTCGAGTATCTCGTTAAGCGAGCGACCAACCGGTCCAGCTACGTGGATGGAAGGTGTCATACCCCGACCGTCCTGGCAACGGGCTTACCTCGGGACACTTGCGCGCCCGGGAAATCGAGGCACCCAACGGAGGACCGATCACCCGACGAGTCTTTCGAAGGCACCGCGGAGGACGCGAGGAACATGTTAGGCTGCGACGATGACAACAACGCTATCGGAGACGCGCGGCGCGTAAATTACCAGTTTTATCGGTCGTTCGTCATGAGAAACCCGGCCGAACGGGTCTCGGAGGAACAGGGAGGGCTGAAGCAGTACCACCGCCGGATATGCGGGTTGAAAAAGGTGATAATGGACGATCCAAAAATTGCCTCTGGTCAGCGATTGACGGAGGATTTATTTTTCACAGGTATACGAGCCTGGATACTGACTTCTGGATCTCGTGCGTCCTTGCAGTCGTGTTCTTGCGCTTAAAAAAAATGAAAAAAAATAGTCATACATGTAAATAGCGAATGGCGATGTAATGTGTGCTGATCCGTCTTGAAATAAATGTATCCGTAGTTAATAAAAACATCCCATCACTGGCTGAGAATATCGATTGAAAACAATGTGTTTTTTTTGTTTACGGTGAGGTAAGTGTAGGCTGCAACTTCAAGCGATTAGATATAGGAAATTGTTAAAAACGAAAAAAAAAAAAAAAATAAAATAAAATAAAATAAAAATCCTCGTTAACGTAACCAAACAGTAGGGACATGGGAAAATGCAAAAAAAAATCATTAAACTCGAGTATCTGGACGGACACGAACGTCGAGCGCTACTTGAAGCTCTTTTCAGCGAACCCAGTTCTCTGGGACGAGACGCGGTGTGACTTTAACAGTTCGAAATCGAAATGCGCGACCTACGAAAAGATCGCGGACGAATTGAATCTTCGTGGCGTCGATGCCGTGGAGTGTCGAAAAGTGTTCGAGCAACTGAAGAAACTCTACGCGCAAAGGCACCAGAGACCGGATGAAGCTCATCCCGCTTGGTTCGGCACTATCGGCAAGATGTTGAAGAAAATAGCAGCCACGAAGGGTATGAAACACATGGTAATGCAAGAAATCAGCAATATGGATAATTCGGGTTTTTCTCCATTTCAGGCAAAGAAAAGTGCCTATGCGGCGAACACCACAATTGCTACAAACACTGCGCCAAACAGCCCTTGGAATCGGCGTGCAGCTTTTACCACAAGATCAAGAGCTGCCACGAGTGTTGCACCAAACAGGACCTCGAATTCACGCCGATCTGCTGTGCCGACATGTTACCCACGGCGGAGAGCGTGGCGCTGGAGAACAAGTACCACATGTGCGAGGAGTGTTGCGCTCGACAGGGTATCGTTGGAGCGCCTTGTGCCGATTTTTACGCTTCCGAAAGTAGCATCGGTAGTCGCGCTGAAGATGATCAAAGATGCGAGCGTGCGACGAAGGGCTTTAGGATGGAGTTTGTCAATGTTAACGTTGCCGTGATTAGATTCGACGAAGATTCGGAGAATGACGAGAGGTCGATCGAAGATCGGCAACCCAATGACACCCAGCTGACGATTTGTGAGTGTTCGAGCGGAGGCTCCAGTTCCTCTGGGAGTTTGATAGAGAAGTTTTGTACCCAAGGTACTTACCTACTTCTATGCGAAAATTACATCTAAATTTACGGTACAAACTTTATATTAATGAAATTGTTGTTGGTTGTAAAATAGTCGTTTTCCTACGAGTTTGAAAAGTCTCTGTTTGCGAACCGAGAGGTTTGCAGCCCGAGCCGAAGGCGAGGTCCGTAACGAGGTTCGTAAAGGAGACTTCGAACGAGTATCGGAAAACTGCTTTTTTGCCCGAGGAAGTGCCACCCTCCCAAAACCACCCGAGGGCGGAAAAATATATTTAAAGTATGTATTTAACGAAAGTCAGTCACAAAACGTCCCTTAGGTTCAATGGTGCTAGGCAAGAATGACGCGAGCGACAGCGAATCAATTAATCCCTGTGATGACGACGGCGGCGATGATGAACAGCAACGATGTGACGTTAGGGGCGGCCTTTTTACGGATTCGTTGCGCTTCCGGGGTAAGCCGATCAGCTTGGCCGGTGATTGCGTGGAGGTCCCCGAGCCTCGGAGGCACTTTGCCGCGGCGATTCGCTCGTACGATGTTACTTACCCTCTGCAATTGGATATGTGAAAAAATGAAGAACCAGAGACTACATTGGCTATTTTTTTTTTCTTTACGTGTATATTTAGGTATATATGGTACTTATGTAACTTTTCTTTTCTCCAAAACTTTTTTACAACGTTTTTCAATCCTCGTGTAAAATATACCCAAAATTGCCATTTCACGCGCTAAAATATACATTAGTATTGGAAAATATCTTTGCAACTACAGGTGAGTGTGTACACAATTGGTTTTTGTTTGTATGTTTGCTATAAATATTGCAATAGCGCTTTGACATTTTTTTTTGTTTTTACAATATTTTTTTTTTCGCATGTTCGTTTTGCAGGTGTATAGTATTAAAATTTGCATACAAGTACTTTTTTAGCTACTGTACGAAATTCACAAGCAGAAGGTTCTTTTTTAACACTGCACGGTTTGATATTACTCTTCATTTTTTAAGCATTACTAATTGGTACATATAGTTTTTAATTCACGGCAGATGCTTGTATAAATTTAGAAAATTTAAGCGGCAGGATCGAGTTTTCCACAAATGATATCAGTGAAGTTTTAAAAGTTCGTATTAAAAGCAATAATTGTTGTCTGTTGAGGCATTAAAATTTTATAATTGTATATTCATCATGAACACAAAAAAAAAAAAACTTACGACCCTTGAATTTTTAAGATCACGTGCACTTCAAAATACGTGTGCGTGTACTCTGTTATATAATTTGTAAAAGTTATAAATTTTTATTATTTTATTATTTTTTTTATTGGAAAAAACCAATAGGAAAACATACGTTTCATCATGTTTAATATAATTTTTCGCATAAAGAAAGACATTCTCGCAAATTAATGAATTGACAAACAATGTGTGGTGTACTGTTTAATATCAAACAATACACGTTATTGAATAGTATTTCAAAGATGTGCAAAAAAGTGCTATTTATAAATGAACTGAATCTAGAAACAAAGAAATAAAAGATATGAATCTCAATCTGAAACAAGCAAGAAATCATATTCTAGAACAATATCTTATTCATCTTAAATTTTTTATTTTTTTTCAATTCCACACATCCTTAATATTGAGCTATTATAAAAACATTCAAAAACCTTTGTGATTCATGCAGGTAATTAAAATTATTATAACAATGAAGAGGTTCTAGACTAAACAAACATAAAAATTTTTGTTCGACGTTTAAAATCGTTAAGGGGACTAAAACTATTGTTTCTGGCAAGATATAACATGGCTACGTGCTTTTAACGTTTCCTCTGAGAAAACGGATTACGTGCAGCCACAGTAGAGAGTCACATACGTATACAGGCATTTACGTAATATTTTTCTTCTCTCGAAATTACTATAATACTGTTGTCTCGATGTTTGCGACTCGCAGCATTTTAGATTCGATGAAACATTTAATTAATAAATTAAAATCATTGTACTTTTTGTCATCATCAACATTCCTAGGAATAAACATCATAGACTAGTTTAAGTTACAAGACCGCTTTGTGGTATAATCGCAGTTACGCTTTGGATGGACGATCAAGTATCAAGGTGAGTATGACATTTATATCTCTCTTTCCAAGTACGTGCCTTTTTATTTCATCATCATTAGAATAAAATAAGGATCAGCATGAATCATAAAATACGCAAAATTGAAGGACATCGATGAAACAAAAAGGCGTAGAGAGTCAAGTGAAACAAAAAATCGCTCCAACAACGCGTCACGATTTTCATAGACGGGGTTCGGTGAGTATGGCGATGACGAGCAGCCACGAACGTCGGCTCAGTTGTTCTTTTTCTGGTCTGTTTTTTCGTCCTTCGCCTGGCCACGGCCCAATATCTTCGCCAATGAGTCCCAGATACCGCCCAGGAACAGGGTACAGGACAAATTCTCGAATGGCACGAATGGATCGTGGATGCCCAGCAGGATGGAGGACAGCTGAAATTTCACGAAAACAAATCATCAATAATGGCATCGCTGTTGTTACTTTTTAATTGTTTTTATTCCGAAAGAACATGCGTATAAAAACTTGAGAAAACAGTGAATGAACATAAAAGTATGGAGCACAAAAATTTTTATGTCGTTGGCCAATGTATGTATATTATATATTCTCAAGTTCAACGCGTCAATCGTCGTGAGTCTTTGAGCCATGAAGCTCCTCGACAACCTTGAAGTAAACGAAGAATATGACGATGCCGAAGTAGACGAGGGCGTGAGGCGCGGAAATGAGGTCAGTCTTCTTGTCCAGCACGAATATGATCGAAGCGACCAGGGAAGCTTTAGTGGGGCTGAAAGACAAAGCGTTGGTGTTGAGTTGACAATTCGAAGAATTATTATCATTGTTATCAAACGGTATGCTCACAAGCTCGGTTGCATGAACTCCATGGCAGTGGGGGTCCAGGCTCCGCGGATCAGGCGCTCAAACAGCTTTGTAAAACCAGCTCCGTTTCCTTAGGGAGCGAGACAATCGATCGGATGATTGATTTTTGTGGTTTTTGTCTCACAAGGTCATGAGATAGATACATTGAACTTTTTTTTTTTTTTTACCTTTGAGTGTCCCGATGAGGATCATAATGAGGTACGCGTTGGGGTACAATTTGCTCGCGTGAGAGACACCGTCGTAAACCTTTTTACACCTGTGCGAGTAAATTTCAATGTTTATTAATAATTTATTGAAAAAACATCCATGCCTGGAATATTCCTATTCTGAAAAAAAGTGTAACGATCTCTGCTGTACTCGCATCATAAATATGCAGTTTTGTTTTCTCGGTACATGCAGACTTAGGCACAATTGCTTTATGGATTTTTTAACAGTTTGAAAACAATTTTTTTTTTTTCCTGAAAGATTTGCAAAATTTTTTAATTTTTATTAATAACTATTCGCAATACTACACTGAGAAAAAAGTTTTTTTTCAGGCAAATAAGTGCAATACATTTTAGAGACATTAAAATTTAGTTCTTAATGTGAAAATTGATTTTTTTAAATATATTTAAATATATAGGTACTTTGACTCTGCTCTAAATTAAATTTTCTTGAAAATTGCAACGCTGAAAATAGTTTTGTCAAGTACTGTATTGTTAGTAGAAATGTGAAAAAATATTTTTTAGTATAAATAATGCATTTTAGCAAAAAAAATAATAGTTTAAAAAAACTAAAAAATCGTCCGTGCCAAATTTTGAGTACAGAAAAAATATTTGAATACACATTACCTGTAAATTTCCTTCATCGCGGCGCATACTATCTTCACAGGCAAGAACTTGGCAACTTTGTAGCCTATATCGAACGGCGTGTAGAATACGACGTACCTGCCCGTGAAAATGGGAAACAAAAGAAAATACATCCGACTCTCGTCATTTATATTTACACACACTGTAGGTTTATTGATGAAAATTAAAAAAAAGAAAAAAAAAAAACTGACCAGACAACAGTGGCAACTACGACTTGAGGTGTGTTTTTCAAGGGCGCCAGTATTGGTTCGCCAAGTAAACCGTTGCACAGCATACCACCGGCGAAGATGACCAGCATCGTCGACAGCCAACACGAGAGCGGATGTTTTCTCGAAAATGCTTGTGCACCTGTTACCGATCATTTAATTATTGCTCTTATTATTACGATTATTTTTTTCATCCTAATATTAAGACAACCTTGGAAGGATCGAAAAATCGACGTACCCTAATTATCTTGAGAAAACGCAGACTTGGGCACGGATACTATAAACATTTTTTTGCTAAAAACACAATGCATCATATACACGCTAAAATATTTTTTTTAATAACTTCTTACGACGGAATGCTTCGAAAAATGTTTTTCAACAAAAACAATTTTCATAAAAACTTAATCAAACTTTATTAAAAAGTACTTAAACATTTGATTGTAGATACTTTATCAAACAAATTTAATATATAAAATTTATTGCACTAATCAGCTAGAAAATTTTTTTATTAACAATATATAATGCGAATAGTGATGAGTATTAAATTTTTTCGACAAAAAAATGCACTTTATTAATTTTAATTTTCAATCGTTTGAAAATCCATAAAATAACTGTACCCAAGTCTGAGGAAACTCGTGTTACAACGATACCAAAGTGGTTGAGCAAAGAACTTGCTGGACTATTACTTAAATGAAAATTTTCAAAGCTCTCATTTGTATTAATTATAAGCTTGATTAAAGACATTAAAATGTTGAAATACATCGGAAAAACTTTTTGTTCGATTAAAGTAATAATCGGCACGACTCAGTTATTCAACGCTAAAAAGTTGCATCAACTAAAAAAAAAAACAGTCTGTAGGGTAAGGCAATGGCATTTCGCAAAGGGTTTACGGGAATCCATTCAAGTGCTCAGTGTGTACGTTGTACTTGAGTACAGCATTTCTACACAAGTATGCATACATAGAAAGTAAAAAAACAACCTATTTTGCTGAAATCATGAGACATATATGCAATAAATAATTTTAATTACTCGATGATTGTTTATTGACAGATGAGGACGAAAAATAAAATGTACGTGTGACATTTATGTATTGAATTAATTTACGATTGTTGCTCCAACGTGTAAATAGCACTCGATGTGCTTATCAAAATATTAATTATATTAATTCTAACAGCTTTAATGTTCTTGTTTATGTTGTATACCTACAACTGTCGTTTACCTTAAAAATTAGTTATTTTCATTCCCTCGACGTATACGGATTCAAGTTCAACGGTCACGTGGTTAACGTTCATCCAATAATAACATTGAAAACAATGGCCAAAGTCGTAGTGTAAGAATTTTTGAAGACAAAAAAAAATTCAAAACAATCTACATTTCAATTTTCATGAGCAAGTTCACGAACAAACGTGCGATTAATCTTTTGTATATTTCTTTTATTTATTTACTTTGGAAAATGCGTATGTCAACTTGGACTTGCATATAGCAAAAACAAAAAAACAACCAAATTCTTTACTTAGTACCTGCGAGGAAATCCAACCATTTTTACTTATAGTTTATAATAGCTGAACTATAGTTGACATAATAATAACATTGTAACACCATCTCTGCAGAATTTCCTCTTTTTTTTTTTTTCTTTTTCTTCTTTCGTCAGTTCAACTGTTAAAACTGTACAGTTACCACTGATCGTAAAATTCATCGATTTTCAAGCACATAAAAAAAAAAATACTCCATAATAAACGCTCGACCCTTTCCTCGTAAAAATGTATTACACGTATACAGATACACGAGGCGGTGGCGTCCTTGGTGCAGTTTTGTTAGGCGATTTCAGAAAGTCATTGTTAGGAGAATGTAAATGAAAAGATGTTTGTTAGTTTTCCACACTCGATGAATTCTGACGCATATATAGACGTTGTAAAAACCGTCCCTCGAACATCGATAAAAAATAACGCATCAAGAGCACAACTTTTTACGGTATATGACATATATGAAATTTGTACTTGATGAATAAATAAAAAGAATTTCACGAACCATCACACGCGTAAAAGATGCTGGGGAGGGGGATGAGGGATTCGAACACGCGTTTAATTTTCCGAACAGTCTGGTCGAGGAGCGGGGGGAGGGGGAAAGATAGAAATAGATCGTGTGGCGGTTTTTCGCTGTTCATAATATACTTACGTGTAATTTTATATCTACATAACTTTCGAGACGGAGCACTATTAGAGTTACATGTATATAGTTGTTATCATCGATTGTGCCAAGAATTCGTTGCAGTTACCGATGGGGGGGGGGGGGGAAGAACTTTTCAAATTCATCATTCTTTTGGTCGTTGAGTATTCGTGACGTTTCAGGAGCCGACCGAAAAAGTTTGCCGTACGGAGGATTATGTATAGATGCGCGAGAGATGACGCAAAAAAATGTTATTATAAAACTTGGCCGGTACCGATGATGATGCAGGTGGGCCAATCGATGCGCGCGATTTTCCTTGCCAGGTGTTTTCTCGTCAAAAAGTATCAACTTTGAGGATAGTCGTTAATATACTGCGCCATCATTTGGAAATGTTATTTTTGTTTTTCACGCGTTTGACCATTCGACCAAGAAAACCCTTTTGCCCTCTCATCGATTGTTCGAAACGCTGGTGTGACAAATTCGGACTCGGCAATGATGTAACGTTCAAAACGAAATCATTGCAATTATTCACCGATGAAAATAAAATCAATAAGAAATCGATGTGACGATAACAACGAGTATCGCGCTGTAGAAATAACATACTTTGAGAGCAAAAGCTCGCGTGTTCAGTACGAAACGGTAAGCGCCTCCCCAGCATTCATACGTACAAATCTAATTACACGGGGGTAAAGCAAGAGCTCGAAAAAAAATCCAAATCGGGAAAAGCTGAATTTACACGTCTCGTCCCTCCCCCCCCCCTCCCCTGTAACCGGTCTAGAGAGCAGCGACCAGAGCCTTTTAATAATAGAAACGTCCCAGCAGCGTGTGTAGGTATAAATATGTATACCCTGTGCATGTAAAGCTCGAAAGCTGCACGCGAGCTCTCGTATACACATATATGTTGTATGTGCGCAGGAGGGGGGGGTGCGAGGGGAGTAAAACTTACCCGGTCCCAAGTCCTCCCTGACGTGAAGCGCGCAAAGTACGCAGTGGGCTATATCGAAGTACGGGAACATCTTGAGCTTGACCACCTGGTTGGCCACGTCCAGGAACGCCTCCGCGTCCATCCTTGACTGTTTTTTATTTGTTTCCCTTTTGCTTGGTTACTTTTCGAAATCGGCCCCCTCGGAGGCGAAGTGTTTGAAAGGCAGGAACAGCACCCGCTCTATCGGGGCTCCCGAAGCTTTTTACGCTCGTGTATTGTGGTATGCGTGCACGACGGCCTATCAATCCCACTGGCGCTTATGAGAGAGTACGACACTACGGTTGTGCATGGGACTCGAGAGTCTGCGATTAAAGCGTGACCGGCGGAAAAGGTGTGGAGAGGGATCAAAGTCGCGGACACTTTTTTTTTCTTTCTTTTTTTATTTCTCCCTTTTCACAGCCGTCGAGGCCCCCCGAGAGAGACTGAGGCTGCATGCAACGAGAAATACACCAGAGCAAACTCCCCTTCTCCTTTGCGTTTACTCCCGTCTCTGTCGTCTGCTAGTTGTGAGCTCCGTTTTTTGTCTTCATTTTTTTTTTCTTGCGCGCTTGAGCTTGCGTCGTCTGCTGTGTCGGTAGGGTGGGCAGCGTTCTTAACAGCAGAGAAGGTTTGAGCTTTTTATCATAATCGCGCGAAAAATTTGAAAAAGTTTAATTTTCTGATGAGTGTATTTGTGGGAAGTATTGTTCTGTACAGCCAAAGCTGTGCTTCCACAAGAAAAGGAGCACGAGAGAAAAATAAGCACACGCGACAGATTTTATTATAAAAATACAAAATGGCTTTTATTCGTTATGTACAGTGACTTTTGCTCTGCTCACGTCGATCGAGAGCTATAAAGTAGCCCTCAGCTGTAGCGCACCGGCAGTGTGTGTGTGTGTGAGTGTGACTGTGTGAGTGTGAGTTGGCTCGCGCGTGCGCAGGAAAAGATGTTCCATGTTCCGGATGTTCGATGTTCATGTTCCCATGTTCCCTTGGGACGATGGTCTGCTTTCGTCTTGAGCGAAGCTGGTCGCTGTGGCTGAAACGCCACATATTTTCAAGTCCCAAAATGTATGACAAAGTTTGATTTTACAGTGGCAATTAACAGTAGGAGTACATATTACATCATACGTACAATACGATATATTGCAATGTAAGAATTGTAAACTTGTGAGAAATATAATTTTTACTTTGGAAATCACGCTAAACAATTATAAAAGTGTATGTATACGCGCCCACAAATATTCGTACACCAAAAGTATAACGATTTCACATGTTTAACGTAAAACTGCGGAACGTTACTGCGTCAAGAGAAAAAAAAATTGTACCACCCCGTTCCCGCTGAAAAAATCGCTCATCGTGCAAGAATAATATTTTAGCATACATATTGGAATATAGTTGATGCCAATTAATCGTAGATACAATAATGAACAATTCGCATAAAATACACGGTATCAAGTGTTTGTGTATATGATATTTCTTGTTCCACCGGTCGAGTGACATATTCAGTTTCTAGGCTGCTGGCGAGATAATTTTTTTTTTTTTTTTTCACTCCCCCCCCCCAATTAAAAAGAATCCAGTTGATACTATAAACCATACTGAAAATTTTTTTAATCGAGACAATGTAAAATATTTTTGTTCGAGTACGTGTGGGTAAGTATAGTAAGTATTTGATTGAACTGATGAAAATAGTTTACATCTCACTTCATACGTATATCATCGACAATAGTTGGGGGAGCTCTAATTTTGTAACTGATCCATTCTATGTGTTGTAATGAATAACCGTGCATTTTTCGGGGAACATCCGCGAACATGTAGTTGTTATTCAGATATCTTAAACTGAAAAGTGAACAATTTAACATTGGCTGTTACAGTAACAACCTCATCACCAAGGAGTTGACATGTACGTACTTTGGTAATATAGTTAAAAAGTTGGAAAAAACATTAATTTGATACTTCAAGTATTGTAGATCAATAAATAATTCTCTGATTTTTATCTGTGTCCGTAATAAATAAAATAAGGAGTACAATTATTAAAACAAAACAAAAAAATATACTTAGGTTGATGAGCTTGACACATCGTGCTTCTCGTGGTGAATAAAGTGACCAACGAGTGTATTCTCACGTAAGTTTAACCATCTATTTTTCGTAGTTGATAAGTATATAAATATTTTTTGCTTGATAAAGATTTTTTCGAAATGTATAAAGACGGAATCTTCGACTTTCTAGCCGTGGGGGGACACGGAAAATCGTACAAGCGCAATCCACCGCCGGAATAAAAGACACAGGATACAAATATAAACGATACTAATGAACGTTAAAATAGGATATTAATTTATATAAGTATGCTATATGTAGTATACATTTCACGTACTTGTAAGATATTGCTTATTGTTTGAATTTAGATAGAGACATTAGAGGTGTTATGATTAAAATATTATGATTTTTTTATAGATGTTTACACTTAAATGTACGCAATGTCCCGTGAAATATGAAAGTACATAACACTCGCACTTTGAATGAACAAAGACCCTTGAACGAGTAAAATTTTATTACACATGAAACGTGTGCCTGCAACTTTGTAAAATTATCATTGTTTTCTCTAAATTACATGTATTTACTCCGTATCGTGGCCCGTAAAATGAGAGTTCCGAAATCGTGGCATTCCTCGAGAGTAGTATAGAATGCTGGTGCACGCAAATTTCTTCACCACCTGCAGCTTCAAGCGTCATGAAAATATACAGGTACAGCGTAACAAGAAATAGCAAAACATAGATGCGTCTCGTGTAAAGAGAAAGAGCTGCGTTGAGTTATTATAATTTTTGAGAAAAAAAAAAAAAAAAAACAACGTTTTCCCTCTCTCGCCTCCATAATATACTCTCCAACTTTGTGCCCCTTATTTTTTACTCCGACGCGCGAGTTACGTGGGGAGCACATTACGCGGACCGATCGAGTTTTCATGCGCTCGCGCAATGCCCGCTCGAAATTTCGCTGATTGTCCCTACCTATTATAATATATACGTACAAGTACGGATACAAGGGGATAGTGTATATATATTATATAATTGTGCGGTGGCACGAGATTTGCACGGGCCTGATGTTGCAATGGTCAAGTGGGCGCATTGAAAATCGTTGGGTGAAAAGGGATAATTCGCAGGCTCGTCGTCGCGCGCACCGGGTATTTGCGTTTTTATTTGATGCCCGGCCGACGTTTATGGCGTTATGCAAATTGCACAGCGCTCGCCGATCCATGAGAACGGAATAAAGATGTTTCTCTCGCCCCCTTCCCTCCCCTCTATATGCGCGATGGTTATTGAAAATGATCGCCATAAGCTTGTTGACCCATTGATTTTCGCTCGTAAGCACCTCTTGGGAATTTAATTGAGATCGACTTTTTTTTTTCCTCCGGTTTTATATCGTTGGCTGTCTCCGCTGGTGCATCGCCTTGAAGTTTGCACTAATTTCTTTTTTTCTTTCACTCCCTGTAATAGACACAGGTGTTCTTGTACTTCATGCCCTGTTTACATACTTGGCTCTTTTTTTGGCAAAATATTCCGGCAGCGATCTATCCCGATGGGGGTCAAACACCTATACCATTTTATTTCTTAAAATTCCGGCCACACGAAGGGGNAAAAAAAAAAAAACACGCCTCTGGAGTACTTGGTAAAATACTTGCGTGTTGAAAAAAAAAAAAAAATTTAATACTTACGCCTTGTACATTATATAATCCTCGTCTTTAGCTTGCGTGGTTTGTATAAAAGAATCAAGAGCTCTTCGAGACATCATACCCATATTCTTTATTCTTTGCAATGGGATAGTGCCATTATATAAATAACGAAAGAAGTTTTTTTTTTTTTTTTTCAGTAAAACCCTACTTTTTCTTTTTTAATCGTAGTTTGATTTCGTACAAAATTAAATTGTCATCTCTCGGGGCAATTGAAATCAGCGTTAATCTGAGCTCCGGGGGCTCTATACCTCACATCCAAATGATCCATGTTTAGGTTTAAAACGCGGCGATCGAGGGCACCACGATTTTCCCTTGTAAGTACAAATTTTTAACGTAATTTTCGATCGAGTCGTAATTTTTTTTTTTTTTTTTTTTTTTTCATCCCACTAGCGTTCAAATACCTACAGACTTGTATCACGCGCATCTGACTGCTTCGAGTTTCCACACCCTTTTGCCGCAATCAAAACGGAATAAAATTGCAATGCAAAAACGACGACTCTTCGAGAGCGAATAAATAAAGAAGAAGAAAAAGTTGTATCCCAATATCGCGATTTTTCAAAGATTCCTCCATACGCGGACCCGCGAGAGCCTCTCTCTCTCAGCCTCCCCCACCTCGAACAAGTACCCACACTCTCGTAGCGTTTTTATACATGTGTGTATCAAATAATACGTATGCGAGACGCCAGGATGTGTCCCCATATACATCATCGCACCAGTCTCGATCGCGCACACTTACCGAGCGCTCTGTCTTGCCCATGTCACATGAATCTCATAGTTTTCGCACCCTCTGGCAACCGCGTACGCGTAAAATTGTTATTTTAATTACACGCAAACGTGACGCGATATATATTATATACTGTATAAACATCGGTATACAATTATATTTATAATGATGTATGTATAACGTATGCCGCTCTGATGTATAGATGATGCGTGTATGGTTGTCGGTGTGGGGGACGATGACGTTGGATGGTAAAAAAATCCGGTTCACGGCGAGAGAGCGGACGGTCCAAAGAGGAGGAGATCGAGCGCGAGTCCGTGCGCCAGTGACAGCTCGGGGAGATTGTTGTGACGAGGCTGTGCGGCCAGTGTGTGTATGGTGTCGTTGACGATTGACACATATATATATATATTATTTGTCCGGGTGTCGATCGGCAATGCAGTCGATGAGGCCGCAGGCGATGAGCCGCGACGAGGCGATCGAGGAAGCGTCGAGTTGGACCAGTGCGGATGTCGTCGAGCTTCTAAGGAAGGTGATGTGTGGCTGTACCATGCCCATATATATACATATATGGGAACTCGAGTGTGGGTTACCGATGCGAGAGCTTCTATGCGCGGTGTCTTTTTTTTTTTTTTTTTTTTTTTCATCCATCCGCGTGTACATGATGCGTATATTTTTGATTTCACGGTGACGCTTACTCAGTTTTCACGGCCACATTCTTGAATGAATTTATCGCAAGCGCGTGGGTATATATATGTATAAGGAGGTTGTTGACTTTCCAATCGGTATCGCGTGTACGGGAGGTCAAGTGAAATTATTATCTGATCTGTCTCTGGTGTGTATAGGGACGTGCCTGTGGTGCGCAGAGTCGCGTAAGGGTTGTAGCTTTTTTTTTTTTTTTTTCACAGTGGCTGTCATAAAATCCTTGAAAATTATTTATTTATTTTTTTCTTTTTATGCGTATACATACGTAGAATATAGTATCCACGAGATTTAGTAGTGTATACAAACTCAGTATGCAAACAAGATTTTTCTATTGTTTTTTTTTTTTTTTTTTTCGGGGCAGGACATGTTCTAGAAATTATTTGCAACATATATGGCTTTGACGTTGAAATTCGTGTGAACTGTATGATAAAAAATGCAAGACACGTTATTGTACGCAAAAGTGCAGTGATCGATATTTCAGGTCGTACAACTTTTTTCAGAGATGCTTTTTTTTTTGTTCTCAAGTTGCTGTTATTGTATTAATTTAAAATAAGAAAATTTTTCAAAGATACGCATCGATGAATTATTTTCTTACTTTGTAAATATAAAAAATAACTTTTTGAACTGACAAAAAACAACAGATTTTTTGTCATAAATCTTCTTCCGACAATTTACAAATAATCCTCTATTTCTCCATTGAACCATTGATACAAAGTTAAATTGATTTGTAATAGCCTTGCATTAAATGATGTGGACATATACGGATAAATCAAGACCGGTAAAGCGACAGAGTACATATATTATTATGTGATCACCTGCGTACATCAAATAGTGTATATGAAAAAAATTTTGTTTTTATAAAAACTACCACGAGATTTTCATTTATAATAGCAAGATAGTTCGCGAACCAAATACACTAAATTATGGAAAAGTTGCGAGTTTACTCAATAAAAATAATAAACTCGTGGCCATTCTTTCATTTTTTACGGACTGTTTACGTTATCAGTAGCGCGTAATTGTCTGCTTTACAATTGTTACTACGTTATCTGTTATGGTGCGCTTCTTCAAATTACAATCCACTGCCAATATTAACAGAACATGTGATCGTGTCCCAATGTAAATCAGTACGTTTTTTTTGCATTTCCAAGATTATTGCGTCGATGGTTAAACACGCGTGCGAGTGATTTTCTCTTAATTTCTATTCACTTGGTTCAATATTGTCACTTAAAAAAAAAGTTTGTTTGATTTCTTGTTCCAGTCTATATCGTACTGCACTTTCCTTATTACGCTTACCGGTTCACCTGTTCAAAAGGTTTATCGTACCTTTTTCATGCGATTGTATTATTTATTCTGTAAAAAAATATGATTATTATTATTATTATTTGCTGAAAACTCTATTAAACACACGATCACTTAAACATTGTTACAACTGAAAAAATACAATTTGGTAATGAATAAAAATTCATACGAAATAAGTTGATAATTTAATTCCCTTTTAGACAACAAAGAAAAACACCTAATTTTAATTATACAGGCGTATATAAGTTAGACGACGAAAGAGCACGTGGCCTCCGGCTGATTTTGCAAACAAACCATCGCCGATCATCACTCGTATATACATTATACATATTGTTTTTTTCAACATTCATTTTCCGATCCACGAGTTTGTTTTATACACACAATCGCGCACTTAATGCTCGTGTCTGTTTCGAAGTGATATCATGTGCAATCGATACGAGCCATAGTCTTTCGAGCCACGCGAAGTTTACAGTTTGCACGTAAACAAGTTCCGATGAGCACGTCTTGGCTCGTGAAAACAGATCCTTAAATTAATTTACATCGAGGACTTATTTATTCGATACCCCATTGTGTAGTGAATAATTATTAAATAAGTGTATAATCCCTTGATTTTATGGAGTGTGAAAAATCTTGAGTTAATTGTGCCGCGTCTTTGTATAATTTCTCAGTTAGTAGATTTTTTTTTTTTAATTCTTATAACGCTACATTTACTTTACTTGCAATATTCCCTTTTTGACAAGTACTACTCATTTAAAATTATTGTAATTATTACAATAATTATTATTACTAATAACAAAAAACTGTATCATTAAAGTCTTTGTTTCTCTGATAACTGTTAATTTTACGAAAATATTGAGCCACATTTTTTGTCTGTTTTATTCTTGAAATTTACTTAACATTTGAAGAACCATCATATCTTAAATTTTTCCTAAAATCAGAGATATTTTACACTAATGCTTATAAGTATAGGAAATATTATTAATTTATGTAAAAAAATTTCAAGTGCACGAATGAGACGTAATGTATGAAACACACGAAAATCCAAATATCCAAATAAACGGTATTCTTGCAACACCTCTATTGTTTCCTGCAAGAAAAAAACGTAATAAATTGTATACTAGTTTAAAAATTTTTTTAAATACACTGACCACTTTCAGCATATGGTAAAATTTTTTTTATTCTCGAACAAGTATAGGTGAGTTTCTAGACAGATGCAATATTTTTGTACTCCCAAGCACTGTACATAAGTAATATGCCACTCCTGCCGAGAAGTCGCGTCTAAAAAAGTTAAATTCCACTCTCGTCTGTGGTTACACCAGTCGACGCTATACGTATACTTTTACTGTCTCAATTGTACGTACGATTTGCCAGAAGCCTTTGTAACCATTTCTTGCGACTCGCCATACTAACTTTGACCAATTGAACGATTCGTGACTACAGGCCCATCACTCTGTTTCTTAAAACTTGGATGTTTTGTTTTTTTTTTTTTTTTTGATGAATATAAAAAAAATTGTACGAATAACAAAAGTTTACGTGGAATTTTCAGTCAATAATATACAATATGGCTGATTAAAAAAAAAATAAACATCACATCTCCACTTTTTTTTTATGTAATTATCAACACTTTTCATTTCGTTTGAATAAGTATGAATCTGGAGTGTACACAAAAAAAACTATATAAAGGATTATTACCACCATGTCAGTTATTATTATTTTATTTTATTTTTTCAAATATGAGTAACGATCCCTTTGTTTACAGAATGGAGTGGAAGAGCCGTGCTGGAAGGCAGCCGAGAAACGCCAGATTGACGGGGACGAGTTATTAGTAAGTAATCGCTCATCTACCGATTGGCTCACCAACGTATCTGATTTTGTTTTTATTAAATTCATACGATGAATAATACATTTTATCAAACGAGACAAATCGTTGAATCCTTATTACTTAAGGTGATTCATTGATGAACGCCTTTGCTGCTCCTTCATACATTTAATGTTAATTATACCCATTGTTTTTAGTGATTATTTTGATTGTTGAATGGATTTACGCCCAACTGACAAAATCAATACTGTTTAGCGCGTCAAAAGTACGAAAAATCGGTCCAAAAGTACCATCACAATGGCGCAAAAAAGTAATTATATTTGTTCCGACACTTACGATTCGTACCCTCCGTAATAGGGCCGCTCACCCTTAAATACACTTGTCCTTCCACAAAAACAATTGTTATTTTTATTTTTACTTTATCACGCAAAAGAAAACACACAACTACGTATATATATACTATATATATAGTATGTGTATCACGCCACATTTACAGCTTTGTGCCATGCATGTCGGTTCTAGTTCATTTTTTACTTCGTTTTGTGATTTTTTTTTTTTTCCTTCCTTGAGTTCTCCATCTGACCAATTTTTTTAAATTGCAGCACTTGACGGAGGGGAAGCTGGCGCTATGGAAAAGCGACCTGACCAAACCTCTTACACGGTGAGAGATTCTGTTCGCTTTTTATGCGTGCGCGTGCATGGTTTTTTTTTTTTTTTTTTTTTTTTTTTTAAATTAAAAATATTTATCGAATTAACGGCCTCTTCGATGTGTTCCAGGAAACTTTGGGCGTTCGTCGAGGAGTTGAAGAAACATCCCGAGAAGTACGTCGAGCAGCGTCACAGGCACCAACAGCCGACAACAGCCGCGGAGTCGCATACGGTCGCGGTGAAATGCGGTGCATCACCTAGTGACGTGAGCTCCTGGGACACGGACTTTGACGACGAGGAGGACGAATCGAGCGGTTGCAACGGGCACGCGATCACCCCGTCCATCATCAATTCCGACGAATTTCTCAGCAGGTTGAGGCTGTTTCAGGAAAACGACCGGGTGCAGCGACAACGGACCGAAAGCCTCAAGGGATCGAATTTCTCGTAAGGATTTTTCTTGCTCGATTCGACCCCCAAACAGGGACAGTTTTCCAATCGGTTGTTGTATCGTCGAGGTTTTCACCTCATACACAATTAAATAAATTTTTTTTTTTTTTTTTTTTTACGATTAATATGTATTCTTCATCGTCGTATTATATGGTGTGAATCCACCAGTGGCACTTGGAAGTACACGTGAAGTTTTGTATTAGGGATGCCGGGGTGAAAATGGCAGTGAAAGTAAAAAAAAAAATTAATCAAAATTGGCGAAATAGTCACAAAAACATCGTTTCACATAAATATCATCCTTTGAGATAACCATCCGCGTGGATTAAACATCAAGACACGAGAGTTTTTTTTTCTGTTCTGGACATGGTAAAAAAAGTAATGATACAGTCGATAAAACACGTGAAATTATCCTTTACGATTGTCCGTTTGATCCGTACTCGGAATTAATGGGTCCCCTTGAAATCTCCAACGTGACGTAAAGAAAAAGAACTATGCACCCTGTATAGAGCTAAACACGCCAAAGTTTTCATATTATCCGTATGATTGTAATAAACGTAATTTATTGATCCTGGGGCGATTTCAGGCTGAACCGGATGGAGAGGACGAGCAACGGGGGGGCAGCCCCGACCCCGAGGGGCACCTCGGCACACAGCAACGCACCGCCGACACCCGAGACCACTTACGCGAACTGCCAGTCGGAGGACTTTGGCGTCGTCGAGGAGAACACGTACATGAACTGCGCGTGCGAGGTGCCACCGCTTCGACCCGGGCAAAACAAGCCGGGGAACGTTGGTGCGACGAATCAGCAGCAAAAAAGCCTCGCGGAGAAGCTCAGGGAGCAGCTTATGTTGCTGGACGTGAGGCAGACGAGCGCCGTTGCGCCAAGGTCCGGGGATACGTGCAAGGCGAGGGATGACGCGGAGCTGCGTGCCGTTGGCGAGCCGAGGCCGTCGTTTTTACACAGGAGATCCAAGATCGAAGCTGGCTTTGGTCGCGGGGATTCACGCAGCAATGGCGTTTCGAGTAAATACAATTTTTTTTTTTTTTTTTTTTTCCATTTCCTGTGTACAGAGGTGCTTTTTTGTGACTTTTTTTACCAGTGATGTAGTCGGTCATTGCTAGTGCGATTGATAAATATTAACATTTTTGTTTTAGATGTAAAATTGTGCATCATTTATAATAATATAATTCATTGTTATTAGTGTACTTTTATGCTTGGAGTCCAAGGTTTTTATGCGTTAAAAAAAGGTTTGCAACAACGTTACGTTGGCAGCCCAAAAAATTTTTATAAAATCTAAAATATAGCGTAATCAAAAAATGCCCCGAAGATTATCCTGGTACAATCGATATAGGACTTTTCTTTTTTATAAAACGTTTTTCGGCTACCACAAAAAAAAAATAATAATTCGGTAATAAATACTTTCTGTTTCTGCTTGAATAATATTTTATTATTTAAGGGATATTTAAACATTATTTAAAAGTTTTTACAAAAGTTATTTATGCGTACGTTTGTCAATAAACAAAACTTCGAAAAATCTAAAATAACGCATAGGAAAAAATGTCCGCAGATTGATCTGGTTAAAGAGACGCTTTCGAAACGTTTTTAAGATGCATTGTAATAAAAAAGGTTTATCATTCGGAAATGTAAACATTTTCCAACGTTGTTATTTGAAAGTGCTCGCAAAACTTGTTTAGGCTGAGAAAAAATAATGACCAACTGGTCCTCACAAAAAAACCCGATGATAACGACAACAAAAATAACGAGTAAACCCGTTTTGTTTTAGAACACCAAAAGGCCCCATCAAGCGAACCGAGCTTTAACGGCAACACCAGCGTCAGCCACACGCCTCAGAGCAGTTGTTCGGAGGAGTCGCTGCGCAACCTGCCCCGGCCGCCCGCCTCCATCCAAAGCTTCGACCTAGTGGCGAGCCTACCGTCGACCACGGCGACGCAATTACCCAGCGACAACGAGAACGACGACGAGGACGACGAGGACGCCTTCGACGGGGACGACGAGGAGTCGTACGAGTCGTTCGACCAGCGACTGGTGGCAGAGCACAACGGTGCGGTGATGCTCACGGGGGAGCGCGGGCCCGGCAAGCCGCTCGGCTCGGCTGCCGATGACGAGGGCCTCTACGAGATCTACGAGTCGATCATCGAGACGGTGAGTTTTACCGGGACCCCGGTTTTGTCGCGCGTCACATTGTTTTTCGAGTATCGACTTTTTTTTTTTTCGTTTTAATCAAATGACGAATAGAAGCGTACACTGAGAGAAAACAATAAAAATAAGAGAATGTCCGGCTAAAATTACCATTGTGCACAATGAATTGGATGCGAGTCGAGGCAAAAAAGAAAAAAAATTTTTATTTTTAACAGTCAAGACTATATTGTTTTAACAGTTAAAATTGTAATTTGAATAGTTAGGGCAGTAAAAATTACCATCCTGGTGCAGTAAACCTCGAAAGGATCGGTTAACAAATTTCTCGCATAGAAATTTTTACTATTCGAACTACAATTTTTTCTATTGAAACAATAACTTTTACTGTTAAAAATAATAACTTGTTCCTTTTTTGCTATCTTGCATCCAATTTACTGTGCGCAATGGCAATTTTTGCTAAAATTTCTCTACAATTTTTATTATTTTTTTCTCTCAGTGCAGTACTGGGTTGAATATTATAAAAAAAAAAAAAAAAAAAAAAAAAAAAAAAAAAAAAAAAAAAAAAAAAAAAAAAAAAAA
>NW_019379577.1:3781816-3830997 GCF_000648655.2 Copidosoma floridanum | reverse complement strand
CTATACTTATCAACGATACTGACCCGATCGAAAGGTATACAATAGTATTTATAGCATATAGATATATTGTACGCAAAAATGTATGAAAAAAAATAATTTTTTAAAAAAATCGTATTGAGTACAGATAGTATAGGTATTTGATTATTTAAAATGAAATGGATGGAATGGACGAATCGTTTTTTTTATAATTTTAAATTCACAATTACACCCAGTTAAACGAACAAGTATCAAACGTGCATTTATAAATCAAAATTTTTAAGCGCATAAAATTGAGTGTTGGATCATCGAATATATCGGATGGACGAGCTATGTGCGTGAAATATAATTGATCTTGTGATTTTCAGCCCGAGGACAACAAAGAGCCCGCCAAAACGAGCCACAGTAACACGAGTCCGTCCAAAGTGCCACCGCCCTTGCCCGCGAAAGCACCTCGTAACTTAGCAGGTAGGTAATGATGTGTAACATATCATCGATACACTTGCATTGTACATAAGAACACTCGCAATGTTAATACCTATATGTCTTACTGTTTGTATTTTCCGTCAAAGTTACATCCGCGCTGTTGAATGGTTTCATACGTTTATCGAATTCATTAAACAACTATTACGAAACGTTAAACAATCTTTTTTTTTTTTTTTATTTCATCAACACTGGCACTGCAAGTCGAGGCTTGAAAAAAACATGAACAACAATTCTGACATTTTACTCGCAAGAGAATATTTTGAATAAAAAAAGTTTAAATAAGTATTCCCTAGTATATCTGTGAGATTGCATTTTTATGAAAGCCGTACCGTCACCAGACTCAGGCACGGGTACTTTTTCAATTTTTCTTAGGTATGCATTTTTACCAGGGTGTGAAGTTTTTCTTTTTTTTTTAACACTACTTATAACGCAGTACTTGATAAAATTTGTTTAGCAATGACAATCCATTGCAATTAGGAATAAAATTGATTTGGACAAAAACTTGGTTCAAGTTTGTAAAAACCGTATTTAAAGGCTTCATTTTCAATACTTTACAATAAACATCGATATCTATAATGTGTTGCACTTTTTAGTTAGAAAAAAGTTTTTTTTTTTAGTATTGTTTTGTCAATAGTAAAGAATAAAAAAATGTTTTATCAAATAGAGTAAATTTTATTTGGGAAAAAAAAGTTTTTCTTCAAAGTTTTACAAAATTAGTATTTGAAAACAAAAAAAAAAACAGACGCAAGTATAAAAGCCTACATGTGTTACATGATAACTGATAATTTACTTTCCAAAATGAAAAAAAAATAAAAAGAGGAAATCGTACTTTGTCTCGTTTTATTGATAAGCGTGTTGTAAGATTTTCTTTTTCATTTAAACAAAAGAGTCAACTAACGCCAAGGTGTGTTTAAGTTTCCAACCGATCGCACGTCCGCAATGACTGTAAAATCAACACATGCGCTCAAATCGTGTAAGTGATGGAAAAAAAAAAAACATTCACTACCGTACACGCGTTTGTATTGTTAAATTTTATCGGGGTAATTCACGTGTACTCAATGAATCTTTTGTCAGATTCGATATTCGTAAGAAGCAAAAAGCCACAGCAAGGAAAGAAAAAAAAAATTTTTTTTCCTCGAGATTCAAATAAATATTCAAAACGCAAGCACGCGTTATGAGCTTGCCTGTATATTACACATGAGTTTAAACAAAAATCACACTCATTTGCACAGGTGCAAAGAGAAACAAAATTTACAGCAAAGTAAAGGTACACATCACTGAAACTTTAATTTGTTCGAGTATCATCGGTATCAACAGGAAAGAGAGAACAAAAAAAAATTTCCTTGTCGATGATGAAAATCCAAGCTTTTCCCCCTACAGAGCCCAAATCTTCACGTAATCCACTTTCAGAGACTTGGCGTTGTTCAACCACGTTTTCGACCAGACGTGTTTGTTCAAGTAAAAGTTGTAGGCAGCCTATCGTGAAAAACAAAAACAAAACAAAGGTCAAAAAGTAAAAAACGTACTCAATGTAATTCATTTGGAGACAAGAAAATATTTACTAAATCAGTTATACCGAGTGAGATAATGTTTTTTTTGTTTTTTTTTTTTTCTTATTTGTAATGAGGATACTTTCTCAAAGTAAAACATTACAGTACTACTTAAAAAAAAAAAAAAAAAAAAAATGACTTGAAACCAATTTTCTTTCCGTGCCAACACGTACCTTTGCTTGGTCGTTCCGCCAAAACTTTTTGGTGTCTTTAGCGGAGTCCGGGAACTCCATCACGCCCCCAACAGCCAGGCCAATGGTCAAGTAGTACTATAAGTGCAGCAATAAATTACACGATAAATCGGGATCACTTGCAGGAAAATTCTGTGTACAGCAGATTATCAAAAAATGTTTGACACGTATTTTTTCTTTTTTCACCCAAACAATATAACTGACCAAGTGGGGAGGCGTTCACGCGGGTCCCCCATATTTTATTATGAAAAAAAAAAAAAAAAAAAAAAGTACGTGCCCAGTATGTATAATCATCCGCAATCAGCTAGACGTAAGGGAAAAGGCCGTAAAACGATTACCGGAGAGTTGGTGTTGAGCTCGGAGCTGGTGACCTCGTCGTACTTTTCACCGTCGACGCTCAGAATGATTTTCCCCGGACTCCACGTGAGCTCGTACACGTGAAAGTCCTCCGACCACAGCTTCGCGTTGTACACGACGCTTCGGTCCCGGCCGTTGAAGCTCTCCAGTGCCGACGAGCCGCGATCGATCCTCCCGCCCCACAGGATTTTGTTGCTTATGTCGTTGTCGTTGTGAGTCAACTCGGTGTTGCCGGACGACGAAGCTACCCGGATCTGCTGGTTGCCCCGCGCCGATTGCAGCATCAGAACTGTCATGTCCATTGTTCTTACAATCGTCAATTACGTGCTTACAGCCGATTTGTGACTATAGGTAAGTCTCTAATAATCGGATATGGGCGTGCACACGTTGCACATGTGTGTATAACTTACGGGGGTAAATCCAGTCGCCGCGGGGCAGCTTGGCCTTTATTTGCACCCGGCCGTACGCGAAATTGAGGAACTTGCGGCTGTTTAGCCGGCCGGAGGTGACGGCCGGTAGTATGTTCCAGGACCGACCGGTGCGCTGGCACTCGTAGCTCCCCTGGCTGCCCGTGCACCTGCGTTGCGCAAAAATCATCCAATAGTTCATGTTTTTTTTTTTTTTTTCTTTCCCCTTCCCTCCAAGTACGAATTTTACTATGTCGTTGAATAATACTGGTGGACAATTAGGTATATAGGGACAACGATTCAGCACGCACAGCGTTTAAAAATAACATTGGAATAATCGTTGGTCCAACAACTTTGCAACGTTGATTTTTTCTTACTAATTACTTAGAGTAGAAGTGATTTTTCGTTTGAAAGATTACCGAACGCTTTTCAATGTTTTTGCAACGTTGTGACAATTTTGTTCTACAACGTTGTAAACTTGTAAATAACAACGTTTTTCGAATGTTTTAAAATGTTATTCAACGTGTTTGTAAAATAAATTTTCTAAAAATACTTTGTGGTCGTACTTTTGGATGGCAATCGGTACACTTACTTTTCGAGCGTCATCTTCCCGGTGTTAACGAACTCTTCCCCGTACTCCTCGCTCAGCAGGACCGGAGTGATGGTCAGCCCATTCTGCATATTGACGTTCTTCGCCGAGTTCCGATAGACCACGAACTCGTAATCCTTGGGTGCAAACAAATTTCTTTTCTCTCTTTTTTCCTTATCAAAAAAAAAAAAAAAAAAAAAAAAAAAAAAAAAAAAAAAAAAAAAAAAAAAAAAAATGACTTGAAACCAATTTTCTTTCCGTGCCAACACGTACCTTTGCTTGGTCGTTCCGCCAAAACTTTTTGGTGTCTTTAGCGGAGTCCGGGAACTCCATCACGCCCCCAACAGCCAGGCCAATGGTCAAGTNATATATTATTTAATAAGGGCAGCTGGAAGCGAAAACTTAAAGTCCCTGAGTCATGCCCCAGCAGTCACAGCTTTTGGGGGTCAAGTCGTTAATAGATCTAAAATGTTGCACTGTAAGTGTGTTAACAACGGTGACAAATAAATGACTGTAGCAAAAATATGCTGATTTGCTATTGATGCAAAATGTTCAAGGGCCACATAACTCCTAACTGTCCACACTTAAATGCTTAGCTAGGAGAAGTTGTTATAAAAGAGCATGATACAAATAAATTTAATTATGATTTTAAGCAGAAAAAGTATCAAGAAAATACTAAGAAAACGCCATCAAATTTCTGGGAATAATTAGAAAAAAAATACTAAAGCTACATAGTGACAGAGGTAGAGAAAAGGCTCGAGGCTAAGGTAAAGGTCATTGCGGGGTCAGGGTCGTGGTGAAAATCTTTACAACTTTAATCGAAGAAAATTGACTGAAGTTAAGCAGATTACTAAGCCAGACAGTAAAGGTAACTTAATAATTCTTTGCACAAATGATAAGTAAGAAAGACCTCCTTATTAGGGAAATATTAACTTATCAATATTTACAGCTAACTCAAAGGGTGAAAAGCACATGACTAACTCTAGACTGACTTTTTAATCGTTGGATGAGACTACAATCTTTAATAAAAATGAAGCAAACGACATTGATTAAACGATTTTAGGTTTGGAGAAAGTAGAAAAAGAGCAAATTTACAGGAAATGATAAGCAGCTTAAAACAATTTCTATAATGTTTGATGATGAGTTTCAAAAAGTTTACTTTGCGAAAGTTTATTGAATACAGTCTCAATATAAATTTTGTAAAAATAAGAATAATAAATTTAACTCTGTGTCTAATAAGGTTGTTTTGTCAGGATTATACAAGTCTTCATATTAATTTGTCAAGTTGTAAACTAAAGTATTAAATCAGAAGTTTGAATGGCAATTTAAATCAGATAATATTATTGGTTACATAGTGACAGAAAGACCTAATTTTAAGACTGAAAAGTAATCGCAAATCGAGTGCATACCACGAGAAATAAAGTGCTTTAAGTTATTATACGAACTAAATAAAGTAAATAATAACCAGAAGAGTCAATGCAAACAAAAGATAAGACTAATGCAAAATTCAAATTAAAGTCTAACGAGCTAAGCTCTTAATAAATGGATTTTTGTGAAACATTGTATTAAAAAATTTATAAAATAATTGTGCCCAAATCTGCGATTTTGTATGCGAAAAAAAAAAAATTGCGTACCAGTAACCACGTGCTTTTGGTCGAGCAAGTTGTAACCCAATTTGTTATAAACCACGTGGACCCAGTAATGGACAACGTCGCCTTTTTTCAACTTCGTCGACTTATCCTGGTACACCCAACGGCCGTTACGTCTCTTGATTACGTCGACTGCTATGGTACCGGCTTCCAAGCTATAAAACTCGTCATTGAACTTCACATGGTATGCCACTAGGCTCATGCCCTCCACGTCTGGTGAACCGTACGGAGGAAAAATAATATGCCATGGCATTGATATCATTGTTGTTATTATTATTATTCATTTTTTTTTTCGACGCCCCTTACAAAAAAACATGGTTTAGGAAATTGCCTTTTTTTTTATTAGATTTTCTGAGAAAAATAAATTGAACGAGTTTTTTTTTTAAATATCCATCATTCAATTATACTTCTAGTAATGCAACAAGTTATAAGTATATTTTTCACATCGGTGTACTGAATCGTCTTTTTTTCATACGTATAGCAGCGATTTATTGTAATTAAATATTTATATTATTTGAAAGTATTAAATTATACTAACATGATATTTGATCAATTTTTAAATCATTAAACATTATTATTGTTATGACCGTCATTGCTGTCATGATTATTGGTTTTCACAACAGCTTGTTACTCGCGGTTTTACTTCGAATAAAAGGTTGGAAATGGTTTCGATTTGAGATGAAAAACGAAAATAAAAATGATTATACTCCATGTCGTTGAAATAAACTTTATCACTAAACGATACCGAGTCATCGCACATTTACTTCCGCATAAAACGTGTGTGCTGTAGCATACGTGATAAAGACCAAAGTATTACGTTCAACATTGCAATAAATGATTTGATGATAAAAAGGGAAAAACCAAAAATAATGCATTAAAAAGTTTTACTTTGGCCAGAACAAAAAGCACACTAAGTTATCGACTACGTAAACGGAACCTTCTTTACGAAAAAAAAAAAAAAAAAAAAAAAAAGTCAACGTATGAAAAAAATATAATGCAAGGCGTCACAATAAATCGCAAAACTTACGTGGTACTGATATCCTAATCCCAACGGGACTGAGCGGCTCGACGGTAGCACTGGGAGGCTCGAACTGCGCCTCCACGCAGTAAACCGTCACCAGCACGCTCAGGACGATCCTCACCAGATGAATCATTTTGCAATTATCCACCATCGCAAAAAGAGTATTACACTCCGAACAGATGGGCGGGTGGATCGGGTTTGGCTTCACGCTTGACTCCGGCGGCTCTTTTTATGCACAAATTTTTTTTATTTCCTTCTCTTATCAAGCATGGAAAAAGTATAGAGGGGGAGGAGAGACGATTTGTGTCTTTGATTCGTGGGTATAGTGCGATCGTGACGGTCTTTTTTTCTCGTGGCTTACATACGTGGTGTGCAAAAATACCTAATAACAAGGATACAGGGAGGAGTGGATTTTTTTTTTTTTTTTTTTTTTCGCCGTAAACGCCCCTTTTGTTTGCGCAGAAAATATGATTACCAACAACGAGTGTGTTTTTTGCAGTACAGGATTGTTTCGATTTTTTTTAGGCTTTACATTTACCGGTGGATTATAAAAATGGTGCAAACTCCTATTTCTGTTGCGGCAAAGAAATGGTCCCTGGTAGTTTTAAATTTATATGATCAAAAGACAAAAAAGGCAAAAAACTTTGACAAACATCCATATGATTCAAAAAATGTAGTTAAATCATGCGATTTGACACTACTGATTATTTAAAAAAAAACTATATTTCTTGTCTATTTCTTAAAATATATCATGTAAGAAGTAAGAGTAGGTTTTTTTGAAGAATTTAATGGTATATTTTAATTTTACCTTTACATTCGATATACTTAAGATCTCGCCGCCTCTTTTAACGTTCGGTAATCACTGTGAACGCTTACAACACGTGCGTTTGTTCAGCTGAAGACAATCAATTTTAGGTAATTAATTGTTTCATGTTATTTTTTTTTATTCATTGCAAATTACGATTTTTGTTTGAATTAGTGTTTTTCCAGTGGTTAAAATAATTTTTTATAAAGTGTGAGTTTTACTTTAGAAATTGCATTAATAAGAGAAAAATCAACGAAAATTGTTGCATGTACGTAAAATTTTCATCACCAAGTCTTTGGTCGTTCGTAAAATGTTTTTTTTTTCCTTTCAGAGTTTGGACATTTTTCCTTTGTGCACTGGAAATTTGTTTTTAGGATTGTTTCATTTGGCACCGCAATTGTTTGGCAATTACGTAATAAGCCAATAAAAAAGATGGTCTTTTAACAAACTAAATTATTCTATTTGACTAAGACGAAATATATTGTGACATCAATAATTACTCTGTGTATTTACTAAAAATAATTATTTTGCACACATCATTATACCCACGATTACTTCGTAGGAGCGTATTTTATGTTTTTTTAAAGAAGCTAATTAATTTCAATTAAAAGTATAGGTATACATTATATCTGTTTGGGGTAAAATTTTAATATTTTACATGTAACTCTACTGTTAATTTTTTTACAAGACATTTAAGGTAAAAATATTGTCAATAAAATGCGAAAGATCCAATTTTTCTTTTTATTTTTTAACGATAAACAATTTCGTGCTCTAAAGGTAGTAAAGTAGCTCTTTTAAAATTTGCTACTTGTGGATTTAAGAAGAACATTATAAATATTCCAACAACAACAAATCATTCGCTATTTTTATTTTTTAGGTGTATTTTTTAAATTAAAGTTTATTAATAAACAAACAAAAAAGACCAAAATTTTTCCACTGCTTATATTGAACTTGGTAACAAAATACACATAAGAAAGTCTGTTTTTTTTTTTAAGCAGAGATATGCATTAAATATTTCCGGAGCCTTTGCAAGTGCACATATATATTTACCGACCTCATGCCACGAGCCGACCAACGCGATGCAAAGTATTACCACCTTGGCTCTACGCGCATTTATTAATGGCTCTCTCGCCTTTTTTGAGAGCAAGAATTTCAGCACCTCAAAGATGTATCCGGACCCTCTACTACAGTCCTCCTCAAAACGTCGACTCGATCGCATAGCTTGTGATTTAGAAATCTTAAAATTTAATTAATGTATAAGTTTTTTTTATCGCTTTTACATAACAAAGGTAAAGAAAAAAACTCAAGTAAACGTTCAAATATGGTGTAAAGGGAAAAAAATAAGTCACACACGTGTTTGTAGCTGAGAGGAAGCGAGAAAATCGGTGGTCGGGAAATCGGCAAAATTAGTAGATTGCGAGCGACGATGACGAGCCTTTACGGCGAGTCGAAGAAAATGCTTTTACTGAGACCAAGGCTCTCCGAAACTCTCACTCAGGAGACTTTAACTCTGGCTCGGCTCAACCTTTCCAGTTTGTACAGTTTATTTTCTAAAAATAATTCTATTCGATTCAACATGAAAACGCTATTTTTATCATAAATTAATTTTTCGAGGAGCAATTGCTTATTTGTTTATTCGTTAAAAAATGTGTGGCCCTTTTTTCTAAGATTTTGAATCGTAGGGTAAATTAATGAGCAGCTGTGAACAGATTTTTTTGAAATATTTTGATGTTTAAAACGTAAAAAAATAACAGGTACAGATTAACGATTACAAAGTTAACATATATATACTTTTCTTGCAAACATACTGGTACCAATAGCAATATTTATGTCGATAAAAATTATGATGCACATGCATTTTGTACGTACAATTTGATATTTCTCCGTTAAATTTAAAAAATTTTTTTTTATTTTATACAATTTGAAATGAAATATTATTTTCCGTTGCCTACAGTATTCTGGATATCTCTTGTTTTTTGTTTAGTATATTACTAAATTTTATAATCCCCATTTATAAATAGTTATCCATAAAAACTCGCAAAGTGCGTCAAACTTGAACATATAAACATTTTTTAATAATTTGCGTTACCATTTTTTGATCTAAAAATAAAATGCATCGTTATCACTTGTGCTAAAAAAACCTTGTATCACGTCCAACAACAGCTTTTTTTCCATCAAAAGTAATCTATTTTATTTTGTGAGAGAAAACAAAAAAATTTCGTAGAAAAAAGATGTAAAAATGTTTGAAAAGTATTAATTTATTAGTTCCGACAAATTTTACTTTGTAAAAATGTAGTACTTTATTTTTCCACTCTAAAATAGTTAGACGAGTTATACAAATGCATGATTTCATAAGTAGAAATGAAAAAAATGCATAAACAAAAAGCAATTATCCTAGCCGTTCCACACGGCATGAGTGAGGCTAGGCCCCATAGGTTGGTGAACTGATAAATTAAATATGTGTAAATATCGATTTTCATAAGGTGACAGCAAGTTGTATTTTTAGTGGTGAGTTGAGTCATACAATGATGAATCACTGTATACTGATGTATACACAATAGTAGCTCATCGTTAATTACTACGGCTTGTAAAAAATCAAAGAAGATAACAGGAAAAAAAAAAAAAAAAGATTTTCACTGCAGCTTTCGGTATTACTACTAAAGTATGACGCCAGTCCGAATGTCCAGTTGGTACCGAATTTTCTGCAGCTCATACTCATTGGTTTAAAGTACGACGAGTTTGCTCGCTGTGGCCAGTAAGACACGTATAGGGCTCCGAGGTTGTTGACCGAGTCACCCATTAACAAAAAACAGCAAAATATGAAAAGTTGGTGAATATAGTAAATAAATTATTGTTCCGAATTGTTCAGCAAAGTTTTTTATACTCCACTTAATTGGGAAAAATTTTCTTTGGTTTCGTACCAATTTCGTCCCAATGGTGCAGTCCTGCTGGAAAAAGGTGCCAGTTCGGTCGAACAAAAAGGGGTAATCGGTTAAGCATGAGTAAAAGGTTCGAATGAAAAAGATAAAATCTCCATTTTTATTGGCCCAGTAAAATTTCCAAAGTCACAATGAACATTAAATTGGCTGGTGGTAGGTGAGAAATTGTCATTTTTTAACATCTTTTTCGAATTTTCACCTCCATCGTACCGAGTGACGAATTACGTACTTATAATAAGACGTTAAAAAAGAAAAAAGCTCTCTCAACCAGCAAATTGTAGGAAAAGAAGGGATTTTCTGGAAAGCCAGGAAGAGCAAGTATTAAATAAACCCAACTATACAAAGGCCCCCCTGTAAAATTACAGAAAAACATTTTTCCCCAACTAAATTGAGGGATGGATAAAAAACCAAAAACAAAAAAAAACACCCAAATAATTATAAGTATCGCGTTTCTCGTTGTTTTCCCAGAGCGTTCGTCAAACCAGCGTTCAACACCCAAGCAAGGCGCATCATCTCCAGGCGCGACGAGAGGGTCCCTGCCACTGCCCCCCAACCCTTGCACGGACAGACCCTGGTTTCACAATCTCACCCGGGAACAGGCGATCATCCTCATGGAGCAGCACAAAACCGACGGCTGCTTCCTCCTCAGGCCATCCACCACCAACCCCGACAATCCGATGACCCTCGTCCTGTGGTTCAAGGACAAGGTCTACAACATTCCCGTTCGCAGGCGCCCCGACAACAAGTGAGTCTCGTGTGCTCGATGATTTTTTTTTTTTTTTTTTTTTCTTCTTTTTTTCACCCTCAAAAAACATTATGAAAAATAATCACCACCGATTGTTTCGTAGGTACGCGTTGGGCACGCCAAAGAGCGAGGAGCAGGCGTTCGACAGTATCGATGACATCGTCCCTCATTTCAAGTCGGAGTCCTTGATCCTGTTCAGCGGGGGGGTGGAAATGGGCTGCACAATGTTGACGGACACGCCGTCCAAGTAAATACATTGTTACAACAATCAACCACCATCGTGTTGGTACCGTTTCAAAGGCTAATATTATCATTTTTTTTTTTTTTTTCTTCATATTATATAATATGGACTTTAATGGTCCTCGATGCATTTACAGTATAATTTACCATTTTCTCGACAACTCGAATCGAAGGATATTCATTTTCATCAAAATGATTTAGTGAAAAGGTCCGATTTCTAGTTTTTTTTTTTTTTTTTTTTTTTTTTTTTAGAATTATTGCAAATGTATTTTAGCTCTATTTTGTATTTATGAAAAAAAAAAACAAGCTATAAATTTTACATCGAAACACGGATTTTATAATTTAAGTGTATGTATGTTGATAACCGAAGTGTGTAACAATTTTTTTGCATTCAGGGGCAAGAAAAACGACTGTTATTTTTAACCATCATGTTTTTTATTTCAAGCTAAATATAATAACGATGTTACTAAAAACAGTTTTATTTTATGTTTGACTGTAATATTTTACTACTGCGTATTATTTGAATATCAAAAAACAATTGTTATGATCGTGCGGATGTTTGCATTAATTTTTTTTTACCAATGTTTGTATGGTATATTATACCTTGATAGTATGCATTGGACATTAAATCGGCAACCGAAGTCTGTATTGTAAAATGAAATGAGGTAAAATGAAACGCGTGTTTTTAATGTTACATGTGCATGTTAGGATAATAAGTATTTTATAGATTTATATTATATGGTGTGTACTATCAAATAATAACATCAGAGCAACACTTGTGATTGAAGGAAAGTTATTGTTATGTAAGGAATATTTTGCTGCCATATTTTTCCTTAATAACAATTATAAAGAGAATTTGTAATGATTTTATTTTAAATCAAGCGTGAGAGCTATAAATTTGGAAATTCATATTTTGTTTCATAATATTCAATTTTTTTTATGTATTTGTAAGAAGAAAACAAAGTATGTACATTTTCAATTGTGACATTTGTATACTTAATCACTATTTTCTCTCTATTTTTTTTTATTTTATGTAAATGGACCTATGCTAGTATAATTCTTTGTAGATTAAAGGCCTTCATACTTTTCGAGTGGAGACGCCAAAATCCCACGCGTAGTTATGGCTATTTTATTGGTTTATTGATAGTTTTTTTAAAAAATTGTTCGAATGATGGACATAATGCGGAGATACGAGAAATTCGAATAAAATTTTCATGTTTCAATCTTTTTTGACTACTATTAATACTATTTATTTTTTCCTCCTAAAACCCCAATAAAAAAAAAAAAAAAAAAAAAAACAATTGAGTAGAGAGACTACAACTGTAGTGCAATAACAAATAGAAAAGTAATATAATCGAACTTGATAAAAATTGCATCAGAAGTGTATCCACAGTTATAAAAGTAATTCCAAATTTAATGTGCACTGAGGAGTCCGCAGTTTGCGGAAAAAGTGACATTAAAGGCACACATATGGGATACGGTTGTTTTTCTTCCTCACATGCCCAGAAACATGAGAAAATTCATGAATACTCCAAAGTTGAGGGACACTAACAATTTATACAAAGGTAAGAAAAAAAATTGATTAATATATGCAAAGGAGAGTGCACACTATTGTTGATAATTTTTTTTCCCAGATTAGTTGTCACAACTCTATGAAAATGCTCTTAAAGTCCTTGGAATGAGCTTTCGTTCGAGTACTCAGTCATAAAAATGGTAATCTCGACTTTGAGAAAAAATATGGCCTTGAATACACACGTACGAGTGTATAATACAGGATACGTACATATAATATAATGTGATGTGGAATTAATATTTCATGTATGTAACAGAGTTCTTTTAACGATTGTTTTATTTTACAAAGGATTATTATAATTAACAAAAGCCAAAATGATGAAAATTTCCAAATGTATGCTTTGCTTATACATATATATATAATATGCTTATATTTATACATAAATAAAATAAAACAATTGTTAAAAGAACTCTGTTACATACATGAAACATTAATTCCATATTATATGCATGTACCCCGTATTATACACTCTTACCTTTGCATAAATTGTCGGTAAAAACTGAAAAAGTTCGTGTTCCTCAACTTTTGGAATATTCACAAATTTCCTCATGTTCCTGCCGTGTGTTCCAGTAGCGCTCTCCGACAACTTACCGACAACTTAAACATGACGCAAGATATCGTAAGACATAATTAAGTTGTCGGTAAATTGTCGGAGAGCGTTACTGGAACATACCCCTGGGTATGAGAGCATGAGAGGAAGAAAAACAACCGTATCCCAGGTGTGCCACTTGTTCCGCAAACTGCGGAATCCTCAGTGCACATTAATCGTTGTATGTATAAAATCGAATGTATTTACTTTAAATAATTCTTTATTTTTTAATACATATAAATTGTTATATAAAAAATCGATTATTGCTCAAAACGCGTATAAAAATATATATTAAGTATAATTATAACAACAGGACATAATAAGTTTAAACAGATGTACAAAAAAATTTCTTCAACAATCTCATCACAATAAAAATAATTGCATTGTTTAACATTGGTAAATATAATTTAAAATATTCAAATGCTTGTGGCTTTGTTGGCTCAAAGAGCCTCGACCAGTACCGCGATTCCCTGACCTCCTCCGATGCAAGCTGAACCAATTCCAAATTTTCCGGCGTTCCTTCTCCTGCAAAACAAACAACACCTATTATCTATCTTTCACAAAACATGACATATATAAAGCGGCGTTACCACCACGACCTACGTAACTTTACTGCAGCCTCTGATTTTATCATTCTGGTAAAGAGAGCACGGTGTAAGATGTACGTGAAGTTATGTGTAGTAATTAAAGTAATTGCTACTAAGTAATGCCATATGGTCGGTTTTATTAAACCATATGAATATCTATATTTTTAGAGGTCGACTTTTGGGTAAAAAAAGATTGTGTTTTGTGCTGGTTGCGGTTAGTAATTACTTTAATTACTACACATAACTTCACGTACATCTTACCCCGTGCTCTCTTTACCAGAATGATAAACTCAGAGGCTGTAAAGTTACGTAGGTCGTGGTGGTAACGCCGCTAATATAATATGTCCCCATTAATTGATTAAAAGATTTTTTTCTCTTGCAACAAATGAGCATACAAAGTACAGACCTCAGTTCGTGAACCAAATGAGCAGTGATACGCGATCCGGACGCTCCAAGTGGATGCCCAAGAGCCATAGCACCTCCGTTAACATTGAGCTTGTTAACGTCAAGGTTCAAGTCCTTGGCACAGGCAAGAGTTTGCGCTCCAAACGCTTCGTTGATCTACTTACAAAAACAAACAAAAAACAACCCTGCACTTTCATACCGTATTTTTTAAAATTATTTTTCTTTTCAAGTTACGAGAAACATTTATTCACCTCAACGAGCTCCATGTCGTTCAGAGTTTTCCCAGCTGCCTTGAGTAGATTTTTGATTGCCGGTGACGGACCGATACCCATGATACTCGGGTCAACGCCAACCGTAGAGTAGCCCACCAGACGTGCCAGTGGCTTGAGACCGTTTGCCTTGACGGCTTCCTCGCTGGCCAAAATCACAGCCCCCGCACCGTCGCAGACACCCTGTTCACATAATTGGTGGAAAAAAGATGAGCACGATGAAAAGAGGACCAGTTAGCAAAATGTACCATATCATAATAATGGACTCACGGATGCTGAGCCAGCGGTGACCAGTCCATCTTTTTTAAATACAGGTGCCAGTTTGGCGAAATCTTCAATCTTTGCCTGTGGTCTCGGGTGCTCGTCCACTTCGACCGACACCTCTTGTTTTTTGACTTTCACAGGGACAGGTGCCATCTCAGCTTTGAAGTAGCCCTTGTCGTTGGCTAAAATGAATACATATATGTTAAAGTCAGCAAGTCGAGAGAATCAAAGTATAATATATATTATATTATAATATGTACCAACCATTCTTCCACGAGAGATGGCTCCTGAGAGCGAATTTGTCGACCTCCTCTCTGGTGATGCTGAACTGGGCCCCGAGTTTTTCAGCCGTCAAGCCCATGGGTAGGCCACAGTGGGTGTCCAGCAAGCCGAGCCACAGTGAGTCCTCAAAGTCGTACTTTTTGCCAAGGGCCGTGCCAAAACGCACGTCCCTCACGACGAACGGCATCTGGCTCATATTCTCAGCTCCCCCCGTCAGCACGATTTTCGATTCCCCGGTCAGGATACTCTGTTTTTTTTTTTTCAGATGAGAAGGGTACATTTTTCTCTTCAACAACTATTACCCACGAAATTCGACTATTTTGTGGACGTACAATCAAATTTCGTATACAGAGTAACTCAAGTGGTTTCAATTTTTGGTTTGCATGTAACTTTCTTATTGTCATTTGTTTTAATTGGCAACCAAAAAGGTTTCAATTTATGGCATTTTTACTATAACTTTGCAATATACTCTGATGTTCTATGTGTGCAAACAGTGAAAAAAAATCAACACAAAAAGAGAGTTTTGTACAAAACACCATGCAAATGTATATCTCTAGGTCATTTGCTTTGTAAAAACACAATGTACTTTTATGGTGTATATGGAGAGTAACAATGTAAATAAAATTCACCTGAGCACCACTGACGATGGCCTGAAAGCCAGAGCCACACAGTCTATTGACACCTAGAGCTGGCTTTTCCAGAGGAATTCCACACTTGAGAAGCACATGCCTTGGCATAAATGCACCATCAGAGGACGACAACTAAAATATACGTACACGAAATACAGTAACTGGACGTCCAAATACATTATAAGTACAAACTAAAATTATCATCTTATTTTATGTAATGTAATGTAATATATGTTACATATGTTGTAATGCACATATACTTACGGGTAAGACGTTGCCGAAAACAACATGGTCAATCTGTTCGGGTTTCAGATTAGCAGATTGGATCGCTGCATTGGATGCGACCACTGATAACTCCGTGATGTTCTTGTTAGTGAAGAAGCCACCCATTTTGCCTAAAGGTGTGCGTTTTGCAGCGACAATAAATATTCCTTGAGGGAAACGAAAAAAAAAAAGATAAAAACTATACATTAGATATAAGCACAAATATACCTATGCATTGAACGGCTTTAATATGTATGTACCTAATATTTCATGCACTTGTTGCACATTGATTTTTTTATTATTATAATTCGTCATCATTTTAAAGTAATCTCTACAACTCTACATCGTCATTTCAAAATTGTACACGTGTCAGTGTTCTTTTTAAAAAAATAAAATTTATCCATATAGTCCAATTGTTGGATTCGACACTTGTAGTTCAAGAACAAAAAATGTACTTCTTTTAATACATTCATTTAATCACTGTGTTGTAATATTAAATATTAAAATAAGAAAAATCTTGTGCAAAATAGCAAACTGTTGCCACAAAATCGTGTGGATCAATTTGAAATAGTAAAAGAAAATTAGATTAAAACTGTTTACGAACGACTAAAAAAAAGTATCAGTATTAACATGTTTAACTATCTCTGATTCTTAAACTAATTATTTTTTTTTACGTACCTTTTGAGATAGTCGTCATTTTTAACTGTATAATTGAAATTAAGGTGTTAAAAAAAAAAGAAACAACGGATTAATGTATTGACACACTCAGCAAGTGTATTACTCTGTCTCCAGCGAAGGTGTCTGACTGATATTCCAACAGAGCAAGGCAATGCAACAAGTTAAGCGGGTTGAGCGGCGTCAGCTCCATGTATATACTTACTTACACAACTTGTATATCGAGTCTAAACGAAGAGATACAAGAATCGGAGATCAGAGGGGCGAGCTTAAAATCGCTGCGTCATCGTGTGATTGTACGTAACGTACCGATCTCCCCCGAAAAAAAAAACGTGACATGATCGTTGAAAGCTCAATTTAGATAATACATTGAAAATTAAAAAAAATTTAAGAGGATGAGTAAAAATCTTATATAACAATAAGTTAGTTTTAATTGTTTAGTCTAGAGAAGGAGGTTTTCTTTGTGTAATAACAAGTACAAGATTTATGTTTGTATAACTTAGGAATCATTTTTTCTTTTATTTAATCATTCAATCAAAGTATAAGTTGATTTCAACGCTAAAAATGTTTTACAAATTAAAGTACTTTGTTGGAGTCATTTCTTTAATACTAAGATAAATAAAATTTTTTTTTTTTAAAATACAAAAAATAAAGAATCATCATTATTATCACGAGCCAATGGACGCTAAACAGAATGGCTGTTCTCATTGTTTAAACTACACTGATTGTACGAATGTTTGCACGTAATTATTTGTCGTAGGATTCACAGTTTATTAAAGATACGAGTCCACTTAAAAAAGAAAAATAAAATCACTCTTTTAAAAATGTTTCTCGCACTATTGCTCTTCCTTACTTTCATTTACAAGGGCTGCAGTTACACAAGTAAAGAAAAATAATAACTACAGAACAGGTGCAGATGGAACAAACAAGTCCAAAACCATCGATGATTTATTTCTATCTTCTCTTCTTAAAAAATCTTATTGTTTGATGTAATGTAGTTTCGATGTAAAAATGCATAAGTTATTAATCTTCTTTATACACTAGTTGTTTCAAAAAATTTTTTTTTCCAAAAAATTTAAGAATTACACTTTAGAAATGTTCTTAATTTTGAATAACGCACACAAACGTTTCACTCTCGTATGTCTGCTTTTGTGGCACAATCTTTTCCCTGTAAGGCAAAAAATAAAAATAATTTAATTTTGCTATCATTATTAACGAGTCTACAATGAATTTCAGTACATTACGAAAATACTCACTTCTAAGTATGTTTTATACATCTCATGAGACGTTTGTGTCGACGAAAACACAGCTTTTAAAGTACGTCTTACAGGTGGCGAAGTGGCATAATCAGTGGCTGACCATAAACATTCCTTATCAGCACACTGCAAAAAAATATTTCAAATTAATTTATGTAAAACCTATGTAATATATCTGGTTGGATTAAAAAAAAAATCCTTTTTTTTAAACTTAATACCAGTTATTTGTTCAAATAACAATTTACTTTTCGAGCAGGTAATAAAGTAGAAGAGATCACTATTCAGAAAACACTATTCTTACCTCCATTTGAGTATTCATGCAGATAACGGTATCGCTGCGAAGTTCGGTGTTGTCGTCCATGAAGAGTATCCTCACGCCAAAGAGATCCGAATCGTAGATGACCCTAAGATTGCCCATCACGCGTTCATCCCAGTCGTTTTCGCCCTCGTTCTTTACGTAAATGGTCGCTCGCTTCTCAAACATTTCCACGTGGGCGTCTTCGTCGTCCTCGTCTTCCCCGCCCTCCTCGTCCTCATCGTAATCACCACGACCGTAGTACTCGTCTTCATCGTACACCTCGTCCTCGTACTCCTGACTTACTGCTGATGCGTTTGCAGTTGCTGCAACAATTTCAAAAACGAAGTGTGATTTAAAAAACGCCGTAAACATTCATTTTGACCTTGACGAGTGTAATTTTAGCTTTGAAAATAGTTCTTACTCACCTTATTATATATAAATAAATGTTTTAACGGGAGAGTTAAATAATTATTACATGATTCTTTTTCGTGTCATATTTACTACAGTTTAAATGTAGATTAAACGTACATGAAAATCGTTAGATTAATGAAACAAAATAATTAGTAAAATTAATTTTATTCAAAAATAAAGATAGGTAATTTTTTTTACAACTGAGGAAAAATAAATGATGATCAGTCATTGAAGGAACACATTATGCACATTATTTTTTACGATAATGCAAAAAACCTAAAAAAAAAAAAAATTGTTCCAATCATAGTTAATCAATTAAATCAAATCGAACTCTTTCAATAGTTTGTAAAATAATATTTTTCATACTTTTTTTTTTGGTTCAATACATATGTCAAAAGTAATTGTGTTACATGTAATAATACATTATAAAAGTGTCAACAACAAAATACATTTTATATTTAGCATTAAATTAGTAAAAAATATCTTTTAAGCTTTGCTCATGTGTAGTGTACTGTATTCAAGTAATATATGGGAAAATGAGATAACAAAATATAGCGTGTATAAATAACAAAGGTGCAATGTTTCTCTTTGAAAAATATTTTGCTGCAACATTCTGATAGAATACATTAAAAATCTCAATTTCCAAAAAGTAAGGAAACGAGTATACTGCTGAAAAAAATTTTGAATCAAATGTTATTGCAGTATGGGTAATTGCTTAAACAAATTTGCCATTTTATTCAGTTTAATTTGACAACAATTTTTTCAACTACATTTTTAAGTAAATTTTATATTCATAATATAAATAAAAAAATTATAAACCGAATTAAAAATTATACCGTTTGAACGTTATTTTTTAATGTAAAATTTACAAAAGGTTATTGTGTTCAAATGGAAAAAATTTTTTTAATAATTACAGAACTACAGCATGAAAATATATTTTAGAAAAAAAATCATTTCACATTCTAGGTGTAGGGATGAACTATAACAAGAAAATTCCACAAAGTTTAAAATTACAAGTAACGCCCATCATAAATAGCACGATAAAACAACAAAAAAGTGTGTAACAAAGAAAAAGTAAAATAAAAAGAGGTACCCCAAAAAGAAATGGGCACCTAAAATTTTTTGCCAAAAACCTGCTCAGCAAGAAGTCCATTTTTATAGTAACTTACAACCTTTTCGTTGTTTATCAAACTGTTTCCAATACCAAAGACAGCTAAATTAAAACCACCCAATCAATAGCAAAATTTCCCTATCCCTAATCTCTCAATAATTAACTACCTTCGTTCTGTAGTTCTGTGAGTGAACGCTGAGCAGTGCTGACCGCCTCGTAGAACTCCTCAGCAAGCTCGGTCGATTTGAACCTGACCGCGAGCTTCTCGACCTCTGCGTTATCAGGCTCGGCGTAGTTCATGGCAGCCCAAACCCACGCGCTATTTGACGTGGACATTTTATGAAACTCGAGATCTGCGGTCAGCCTTACGTTGCACACAACCTTGAAGACCTGCTCGCGTCGTAACAGGAGACGGTAAGTGCCGTGCTGCACGTTATGGAGAAGCTTCATTTCACCTGTGCCACGTTCTTTCCATTCCTTGGTGTTTTGGTCATATCTGTAGAGCTTGGCGCGTTGACAGAACACTGGAAAAATAAACGAATCCCGATGAGTAAACTTGAGAAATGAAAACCGTTGAATTTAAATGGCGATTTTTGTCGGTCGGTTAACTTACGTTTTTCTTCGTCTTCCTCGCCCGTACGAACTTCAATAGCATCCGGTAAAGGAACTATGGGCTCGAAGTAAGGATCATGCTCATCCCCATTCTCATCTCCGTCATCTTCATCATCCTCATCGTCATCGTTCTTTTTATCCTTGTCTTTCTTAGATTTAGCCGCGGATTTTTTTGCATCGGTCTGCTTGGACTTGGCTCCGAAAACTGATGCACCAGCTCCAGCGAATTGGAAGCTCGGATCTACAAGTAAATCGTGCTCTTAAAGGTAATTCGGAATCACATCTTATGCATACCTACACCAAAAAGGCGTCAATCAGTTAAACCCTTACCTGTTTGGAAGGCAGGCTTCTGGTCCGGCGTCGTTTGAGCAGCGAGAGCCGAAAAGGTGAGCGAATTTTCGGTCGGAAGGAAGCTTACGCCGCCAGCATCCTTCGTCTTGCTCTTGTCATCAGCTGGCGCGTTGCTGGCGTTCGTGAAGCTTCCTTCGACCGATCCTTTCTGAGCTCCAAATATCGGCATTGACGATAAACTCATCGACGTTCCACTGATACCCGTCGCTGGCTTGGCATCAGCTTGAGGAGCTGTGAACAACGGCTTGATGCTCGTCTGCCCGCCGAAGAGCGGGCTGCTTCCACTGAATAGCGTTCCTGTCGTCGTCGCGGTGTTTGTTCCAAAGGACGATGAAGACGTGGTTGTAGAAGTAGCACCGAATACTGGGGTGGCCGATTTTGTTATGGCAGTAGCACCAAATACCGGAGTGGCCGACGTGGTTGTTGTCGCGACGCCGAATACTGATGTCAACGATGTAGTAGACGTGGCAGTGCCAAATACCGGCGTCGCCGATGTCGTACTGGCGGTGATGCCGCCGAAAATCGAGTTTCCAGCTGATGCACCGAAAGTTGGAGCGGTAGAGGCAATTCCCGAACTAGTACCAAATACCGAGCTGGTTGCTGTCGTTATGGCTGGTGCAGTAGAGCCGAACATTGGCCCAATAGTTCCGAACATCGGCTTCGACGTCGTCGTTGTCGTCACGCTGCCACCGAACAACGAACTGCTGCTGGTAGTTGATGCAGGACTACCACCAAACAATGAAACGCTGTTGGTCGTTGATGCGGGACTGCCGCCAAACATGTTTGTAGTGCCAAACGTATTGGTACCGGCAGAAAACGGAGATGATTTGTTTGTGCTGAAAATGTTGTTGGTCGTTGTGTTCGAGGCAGCCGTAGCATTGGGCGCCGAAAAGGTGAACGCTGGTGTTGCTGATGTCGTCTTCGTAGGGGTACCACCAAACATGTTAATCGATGGGGAGCTAAAGTTACCAAAGATGTTTGTGGATCCGGAGGTCGCCGTTGCTGCAGGTTGCGTAACAAAGCCACCGAAAATGCTCGAGGCTGAAGTCGTTGCTGCAGTTGACGTCGTGGATGTTTGCTGCTTTGTTGTCGGGCTGCAGATCTTCAGATTCTCCAAACCAGTGTCTTGCGAGGAGTCGGGCTTGCTCGGTGTCTGTCCGAATACGAGGCTCGTTTGTTTTGCTGCATTCCCATCGTCGTTTTTAACGCCTCCGAATATATTTGTGATCGGCGCACCGAAAATCGGCTTGGCTGCTGTTTGCGCGTTAGTAGCCGGTGACTGGCTAAAGGCGTTGGCGTTGAAGGCAAACGGCGAACCACTAGCGGGAGTTTCTGCTCCAAAAACTGGAGCACCGGGAGTCGGTTTCGACTCAACGGGCTTTAGGAGTGGTTCTTCCGGTTCGCGGCAGCCTAGACAACCACGACAGTCATCCTTGTATTTGTAAGCATAGAAGTTCTCTGGTAACCGGAGTTTGAGAGCTGCTGCTTTTTCTTCCGCCGTGACAGTTGTCTCGTAGACAATCTGCAAACACGTTTGTAACGACACGGTGATTATGTAGCGATTATAAACAATAATATGTATTTCAAGCAAAATAAATTTATTTGACTCACCTCAACGTCTTGCGAAGATTCTTTTTTGGTCAAATCTGCTTTTTGGGCGATGGCCACGGTGGTTTTGGGTGGACTAATGGAAACGGCTTTGCAAGCGTCGTCGACGGCTTTTTTGAACTGACGGGCTATCTCGGGAGTTTTGAAACGACAGGCGAATTGAATGTACTCAACCGCACCTTCGCTGTAATCTCCGGCTGACCAAATCCACGTTTTGTTGTCTTTGGACGTGATTTCAATCGCGGATGACAAAGCATGATTCAAACAGAGCTTTAACACCTGATCCCTTCTCATAATAAGCCTGAGCTTTTTGGTCTGGACATGTCGGAGTACTTTTATTTCACCTAATCCCCTTTCTTTCCACTCCTTCGTATTTGTATCGAACTTGAAAAGCTTGGCTCTGTGACTATACAGAACATCCTCGTCCTCCTCGCCAGTCTTTACTTCGATTTTATCGGGTAAAGGAATAACAGGTGCAAAGTAAATATCTTCGGATTCAACAACCTGCTCGTCTTCGCTAGTTTCATGCCGATCAGGAGACTGTGGGGACTTGGCTTGGAATTGGAAGTCAAACGATTTGCCGGGCGAACCGAATTTCATTGTATTATCCACGTGACCTGCACTGGCAGGCGGAGTCGTAGGTGGCTGGGAGTCGTGCGAGAAACCAGCATTGCTAGTAGCCGTCTTATTGGCACCAAAGATGGGGATAGGCGAGGACGCTGCTTTTTCGCTTTGAGACTTGGTAAAACTGAAATTGAAGCTCGAGGGCGTGTCCTTATTGGTAACGGTCGTTGCCGCCGTTGCTGGCTGTTGGTTGGCCGGTGGTATTCCAAAGGTGAAAGTAGACTTAGTATCGGATTTTAAAGCGTTTATACTGAAACCACCGATTGTTTTGGGTTTAGGTGGCATGGACGGATCTCTGGGTTCATCGCAGGTCACACAGTACTGAGCCGACATGGCGTTGACGATTTTACACTTTTTGCAATTCCACGCGCTAATGCTGGGTGCAACAGCAGCTGGTTGACTCGGAGTAACACCTGGTGCCGTGGCCTGACAGGCTACGCACGATGTGGCGCCCGCATTGTTACGCGTGTAGCAATCCTTACATTCCCACGAGCCGACCGGAGGTTTAAACTGCTCAAACAAATTCTTACTAGTGGGTTGAGGAGTCTTTGCTTGCCCTGGTGCGGCGGCCTGACAGGCAACGCACGATGTTGCACCCGCATTGTTACGCGTGTAGCAATCCTTGCATTCCCACGAATCAACCGGAGGCTTAAACTGCTCGAACAAATTTTTACTAACAGACTGAGCAGTCTTGGCTTGAGCTGGTGCAGCTGACAGGGGCTTTTGTTCATTCGCTGGTTTGACTTTAGACTGTCCTTTCTGATCTTGCATAGTAGCCCGGAATGACGATGCTTGCTCATGATTTTTGAATTTGAGCAAGTAAGAGTTCGATATGGCTTTGGTTTCCATCGACCAAATCACCTGATCGGCTTTCACACTGAAAATAATCGTCTCTGGTATCACTTCATTGAGAACCGTTTTGGAGTTGTCGTCTGTATTAAAAATCAGTCGGACTCTTCTACTCGAACTTTCCAAAAAGACTTTTACCACACCTTTGCCCTTGACGTTCCAAATTTTCGTGTTACTGGGGAAGTACATCAGCTCAGCATGCTGTTCCAACACGACAATCTCGCCGGCTTCTTTGTCATTTACTTTACTCGTTTCAGCTAGTTTGGTTGGTTCAAAAGTACTTTTCGCGGACCCTTGGCTCGGTAAATTCGATGAAGACGCACTGCTGGCGGTCGTGGTCGAACTGCCGAACGTAAAGTTAGATGTCTTGGCGACCTCCGAAGTCTTTCCAAACGAGAAGGAAGCAAAAGGACTCGGCTTAGCTGGTGCTTGTTTAACTTCTTCGACTGGTTTTTGTACCACGGGCGACGAAGTGAATGTAAAACCACCGAACTTCTCGACTGTCGCATCGGTCTTCGTGGCAGCGGTTGCTTTTGGTTTTTCAGTCTTTGTCTCCTCGGTCGTAGTTTTGACCTTAATTTCTTCCGCGGTCGCATCGGGTAGGTTCACTATGACCTTATCGAAGGTCTCTTTGAAGCTAGCAGCTTCCTCAGCCGTCTTGAATTTTATGCACAGCTTTTCTAGTCTGACCTCTTCGTCGGCAAAGTCATTGGCAACCCATACGTACGCTTTTTCATTTTTCGGCATCTGCGTAAGCTCCATATCCTTGTGCAACATGTGATTCGCGCAAATCTTGTGAACCTGCTCGCGACGCATGAGCAGACGCACCCGACCGTCCTCGCTCTTGAGCAGTTTGACGTCGCCTATGCCGCGTTCCTTCCATTCCTTATCTACGAAACGGAAGAGCTTGGCCCGAGCGCAAAACAGAGTCGTCTCGTTCTCTTCGCCCGTCGTTACGGGTACTTCATCCGGAAGTGGGATGATTGGAGCAAAGTCGGGAATCGGATCGTGCTCGACTTCGGTGACGTCCGAGGTACTGTGTCTAGAACCTGTGGATACGATGCTCGTGTTTTGGTTGTCAGTCACGTTTGTTTTAGTCATCGGCGAGGTCATGGTGAGCGTCGTCGAGAGCGGTGGCAGGTTGACGGTCGTGAGTATCGTGGGTTGCGGCGGCATCGATATCTGATAGCTGTGCGGCACGTCTTGACTCGGTGTCACCCCAAGTCTGTGATGAGCAGGAATGGTGACACTCATGGGTGGCTGAGACGACGGGGTCGTCGTGGGCAGAGTGTCCGAGGTGGTGATAACAACGTTCACTGGAAGTCCTCCACGCGGTCCGGACGCTGGTATTGCGGATGAAGTTGTCAAGGCTGGTGCTGAGACCGAAGTATCCTTAAGATTCAGTGTCGAAATTTCTGGCAAGCTTGGCTCGTTCATTGCCGTATATCTGTAGATCAAATGAAAAATAATAATATTTTTACTACCATTGCACACTCTTACGATAAAAGCAGAAATGTAGACTTACCCCATTCTTGGCTCACTTTTGGCAGGCTCGTTCAAATGCAGTCCAAATGGCTGCTGTAGCTGTTGCAACTGCTGCGACTGAGCGTACTCGTTCGGCCGATGGGAAAATAAGCCCTGCTGCAAGTTCTCGGTCATCTGCTGCATAGACGCAATGGGGAGTTGCTCGTGACCGGTGCGGTACATTGGGGACATAGGGTAGCCAGTCGCAGACGCGGCTGCGGCCGCGAGTGCTGCCGCATTGGCCGCGTACATACTAGCGGCTGGATCAGCAAAAGGTAGAGGACTTTGGAAGAAGTTCTGCAGACCGGTGTGATTGACGGGCGGATAGACCATCGGCGAGTAAAAGTGGCGTGGTGTCGCGAGTACACGATTACCCAGAGTTGAGGCACTTGGCACGGGTGTGGTGTTGAAGTTGTAGTCGTCTTCGCCGTAGCCATACAGCTCGTCTTCGATAGTCGAGGTCACGTTCTTCGGAGGAGGACGCGTTTTCGGCGCTTCCTTGGTGCAGTTCCGCGCACTGATTTTTATTAATTCGTCGAGCTTCGATATCATGGCTCTGTGCTGATCGCGGTTCTGCTCTTTAAGAGACTCAACGGAGTGAACGAGCTGTCGGATTTGTGCGTCCAGTCGCTCAGGACTAGGCCGTGCTTCGACACAGTTTCGCGACGTGTCCGAGTAGTCCTGGATTTGATGGCAGCGAGGAGTACTGGATTGCTTAGGCGTTCTGTGATGGTGTTTAGTCGGTGTGTGCAGTAATGTGTTGTTGGTGTTGTTGTTGTTAAGCGTCTGTATGGAATTATTAACTATTTGACGCTCCTCGCTGTGAGCCGATGAGTAGCTCTCCTCTGAAAAATCGTCGAAAAATGTTTCGATTGCTTAAAAGTTTTTTTTTTTCTCCCAATTGAATATCAAAAAAAAAAAAAAAAAATAAATAAATAAATTAGAAAACATCAAAATTATAATAAGTAATATCGAGTAACGAAAAATTAACACATTTTAGATTTAAATATATTAAAGAATTCACTTACCATCACTGTACAATTTATCTGGGTCGATGGCTTTCAGTTCATTTTCAATTGAGTTAATGTGAATGTAGAGTTCAGCGTTTAGAGGATGCTTAGGGTCAGCTTTAGGACTTCGCAATCGATCCAAAGTTAAGTAGAAACAGTTACGTGCTTTTGTCAACATAATTATGTGTTGGGATCTCATTTCTGATGTTATGCTTTCTTTCGACATCGAGTCCAATGAACGGTCAGCCATTATCTTATAAATCTAAAACAATGCTCGTCGAATGAATAAAGTTACGTAAATAAAAATGAAAATAAAAATTTGATAGAAAAACATTACTTTTCCCTGTTCGAAGGATGCCTCTGGACATTTTAATACTTGTAAAGCCTCGATAGCTTGCTCGTACAGCTCGTCTTTTATAAGTTTTTGAGCTAGCAACAATTTTCCTTCTTCAATGGCATGTGTTAATTCCATGTTGTTCATACTTTTTCTAATAACAAATTTCCACAGTTAGATGTAAATTAATTAAAAATAAGTATATATTGAAAAACAATACGAACCCTGTGTAGTCAAAAAGTTTTACATTCGACATCCATATCGTCTGATTGTTTTGCAGTCTTTCAAGAAGAGGAACAACAGCCGACCAGTACAGTTCTGAACGGCTTTCCAAGGCAGCAATTTCACTGTTTTCACTACTTTTTTCTTTCAATTGCTTTGCCTGGAAAATGTATGATTGAAATTTTTTATTGACGTGCAGAAAATAACTATACTCTAGTCAATGATGTTGAAGAATTACTTTGTACTTTAATCGTAATTTCATTGTTGCGATTCAGGCGTTGAAATTCAGTTTAATTGGATTTGTTACAAAAATAACACATCGCACTAATTATTTTTGCAATAAAAGTATACGCGATGAAAAGTGATGGTTTAATTTTAATGAAATATCATCAGGATTATTTTTTATTTGTTTATGTCGCATAAACTTACAATTTCATGATTATTGCAACACAAAAATATTTTTACTAGAGAGTTATTATTAGTTACTATTAACTCGACTCTTACGACATTTTTTCACATGCACATTGTGTTTGCGCCATTATTACCGCAATATTGATTTGCCGATCACGTGGTTTTCCAGATGCCCTTGAATTTGTTCATAGACAGTTAAATAGTTCGAATTTAAATTTAATACCAACACAATAAAAAAATCAGTTTACTTTATAACTTGCAAAGAAGATTAAGTAATCTTAATTTTAAAAACAAGAAAACACCTACAGGGAAAATTTTTATTGACAAAATTGATGATTTGTAGAATTGTGTAGTACTTTAGTGCGACGATTCTTAATGAACAAATAAATGATAAATGTACTTACTCTGTAATGAAACACACGAGCCAAATGGACTAAAATATTAGGATGCATGCCATGATTGCCTATACAACGTACAACTTCCAGTCCTCGTTGTAATGTTTGTCTGATTTCACCTACATTATTTACGGTGTCTTTGCGATGGACTTTCATAGCAGATGACCACCTGAAACATGAAAATATGTGATTATATGTCACAATACGTTAAATATCTATTACATTTGTATTTTCAAAGTAAAAAATTTATACTGTTGGAAAGAAAATCGAAAACAAAAATTTTCGATGATATTTTAACACACCATTTTTCTTGTTCTTCGCTACACAGAGGATTTGTCAAATCTGCTGGCAGGGTTGGCAGTCTATCTGGATGTAGGAGAGTATTTCTCTGCTGCTCTTCATCAACTGCTCCAGCGCATAATGCTATTATTTCAAACAAACAAAAAAAGCTTTAATACCTATAAAATTAAAAAAAAAAAAAAAAAAAAAAAAATTTATGAGTAAATCACATACCAGCTGCATTGAGGAACGCATCAATGTCCAACTGACAAATAGTACTAGGCGAGGCGTTAGTGATATTATAAACGCTGAATTGTAAATCCGAAAACAAGTGCGATGACAAGTTTGGTTGTGGTCCCTCGTGCTTGATCGTATGTGTGCTGCTGTTTCGGCTCTTAACGGCTGGCCAGACCTGATGATGCAACGAGTACGGCCAGACTTCCTCGGCCACTGTAATGGCAATGAATCATTTGTATTGATAAAATATGAACTATACTCATTAAAGATTTAACCCTACATACCTTCATCAAATTTACGTAGTTCGTTTTGTGAAACAAGCCGAAGTGGAAAAGCCAAGACATTGCTATTCGTGAAATAGGATGTTCGAATTTTTTGATAAATCCTGCCTACAAAAATTCTCTGCAAAAACATTTAATAGTGTAATAGATATGTATCAACACAATGGTTCTTTGATAAAGGCATTTACCTGATACACTCGTTCCCTCCAAGATCCAGTGCAAAACTTTTCTATGTCACTCATAAGTTTCTTTAGATTTCCTTTGGAATAATCTTGAAGAATATGTCCTAAAAAAATGCATGAATTTAAACCTCCACATAAATATAAAGTACCTACTTAATTTTAAGTTCAACTTACCAGCTTGACTACACCGGTATGATCCTTCCCGATAGTAAAACTGTAGCAAATTTTTGATCGGATTATCTACATGTGCTGCCCAGGAGGATGTGAGATCTAAGGGTTTGACATGCAAAGCCGTGAGTAGCAACGGCGCACATAGTCTTCCAGCCTCGTTCCAACTACCCTGATCATATTTTGTGTTCAATAGCAGTAGGCATGCTATGTGAAAGTGCAATTGGCCCCACATGTGCTCGAAAATTTTTTCTGTCAGCGAAGGATAACTTGTGAAACTCTGTGCCTTTGATTCAAACAAGTGTTGGTCAAAACTGTGGAAATAATGTAGAAGTCAATTAGAACTGGATGAAGAGAAAAAAGAAAAAAAAAAAAAAAAAAGAAAAAAATGCAATAACTAATATTTACTTATAAACTGCTTGAACAACTTCAGAAGTTTTTTTGACAAAGCAACCTTGCTCTTTTAGAGCCAGTGCTGCATAACGTTCCAACGACGAGATGTAGAGTATCCAAAAATTCCAACTCGTCTGTTTGGTGCTTTTGAGTCTAAGAAATAAATCGCACAGGGTCTGATACCAGGGCAAGCTGTCCCTATGAAGACTTATTCCTTCGATATCACTGGCATGTTTGTATGCATCTTTGATCTTTCCTTTTTCGATGTAATGCTTTAAAAGCTTTACACGCAGCAAGACGTCTGTTGGTCTAGCAGCTAATTCGGCTAAAAAAAAGTGCAAAATTAAGTATTTTTGTTTAAAATATAAGGTATTATATATACTTTCGATAACAAAATATAAATAAGTATGCATTGGGTATTAAGTTACAATTCGTCATGATTTACGATTGAAATACAATACTATAGGAATGAGTAACTTTAAAATATTGTATATATTTTACCCAGTATTAGATTTTCAAGGTCTTCTTCATTATTAGTAGGTTTTTCAATTGACAATACTTTTTCCTTTAATTGAAAAACTATTTTTTCTCTAGGAAAAAGACTGTCGGCCCTTTCTACCCAATACTTGGCTTGGTTAACATCAATTCCTACATCCGGTGCAGCTAGAAGTTCACATACTACAAATAAATTGAAATGTTCAGCCAATACATACTTTTTCAAAAACTATTTGATAGAAAATTTATTCAAAATACAATACTTTTGAAAATAAGATCCTCCTGCTTAGCATTGAGCTCAAAAGAATATTTGTACTGTGTGAGAGCCGCTTCCTTCTGTCCCAAAGCCTCAAGAATTTGTCCCATAAGTTTGTGTGCTTTTGGTTCTTTGCGAATTTCAATGTATCTTGACAAATATCGCCTTGCAGATTCATAATCATTGACATTGTAATACAATTCTGCTATTTTAAAACAGCGTAAGGTTTTCTGTAAAATAAAATTCAATATTTTTGTATTTGAGACTTGAAGGAATTATACAAAAAATATTCATATTTTGAAAATTCGTATTTATATGAAAAAAATAGAATGACTTATAGGTTTTCATATCAATTTCATAGAAAACTTACAGATATTCACAAATTAAGAACAGGAACCAACTACAACAGTTCAGCTAATTAAGGTGATAACTTAGCTGTGTTAATCTAAAGTTATAAAATCCTCAATTTATACATCTTTAGTTGTATAAAGTTATTTTTAATGAAAATTGGTTGAGTTATAAGTGCCAAGATTGCCTTGGAAATTTTAACTCTTATAAACAAGGGAGCAAATTTAGTTGACGTTCAAACAAAATCCATTTTTTTGCAGAGGGATATCTAATCATTTATTACACTATGATCCGCAATTAAAAATCAGATATTTTGAAAAAACCTTAATCGATACATCGTGACATATTAACAGTAACGAGTGGCTGCAGAATAAATATATAAGAGGTTACAATCGTCCTAGCCTTACAGAATAACTTTTGAGAGTATGCTTGCAATACCACCCCGTTTTCTGGATTAAAACAATTTAGTTTGGATTACAGCCCCCGGGAAGCCTGAACATCATGAACTTTCATGTACTTAGTGCTGAAAAAAAAAAAACTCAATGTCTTCTCGCGGCACGAGGGGCAAACAGAAGCCTAACCTTCCCCAGTACCAAGATTTGAAAATAAACGTTATAGCCATGAGTGGGCTGTCGTGTCAGACGAAAAACCATCAACTCAATGCTTTATTCAAGACAAGGCGAAAACTCCTTTGCACCTAAAAAGGGTAAAAATCTAAGCTCCTCGCCCTTCTAATAGAAATAAACCCTCTATTAAAATCCAAATACGGAAAGAGAAAGAAAAAGGAGAGTCAAAGGTCAAGAAAAGTAAGTATATCCTTCAGTTGCTCGAGAACGATCGGGAAGCAGAAAGGGAGAAAGACACCATGATCGCGTGTGCTGCTTTTGGCGGGCCCGCACAAGCAATTGCATCAACCATCGCCACGGCGGACGGCGGACGGCCCACAACCGCGAGAGCTCCGAAAATAAAATATAGGTACAACAAAATCTATTAACACACTGTTGGGTGAGGGAGGAGAGAAAGGGTGTGCTCACCTCGTTCTCGTCTTCGAGTTTGCGGAAGATGTCCTGCACGTGGCGGTCAACGTCCTTCTTCGAGCGCAGCATCTTCGGCGTTCTGCTGAACTCTCTTCTTCGTCCTCGAGGACGTTGTTACACTTGTTGGCTGCCACAATACTCGCTGGCCGTTTGTCACTAGAGCGCAAGAGTTGCGGAGTACCTGTGTATTATTGTATAACTGTAGGTGCTCGCCAAGAAGTTATAGAAAAAAGCCGGTCACCTCGGTGTCCTCGGTGACGACACGCTGTATATATAGTGAAAAATAAGAAATACGACAATGGCGTGCGCGACAGCGAAGACGGCGCACACGAGTTTTGACGAAAGAGCATATAGGTATAGATATAGAGCGATAGGCCGCAGAGTCTACCGTCAGTACCGTCTACCTGTAGACACTGTAGAGGTATAAGAGGCTGGTTTATAACTAATGAAGTAACTTTACTGTAAGTATAGCAATAATTATTTGGATCAGCGCCATCTAGCGGTCTTTATTTTTTGGCCAAAAGTGGCTCCTAAAATTCTAAATCAGAGCATTCAGAATTAGAGCTATTTAATCAATTATAAACCAGCTGCAACTCATGACGAAGCTATAAAATAAAAAAATAACGATACATGTGTTTTTGGCGGCAAGTTAACAATATATCTTATGCTCGAAAATATATCTTCAAAAGTATAAACACATACGAGATCGATTTTTTGATAGAAAATAGATTGTCAACTTGCCGCCAAAAACACATGTATTGTTATTTTTTCATTTTGTAGCTACAAGATGAGTTGCGGCTGGTTTATAACTGACTAAATGGCTCTACGCGCTAAAGCTCTGGTTCAAAAGTTTAGGGCCACTTTTTAGTTCAGAAATTCGCAACGCTAGATGGCGCTGATCCAAATAATTATCACTTCTTATATTAAAGCCATTTAATCAATTATAAACCAGCCGCAACTAATCTGATAGATAGATAATAAAAAACTGACGTGGTTTGTGCGATTTGCGGCAAGTTTACAATCTATTTTTTACCCAAAAGTCGACCTCCAAAAATAAATATATTCATATGGTTTAATAAAATCGACCATATGGCATTACTTAGTAAGTTAGTAGTGATCTAGTGATTACTTACTATAATTACTACACGTAACTTCACGTCACGTATTGGTATTCTAAAAGGTCACGTGACTCTCGTGATATATATATATAGACACTTGGGGGAAAAATAACACAGGCCTTATAGGTGCAATTCTATACACTTTTTTTATGCTTTTTGCACGTTCAAAGATTGGAGGCAGTTGTTGAATCCAAACAAATGAGGCATCCACCACGGAATATTCTCATAAAAGGAAAATAAAGTAAGTGTCCGACCACTAAAGGTTCACATCAAAACACAGTTTGACGCTAACTTTTATAATTTCATTAAAGTTATCCATCCACACGCGTAATTTATTTTGCCTAAAAACACCTATTTTGAATTTTCCCGGGGCAAAATCAAAAAATCATTAATCGCGCGCGTGCGCTGTATGAACAGTGTCCGCAGTGTTGCCAAACTTCGTGGGAGTAACAATGAGCGTGGCAACGTTGCCTAGAAAAAAAATGTCTGCCAGTCGTTGCCAAAGAACTGAACAGAACGCAAGTAAACGCACACGCAGTTGTGTGCAATTCAATCATCACGTTGCTTGTTGCTTTTATGTTCTTGTCATTTTTTTTTCCACAACAGCCTTCATTTTTAGTCTGTTCTAAAAAATCTACAAGTGCAATAAAAATATATTTGTTCACGCAACCCGTGCAGATGATGTTCTTTGGAAAATCGCCAAGGCTAGCTGACGCAACTGCAGGCTGAGTTATAAATTTGGCTGTGCTCCCGAGCTGCTAGAAGCTTGAAACTCCTGTTATATGATGATAGTGCATTGCGGGCCTCTTTCCTTAGTATTATTATAATGCCTGGGTAGTTTCAGTAGTCGTAGTAGTATAGTAAATGGTGATTTTCCAATATACCCAGAGCCAAGTGCAGCTCTCGAGAGAGAAAGAGATGCAGCTGGCTAAAGACTCAGTCGCCGGCATCGTTTTAAGGTAATACATGGTAGGCCCATTGTGCTCATAGTTAAAATTTAAAAGTACGAAGTAAGGACTCTTTAGTCTGAATTGTTTGAATTCATTGACTACTTATATAAAGTTACGTTTAAGGGTTGAAGTTGGGAGTATTCTTTATTGTTGTTCATTGTACTTGCCATCTAGTCTAGTGATTAAATAATTTGCAATTTCACTTTAGCAGCTATTTCACAAAAATACATGTAAAAGCGCTATGCAGTTAGTTAATTTTTTTTTTATGTTGGTGATGAGTGAAGCAAAGTTATTCTCATGGATTCTGCTGGATGCAGGTCATACTTATTTATTTTAATCATAAAAATTTCCATTCCTCACATGTTTTGTTGCAATACAATGTACTCAATCTAATGTCGTTAACGTCTTTCATAAGAGTGTATAGTGTATAATTGAGTGGGACTTCTCTTGTTATGTAAAAATAAAACTGCAGGGTACAATGTTTTGCTTACTTTATCGTCCTATTTACAGTTTGAAATTGAATTTTATTTGTTATGAGTACAGTCTACTTTGATATCGTTTCATTCAATCGAATTGAATAGCAAAGTTGTTATTACTTACCACTATTATTACAGATTAAGAAGTACAAAGAATAACAGTTATAAATGACTGATTCTACAACAAGATCTAGTCGAAACAAATCAGTCAAAATGCAGCTGACGGCAATTTCTTTGAATCTACCAAATCCAACAGTCAGCACTGGATTGACCAGTCCAACTGACGATTTCCAAGATGAGAGTACAAATAAACTGATAGCTTACTTGCACAGCCTTGCCGGCAACCATGAAGTTGAAGCTAATATGATAATGAAAGATCACAATTATGCCAGGCCCTGGAACTGGAAACCTGAAAGCGTATTTGTCAGGCCTATCAAGAAAATTTTTTTTTCAAAATCTCACAACGCAGTCGCCAAGTAAAATTTATTAGTTGTACTACTTGATATTTTTGTGTCAACAAGGATTGGTAAAACAATGTTTTATGTATTTGTAGAGAAAAAGAGGACGACGATCTTATTGATGTAGAGGAGATAGACGAGGAACCACCAGTGCCTCCCTTTGATCTATCGAAAATTCGACAGACCATGGCTGAATTTCAGAGAGTATCAAACTTCATAAGAACCGAAGATGTGGACGATTGGGAAGAGAAAATCGACAAAATTCTTTGGTCACCTGTGCAAAAGCGAATTTTCGACAGAGTTGCCAACATATTGAGTCACGAAAGAATGGTGAGACTAACAAAAGAAAAAACCGTTCACGAGCCAATTTTACGACGCACGAGCATTGATTTGACGGCAAAAAAATTTCGTGAGGCACTGTCGTCTGCTCATTGGGACTGGAGAGTCACTCAGTGGTTGCACAGTTTGCTCTTTGATCATTTGCCACAAGATTACCTGACTATTTACTTGGATATACTGCAAAGCTTGAGACAAAAAATACCTCAGCTCATCGACAAAATGATCACGGTACAGCCAAATGGTAATTCCAAGGGTAACGCTGTTACGTGGGAAACACTCGGGCCTCTGTTAAAAAAATCTTGGGATCCTGTTGCTCCAATGTTAAACGTCTTCAGACCGGTAATTACACGGCTTCTACTATTGATTTCTGAAATTTTTTAAATCATTTTTAAAATAGTATGCAACTCTCATAGAAAAAACTACCCGGCAATCCAGTACTGATAATCATTCCCAATGGAATGTCGAGCAGTGTCACATCTCGTCAACACAAGTGGACAACACAATTGGGGATGCTAGGCACTGTCGTCACTGTAAATGCAAATCTCAGTTTGAATGCCAACAGAATGACTGTATTGAATACTCTTGAACAGTTGGTACAGGCATCCAGAACCAAGATTCAGGATGTAAAAGTAGAATTGCCTAACAGGCCAATTATCTTGATTGGTTTCAACACCGGAGCTGGCATAGCGTGTCAGGTACTCCATCCACTTTCATCATTTCAATCCCAAGACTACCCCAACTTTATCGACTAAAACAAAATTGCAGGTTGGCTTATCAGAGCATGTGACAGCAATCGTGTGTCTGGGCTTTCCTCTGAGCACGGTAGACGGTAAGCGAGGATCGTCAGATGACCTCATGCTTGACCTCCGCTGCTCAGTGATGTTCGTTATTGGCGAGAAGGCATCGGTGGCGCGCGTTGACGATGTCGAGGCCATGCGCGAGCGTATGCTTGTCCCAACGAGCCTCGTCGTCGTGGGCTCGGCTGACGATCAATTGCGGATTCCCACGTCGAAAAAGATGACCGAACGGCTCAGTCAAGGTATCGTGGACAGATGCGTGCTCGAAGAGATTGCGGATTTCGTGGGCGGCGTGCTCACGCAGCCGACTCCGATGCCCGTACGCACGACGAATCCTGATAACAAGAGTGAGTTTTGTTACAGAAAATCAATGGAACTGAGTTTTATTGATTAAAAATAAACTTATCCAATCACTTATATCATCTGCATCTACAGACAGAAGAACCAACGACTCGAGAAAACGCAAAAATTCAACGAGCAGCTGTTCGCTGGACAGCGAGCCTCAGTCGCCCTGTGTGAAGAGAGGAAAGACTCAGTCTCCATCGCAAGCCAATGTGCACAATAATGTCTCGGGTATTTCGACCAATGCACCATCCAGAGGGGCTATGGTTAAGCTAACAGGAACGCAAAGCACACAGACACCCAAGAGAAAAGCTAGGGTGAATTTCCATAACTTCTCGGAGCAACAGGTATCGTCGCAACTCGCCTCACAAGTGAGAATTTTTTTTTTTCCGTACTTTTAAAATAAAATGTATGCCACAGCGCCTATTGTGAACTATTGTTTTTTTGTTTATTAACAGAATATAGACAATTCAACGGGTGGGATCACTCTGAATATCGGCTCCCTGGCAAGTCTAGCACCTGTAGGTCCAATACGATTCGAGTCCACGCCCATAAGTCTGCAAGTATCACCGGCGGGTACTAAAGCTGGTACGGTTAAGACTTCGACAAATACCTGTATTAAAGTAACGAAAGGCAATCAAGTAAACACGATCGGGGGTACAGGGCAGAACGTTGGTAAAATCAAGATGCTAATGCCAACGAAAAAGGCCACCTCGCAGCGTGCATCTTTGAATCACAAAAACATTAATGTCACTGAGAAAATGGGTGATAAGATGTCCAATGCCCCCAATAATGTTAAAGCGCAACAGGCTGCTGCGGCAAGTAAGTGGCATTTAACAACAGTGTGGTGAAATAGTGGTGCTGACAAAAGTGTAAATTTACTAACAGTGGTACATAAATTTATATTGCAGCCATTGCTACGAAAGCTTCTGCTGAAAGTGCCTCAAATTTTGGTCCTTTGCCGGGTATCCAAACAACAAAAAGTACTATGAATTCCATCCATGCTGCAACAGCAAAATCAACTGCAAATGTTGTTTTTGCACCAAAAAATACAACAGTGGCTACATCAGCGACATTGGCATCGTTAATGACACCCTCTAAAGGTAGATGAAATACCTTCTAATATGTACATAAATTTCTTCAAATCTGAGACTTTTCATTCGTAAACGGTAGATATTAATATACATAAACATAAAAATGTTAATATTTTGTTGCATTGACAATGATAAGCAAATAACTTTCCATGACTCGGAAGAATAATTATTTTATCATAGGGTATATATGTGCAAAAATATTCTCGAATCTTTTCATATCAAAACGGTTTTATCTATTGTCTAATAAAATTGAAATTTCAATGAAAAACATTTTCGTTAAAAGTATTTATACTGTGATATATCTTTAGTAACGTTAATGAATTGATAAAATAATTGTATTGTATGAATTGTAAATATTTCCTTATTTTAAAATGGATTTGATATTTTTACAATGAACAATTTGTAACTATTTTCTATTAGTTGCAAAAAATTTTTACTAAAATTTCAACATACCTTATATTTTTAGTTTTTGTTGCAATAAACTTTATTATTTATTTAATTTATTTTTTCCTATATCCTTTACTTCAAAAATATCCTATTTATCCTTTTCAAATTAACAATTTTATTTCAACTAGTTTTATTATTTTCATTTTCCATTGATTTTTTTTTTTTTTTTTTTCATACATTTACTTTATTCATTTAATATGAATCATAAACTTTGTGAGTCACCAACACCATGAAAATCAATTATTTAAAAAAAAAATAAGTAGGTCAGACAAAAACAGTTGAGCAAACTTTACTTATCAAATGTTCGACGCACGTCACTCACCAATAAAATAAAAGAAATGTGAAACGATTCTCTTAATGATGACCCACGCAAGTAAATTCTGCTCAAAATATAATAAACAAATTTAAAAAACCGGTAGCCAAAGGATGAATAAAAAAAGAAACAGACAGATATAGGGAATTGTGTGTGTGTGTGCGTCTCATTGTGCATTTCCAGTAACGGACGGCAAGAATGCTCTGATTGGCTGTAACAAGCGGCAACAAGTACAACTCAGTAGCAGCGGTGCCAAGGCAAGATCCACCACGCAGACGAGCCGCTCCTCGAAGACTTCCTTCCCTTCTTCTTTTCCCAAGAGTTCCAGCTTGGACAAACAAGCCAAGCAAGCTCCTCATAATGCCCCCACCGTCCAGTCGATGACTGTGGACAAGAGCGCTACCAAGGTATGGGCTCTACAATCCCCGTCCATGCCATTCCCACTAATTATGTTAGATGCACGAGACGGTATTGAATTTAATAACCAATTTTTTTTTTTTCCATGTATGTAGACATTGCAGGATTCTTGGTCAATTGAAAATGATTTTGAAGTTTGCATCTGTACTTGCTGAATTTGTTTACGTATGCTTAAAAATTTTTTAATTGTTACTGATTTAAAGGAGTGAAAACTCACTACTGTTATTGACAGTGAAAACTTGAACTCCAGCGTTTTTCCCTCTGTTTTTGCAAAAATGTAATTTTATATTACCTGTACTCACTTTTTTAAACTAGAACTGCCAACTCATGGTTTGCTCAAAAACGCACGAGCCCCAACTTCATTCATTATCAAAATCATAACTGACGCTTGACGTTTTGTGGGTCATTTTCCAAAATTTCCATTCACGCTAACTTTATAATTTGTCATTGAAATACTTCATAAACCTATTAATTCTCCCTTGATTGTTAATTTTTTTTTTTTTTCAGCATTGATAAAAACAGTCTCTTAAAGTAAAACAAAATATTTAGGAATGCGTACAACGTTTACAGCTTTTCGTGAAAATCTGATACTTGAGTAGAAAAAAACAAAAAAAAAATTCTTTAACAAATTCTTACAGAGGAGCTCCGAATCTATCGATACCAACCGATGCAAGACGACGACGAGTAGAGATCAGCTCAATCCAAGCATACCCACGAACATCAACCTTGACGTTGGCTTGGAGAATATTCTCGACATCCCAATAATTATCGCCAAGGACGATGAAAATCTCAAAAATTTTGGCAGCCTTTCAAAGTTGGACACACCATCCCTTCTGTCCTCAACTGCATCTAAGAAAGCGTGCCCTGGTACTATACCACCACCTCTGAAAGTCTGCAGCAATAAGGTGTACTTCATTAACAGTAGGGTCCAGCCTACTTTGATTCAGCCACAAGTCAGCAGCGCAAGTAGGACAACCAACTCAGCTCAGACGCAGATCAAGTATACCCAGATCATTTTGACAAAGAGGACCGACGTCGAAGAGAAGTCCAATCCAGTTATGCTGTCCAAGAATAATGGTAGAACTCACGCTAACAAACTGTTGTTCATCGAACGCAAGACGGATGTCAAATACATCCAAGCAGCACCAAGACTTTCTGAGGACTTCTTGGGAGAACTGCAGCCCAACGCGAATGAATCAGACAGCAACAAGAAAGCTTGATAAATTAGGGATCCAATTGGTTACCATAAATACATATATATGATTACGTAGAGATTTTTAGTTACATTATAAACTTGCAGTACATGTGTATGTATGTTTGTAAATGGTATTTTATATTTTTGTAGATACTAAGATTTCTGCTTTGATATTGAGCAGTGCTTAAACCAAGTGCAGAAAGAGATAGTTTACAAATGCGTAGATTTAAATGTAAATATATTGAATTTTTTAAATTCTTCATTCTTTGATTAGATACCTAAATGTTAATAAAGACTGACTGATGAATTTCATTAAAAATGTATTAAAAATAATTTAAGAAGATTTTTGTAATTTAAAAGATTTTACAAAGGTTAAAATTTAATGAAAAATAAAAGTTTCAAAGCATTTGACTGGTTTTAACTCCTATTATTTTTAACTCCCAAAACAAATACAATATTACATTTTAAATAAACTCTTGTTACATAATTTCTTTTTAAAGGATGCTATTTTATGGACTTATTTTTAGTTAAGCCTCCTAAGTATTACTTTTTCTCTCAACATTTACAAATGATAAATCGCAATACAGTTACATATTCTCTTACATTTTTTTTACAATTTACAACTTACGTATTAATTTTACACTGTAAATAACAAACATTAATTATCCTTGTAAATACTGAAAAAACTTGATTTATCTCATGTCAACAAACAGTCAAATAATTTATAATACTATTTTAAATCAATATCTCCATCCATAGCTGTAAACATTAAATATATTTTTCTACTTAATTCTGGGCCAATTTTTTTTGATGAAGTAAGGATTCCAGCGTTTCTCCTTATCTGCATGTACAAAAGTCGAAATGAATGACGTGTGCCTCTTAAAATTTTACTGATTAAAATTATACATATACTCAGTTACTCACAGGAATGTCTTTTAACAGCATCTCTCCTACGCCTTCAGTGCATTTTTCATAAGCCTAAAAAGTAGCACTTGTTTAAAAATAGTAACTCAAATGTGACAAATTTAAAATGAAGCCACTCACGTCCATCAGCTGAAAGGGAGTTTTATACACTGATGTGATAGCCTCAGCAGTCTCTAAACTTGCCTGAGGAAATTGACATAGTTGCTGCTGCCACAGCCTACTAAACCCATTTCCATCTTTGTCAACTTTAACCGAGTCTTTATTATCAACGCTGATGCACCAATGAAGCTCTGACAATTTTTCTTCCTTTTCCATTTTCGATTGGCGAGTAGCTAGAGATTTTGTATACTGCTTTATCATCAAAATCATGTCATCTGCATTGTCTATCAATCTAGAATGAGCATTAAACAACATCTGAATTTCAACTAAAAGATCTTCCAATTGTTCCCTGGATACTTTTGAATAATTTGAGAAACCTTTGCCAGTCTTAGCTCTATTTTTATTTTGCTTGTTGTTATCTAAAATATACATACAATTTTTATAGAAATATCTTATTGATGTATGTTAAAAAAAAACACTCGACCTTAATAACAAATATTAGTTTATTACTAATGATTATAACGCTTAATAAAAAAAAAAACGGAATTAACATAACGTATTATCTTGCTGATAGGATGCGTTGATTATATTCGACATAATTAATTAAAATAAAGTTACCTGCACTACTTTGTGCCGTTTGATCTTTTGCACTTTTTGAATATTTGAAGTAACCTTGTGTTTTGTATAAAATAAGTGATATTTGTTGGCAAGGCATCATCGATTTTATATTTGAAATAGCAGGAATTAGAGTATTCTCAGACACGTGCTTGATAGTTTCTTCACAATCCCAAATAATTACCAACTGATTTTCATCCACTACTTCGATATTTACTTCCTTTTCATCATAAATTACTTCTGCTCTCCGTTTCCAAGTTATACTGTTTGGTATCAGCTGTGACTTTATGCTGTATTTGAGTTCATTTTCTGTAGCAGTTCTAGAGAAATCATTAAAAAAATCGTATTTTTTAACTCCTTCATCTATTATTACTTCCATAGATTTCATGCAATCCTTAGGATTAGTCTTTGAAGCTACTTTTGGACGTTGTTTTTTAGTAAGCTTAGAGCCACTATCTTTATTAACAGCTTCTGTTTGCTGAGCTGAAGATTAAAACAGTTAAAAAGTAGTGTAGTTGGATGCTCAATTTTCAAATCAAAAAACTAATCAGCATTATTCATCTTACCTTTCTTTTTTCTTCTAACTACTCTTTTCACAGTTTTTTCAGTTTCATGAGCCTCTTCACGGTCATCAGATAATTCAACATCCATTAGATCGCCTCTAAGATTCTGTTTAGGAGGATATTGTGATTCATAGTCAGAATCATTTTCAGACTTTCGACAGTTATTTTTCGCATCATAACTTTCAATATTTGTAAGTGGAAAATCGGAATCACTCCAATCTTTCTCTGTTAAACTATCTGTTACTAAATTCTGTAAACTGTCGACAGATTTTTCTCTGCTTCTCTTTCTTCTCAAATTTTTATTATTAATATCTTTTTCTTTCTCTTCTGGTTTCGCATCTTTCGTATCTTTTCTTGAACTTGGTACATAATTTATTTCGCTAAAGCGAACGATTGGAAACTCGAATTCACTACCATCACTGTCTCTTGAAATAGAGTGATCTTTGGATTTTCTTTTCTCACCATTACCATCTGCGTCTGGACAGTCATCACTCAAAACAATCACACTGTCGTCGCTCATTGCTTGGAGCTGAAAGTAAAACAACGGGTTAAAAAACAATTTGATAAAATTGTCTTAACAAGTATACTTGAAGCTCATTTGTTGTGGAATTTTATAACATGCCGTTTAAACTATGCAACTTTGTATCCAGATTTATTAATAAAAATTCTGAGTAGTCGTATTTCTAATTTCTTTCTTGTAGGTATCCTACTGCGCGATTTACTTTACAATACCAACCGATTTTAACTTTCGAGAATAATTAGAATTAAAAACAATCTAGTCAGCGCTGTCTAGCGTTGTGAATTTCGAACTAAAAAGTATCCCTAAAACTTCCCTAAAAAAAGAAAAATCACTAGAAAGTTGTTAGCCTAGTAACTATCTAGTGATATTCCTTGGAAGTTTTAAGGGTACTTTTTAGTTCGAATTCGCCACGCTAGATGGCACTGGTTGTAAAAAATTATTTTTTTTACTAGTCTACTGTACATTTTTGTAGTGATTTTCTTGAAAGCAAAAAGGGGTACGTATTATTTATTTAAAATATTTAAAAAAATTGTTAGTGTCAAACTACATTATATATTTTACGTAACTCGCGTTTAGATTAATAACTTTCATATACACTCACAAATGTATACAGGAAAATATTGCGTAAAAGCATATCAGTTTCGAAAAAAATAATTTTCAAAACTTTTATTTGGGCTGGGTAAGTAAAGAAAAAAAATAACGAGTATGTTGATAAGAGATCTCAAATAGAATTTTTTTTCATACCATTGCTATGTTTTAGTAATTACATAACTTATTCTCTTAATCTTTAATACACTCATCCACTTTTTTTCATTTTTCATTTATTTATATTTTTTAGTCGCAATAATAGTAATTTTCATATTATAACATGGTTTAGATGATCAAGAACTAACTAACTATGACCTTATTGCAATCTAGTTAATATCTCTTTCGGTAAGATAGTAAAATAATTATTTTAAGAGAAAAACCGTTAGAATGACAAATATTGTACATTGGTTGAAATATTTGCATTAGCTAAACATATAAAAATGAAATATAATATTGATTCATGACTTTTTGCACAGCCTCGATACACTTCTTTAAATTTTATATTTTATGAATTGCTAAGTTTTCATCTGCCAACCCTACATACTTACTAGTGTTACATGGGAAAGACTTCCGTACGTTACACTAGACTTTTCTTTTATTCAGAGTTTAATTTTTTTTAAAAAAGAGTTTCAAAATGAGTTTCGAAATCCGAGACTTTTTTAAAGGCTGAAATATCAAATGACACGAATAAGAATAGAAACTGTTGTAGCTTTTGCAATGTGGCTTTACTTTATTCAGAAATATTTACATGAATTTATTAAACATAATGATGACGCTCTTCTTTGCTAATGAAAAATTTTCTTATTGATAAAAAAAGATACATTGAGGTATTACAAACAGATTCAAAACCATACACACGTGTAACAAATTATTTTTCAGTCTGTTTTTTTATTTTATATGCGAATTGTTAAACTACAGAGATATTGATGGTATTATTTGATGTTGCAAACTGCAAACAACCTAGAACTTTATCAAATATGTACATATTAATTTTTTTAAAGTTCATTAACACATAAGAAATTTCTAAACAAAATCAGACCATTGTTTTGCGTCACTGACCAATGCAAGACTTATTTTGAATTTTTCAAACAAATTGCAAGTATTAATAAACAGAAAAGTACAATTTGAAAAGAAATACTACTTAATTTTATTCGATTGCTAATGTCTTAGATAAATTAAATATAGATTTGTAAAAATTATATAAAACTAACGCATCGTCTTTTTTCGAATTTCTCACTAATTAGATGTAAACAAAAAGTAAAAAAATTAATTTTAATATAGTTGACATAAGTATCGACCTTGGTTCCAAAAATTCGTTTTAAAAACCGTTAAAATTTTTAATGTACAGTTATTTAGAACACAGTTACATGAACGCATGTTGTGACGGTACACAATTAAAAATTTGATCGGATTTCGGAATTGATCACATTGCGTTTGCGGCATCGCGCTATTTACAAATTTCAAAATATAACAGAACTTTAATGGCATTGCATCGTAGCTAAGACTTTAGCAGACAAACAATTTTTCTATGTTTGGAAGTAACGCGTGTTTTCGTCACTTTTAGCTAGTCAGTAAAAATAACAATACAAGTCTCCTGCCCCAAAATTAAAAAAAAAAAAAAAAAAAATTGACACCACCGTCGAGCCCTGTTTTCTTCTTACAAAGGGACAAAATATTTACTGTACATTCAAGATTTAGCTTTCAAAACGACGCTAACGTATACCATCGTTTTTCTGTGGAATTATCAAGCTTATCCATAGCAAGATTTGCACGATTCTCAATTTCTCAAATCATAAACGTTAACTACAATGATTCTATTTGTTTCCCATAATCTGTATATTTTTTTAATATTCTTGTCTTGATCAATCTTGAATTTCTTCGATACTAACAGTCACACAAGTTCACTAAAATAAGTACTCCAAGCAACCGATATTTTACGATACTTTCTTTCTTTGCCATAAATTAGTTACATTAAAAAAAATGTTCTATTATACATCTAGTTATTATTTATTTTCTTCATCATTTTTTAAATCCAAGTCAGCCTCCCTCAAAACAATCCCTCTTGGTGGTTTAGTCTTTTTGACGATTTTCCAATTTAATTTATTTTTCTGAACACCTTCTTATTCTTACATAGAGTAGGAAAAAGCAGTCAACTTATGTCATACACAGAACAAAGAGTTTTCTCTCTTTCCCTCTTTTTTGGATACACGTGTTTTGGTGAGCCAAAAAAGTGCTAGTAATCCACTACTCTTTCTTTCCTTCCCTTGCATCCATAGGATGTATTTTTTTCTAGCGCTGTCAGTCTATCACTACATTTCCAGACGTAATAATGAAAGTCAATTTTTAGTTTGCTCATTACGTTTATCCATTTTGAAAACCTTGTGAAAAATACCGCTGCTCTTGATTTCGAGTTTTTGGTCGAGCCGGAAGTTATCGACCATAGTCTATCCATCCAATTATTGAGTTTTGCGATCACGATAACTTGCGTACGATGCAAGCTGCTGCTGCCACTTGCGTTTGTCTTTCGTCATTTGCGCATGTTATCGGGAACACATTTAAATCACTCATTAACCATTTGTCTGGAAAAAAAAAGATTTTCATGAGCCACATCCATAAAATTTGTATGTACATTCACAATTTTTTTCAAACAATTTATAAATAAAAATGTTAAAATACTTACAATTATATCACAATAAAGGAATCATCGTGTTGATGCGTCACTCAAATGCTGTTGGCAGAAATAACAAAAAGTTAGATGATAATAATAATAGAATGCAAAGATACTTGATTTTCGATCTTTCGCAGTATAAATAATCCTAATACATACGAGATGGAGATCTGGTATCGGATTGATTGACATTGATCGACGAGTTGTTACGGAAATTGGCGCTGCTAGTCTCGCTACTCGAGCCATCCTGATTGATATTTAGGAAATCCCAAATAAGGATTGTGTCATCGTGTGAGGATGAGACGATTTGGAATTCGTCGAACTGAAGTCTGAAAACGCGACCGGTATGCTCCTGTAACAATGATTTTAAGTCCAAGTGAATTAAAGACACAAATGTACAACCAATAAAATAGAACTTTATTATGACTCATATACACGTTTACTCACCACTAGAGTTCGCAAACACAGACTGGTGGCAACCGATCGAGGATCCAATGCTTGCACCAAGTCCCACACCTTGATTTTACTGAATATTGAGAAACACGAATAAAATTAAATTAATGAAATTAAAACGGAGAAGAAGGATATAATGAAAAAATAAAAAACACATACCCATCGTATGCACCACTGACAATGTGCTTGCTATCAAACCTAATGCATCGAACAAGCTCTTCGTGGCCCTCGAGAACGCGCAGACAAGCGCCGCACTCGATGTCCCAGAGTCTGATGGTGTTGTCGCTACTGCCGCTGACCACGAGCCGATCCCTATACTGGAGACAAGCGATACCACGCTTATGGCCGCTCAATGTGCGCACAAACTCGCAGGTCGACGTGTTCCAGACTTTGATGGTTCGGTCACCACTGGCTGACACTATGTACTTCTCGTCAAAGTCCACCACGTTCACAGCCGCTCGGTGGCCCACCAGCACGCGTCGCAAAGCTATTTCGGTCTGGGACGTCATGTCCCACACTGCTATCGAACGATCCTGTGGAGGTGAAAGGTATTTTTCGTCATTGTTCTTGCAAGTCAAACATAATTTCTTGAGAAAACTCAAAGTAGAGAATCGTGGACATTTGGACATTTCAATCTTGAACTAATCACTATAACTTTAGAAAAATTTAACTAACTGACGTGTAACAAACAAACGAGTGATCTACTGTTGTTGAAATGCGCGTCGAGTGAGCTCGAAATGTCCAAAAACATTAGAGTAAAAAAAAAAAAAAAAAAAAAAAAAAACTACATTCGAAGTATGTGTATATATACATAGAGGGCAGTGTCCGGTCAACTATGTGGTTTTGTTGTTGNAAAAAAAAAAAAAAAAAAAAAAAGTAAGTTTAAGTCAGTTTGAAACCAAAGCTTCACCTTCGAGCAGGTGACCATCATGCCGTTGTTGAATCTCAAATGTAAAACAGCCTCGCAGTGGTGTATGAGGGTGTTGACCATCTCGCCAGAATTGGCATCCCAGACACGCACGGTACTGTCCGACGAGCCGGAAATGATGGCCTTGTCGTCGTATTGTAAGCAGAGAACCGAGCCTGTGTGCCCCGTGAGGACTTTGGTGCACTGGAGGGTATTCCGGTCCCAGATTTTTATGGTGTTGTCGCGAAGACCCGATACTATCTTGTTATCGTCGTACTGGAGGCAGTAGACACCCTTCGAGTTTTCGCTACGGCAGTTTATTCGCTGGAGATTGAAGATCCCGTTGCGCCAGTTGTTGTCGATGCTCTTGATGTCGCGCGTTATCTTTGGGAATAGATCCCGGTAGAACGTGTGGTTCGGGTGGCTCTCGTTCGGACGCGGTTTGAACAGGTACTTGATCCTGTGTGGGGGTTGTGTTATGGTTTATAATGGACAAATCTTTGTTTTTTGTTTTTATTTTTTTTTTTTTTTCAGAAAAGAAAAATTAAACTATTCGGAGTTGTAAGAGACGCAACTGACCATCCTCTCCTCTCGGCGAGACCGCGCCAGACCGAGTCGGTGCGGACCTTGCGCTCGATGAGCTTTTTCCAGAGCATACCCTCGCTGATGACGCGGTGCCATTCTTTGCAGACCAGCTCAGCCGCGGCCAGCGACTCGTTGTCCAAGTAGGAGAGAATGCCCTCCGCTATGTGGTCGAGGCCCTTTTCTGCAATTTTAAAAAATCAAATTGTATTTTTGTTTTTTTTTGTTTTTAATTTCATTGATTATGCTAGTCAAAAAAATTTATGATTCTAGTATTGAAATAAAGTCAGAGGGAGATGGGGATAATACTTTATGATATCTTTTTTTCTTTGTTTGTTTCAATAATAGTAATAATGGTAATAAAATTTAACACTTTTCTTGAAAATCATTTAAAATGTACCGTACAATTGAGGTCATCACTTTGAATAGCTAAAACGAGAGACTAGATTATTGTACTGCAGCAAACTGTAACCTCTGTTTTTATCGTAATATTTATATCGGGTGCTACATTACAACAAGTGCTTGATGAAAACAAAAAAACAATGAACAAAAACGATGCATCACATTTTTGAATGAAAACTTTATTTCGCAGTGCTTATTTAAAAATGTATAAAATGATTTTCCGCTCAAGTACTCACTCGGCAGTAGCGATATGAAGTTGCGCTGCAGCATGGGCTTGAGGTAGGCATTGATGTGGCCGTGCTGATAGTGGCACATGCGAGCCAACAGCTGCTCGACAAAGTGCACTTGCTCTGGTTCACTCCACTTCTCGAAGTATTTCATACATTGGTCCTGCTCGCGGCCGAACTGTACGGATATCCCGGACGGTGGCTCTTTTTTCCTCGTCGTGTCGTAGACCATCGTCATTGGGTACTGCAAGGAAAACATTGTTAGTTTTACTTTCGCACTTTCCTTTCTATTTTCAACACCATCAATTTTAATTTCATTTCATAATATAATTAAATACGAAAATGTACGCAGTGACGCTTTTGAAAATTTGAATACGAATCAATGCGTGATTTTGCTAATTCTTTTGTTGCATCTGTCAATGCATTGTACTAAAAAAACATTCAATACATTACAAAACACACTCAATACATTGTAAAAAAAAAAATTCATGTATGGACAACCCAGTCGAACCCATCAATGTGCCCCGAAAATTATCTAATATCCTTATCATACTAAGATGAAACTGTTTGTCACAGAAGCTTAAATAAATGAAAGGAAATAATACAATAAATATTTTTCGAAAAAAATTGCATTTTTATGAGCTTAAAAATCTTTAACATAATTGTATCCCACTGTGGTTACACTAAACACACTATTCGGAGAAAAAATAAGTATTCGTAGCTTCGATTTAATATTATTTTCGACCAGTTTGACAAAATTACCAGCATAGTCGAACGTAAAAAAAAAAAAAAAAAAATCACCAATAAAAACACGCATTTTCCCGGAATTTCCTACAGGCTGAAAATAAAAATACGAGAAAGAATTGCAATGAAGCATCTCTAATTATAGACACTTCTGACGAATATATAACGTACTTGCGAGAGTATAGCAGTAAATATCCGTGACACGTAACGACTTCGTATTTTATGTTTCAGTGAATACGTGTACATACACGCGAATATGCGGGAGCGCGGCTTCGTTCGTACACCGAAATTTTTAAAATTGAAGTGAAAACCACCAGCCCACGCTTGTAACTTTTATATGGAATGAGAAAGAGAATATTTTTATAAATAAATTCGTTAGAGATCGGGAAACCGGTTGTTTGGTCGCGGAGTGTTTTATTTTTCTTCTTCGCACAAATTACCAACGGAAAAGCGCGAATAGCTGTATAATCTAATTAGAACAAATTTTTATCGCAGGCAACTAGGTTTTTTTTTATGCACCGTAATAACAGATACGATACATAGTGAATTTTATCGGAAAAAAGATATTGAAAAATTTTCATCCATCAGTAAGTAAACAGTACATACCATTAAGCTCGTCAGCATTTTCAAATTGTGTGCTGTATGCAGAGCGTAACAAGAAACTTTTTTTATTCTTTTATAAAAATACTTAATTCATTTTTTATGTTTTTTTTTTTTTTTTTTTTTTTTTTTTTTTTTTTTTTTTTTTTTTTTTTTTTT
>NW_019379577.1:3748307-3780697 GCF_000648655.2 Copidosoma floridanum | reverse complement strand
TTTTTTTTGGTTTTTTTTTTTTTTTTTTTTTTTTTTTTTTTTACTTTTTTTTTTTTCCCCATCAATATTTACTCATTTCTATCGGTTCTCGTGTTAATCACGCGCACCAGCGGTTTGCACGCATGGAGTATGCCATGAAAAAAATTATTTTCCTCACCCCAAGTCAAAGGAAAGTGTTTTAAAATAAATAAAAAAATTTCCGTGTACTTGAGAGGAGACGACATCGTAAAAATCTCCCAAGAACACAAGAACATCGGATTAACAAAGGGAAAAATGGTAGTTGATTTTCCGCGTTTTAATTCGTCTCCCCTTTTACCATCATCCGCTTTAATAACCTTGCCATTGTCCGGCTGCGAATCCCTTTATCTCCGTTGGGGCTTATTCTCATTAGCATATGCCTTTGTTTCGACTTTCATTGGACAGAAAGAAAAAGAGAGGAAAAAAAGAGAGAAAAAAAAATCCAAAAAGAACCGTTATCCCGCATCGTTTGATGCGTTACTTTCAACAAAAAAGCACGCTTCGTTTTTTCAAGTGGTGAAAAAAATAGATTAAATGAATTTTCCATTCCAGCAAACTACAAGTTAATCCGAGTTAATCCTACGTATTTTGGATCACCGAATGAGAATCTTTTCCGGCTATTAGGCTGATAGAACTGATTTTTGTTTCCATACGATTTACCTTAGCTCCGTTGACTTAAGGTAAAGTAAATTTAACAATTTTTCGCTAAAAAAAAAAATCTTATCAAGTCTGACTAAATATTTGGATTCTACGGTCCAGAGCACTTGAATAATGAGAGAAAAAATATGACTAATGTCGAAGAACAGTTTTTTTTTGTGTGTGTGATATTCATCTTTCATTTGACTTCCGTTATTACAATAGGTCGATTTTTTTTTTACAAATTATGCTTTGGTTGCGATGAAAAAGTTAAAAACGTCAATCGTTCGGCGCATGAAATCGAATTTTTCCACGACTGTATTGGAAAAAGTAATATTCCAGTCAAGCGAGGCATAGCGGGAGCTTTAAAAACAAAAGAAAAAAATATCAACTCTTCCGATAAGCACTTGATACCAATAAATGGAGTTAATTAGAAAAGTTGAATCAAAAAAAGGTAAAAAAAAAAAAAAAATGGCTTTCATCAAACAGTATCCCTGATAAAAAGAAAAATAAATCTCGAGGGGGGAGGAAGTTTGAAGGTCGCATCTTTGTAATAAGTATGTTTTTTTGCTGCGATGCGGCGACTGTTTTCCTCGGTCGAGCGAACAGCGCTCCAGAAGCTTTGCGCCTCTTTGCGAGGGGGAAAAAAAAGAGGGAAAAAATAGGAGAGACGGGAAAAGAAAGGAGGAGGACAGGACAGGATGTGCCGACAGCAGCTGCTCGGCGTGACGCGGGTAAGGAGGAGGGAGAGATCGATAAAGCCACGGGGACTTTACCTGTGCGCTGCTGCCACCCTGTGACTAAAGTATTTTTGTTGTTGTAACACGGACATGAGTGTTTATACGTGTCCTTCACAATGTATCCAGGGAGACGATTTTTAGTCCTGCTGCTGTTGTCGCGTGCCAAACGGACATTCTGTTCTTTTTTTTTTTTTCTAGAGTATGGGAGTGGGGGGATGATGAGTTGCAAGGGTTGATATTGCTTGTCTGGTAGGGCAGTCAATTACATCTGTACGCGGTTCAGGGAGTGATGTTTTTAAGCAGAAAGGTAGGCGAAAACGATAAGGACTTTGATTTGAGATTTAAAGAAGTTCGCGTGCTGCGAGAGAATTTTACGAGTAACGAGTTATTCTTATTTATTATCATGGCTGTTCCATGCATGACATACTTCAGTTATTGTGGCCTTTTCGGGACATTTTTTACTATAGGTACTTTTCAAGCATAACCTCGAAAATAGAATCAAACACCCTCACTATCCTCAAACAAACGGATAATTGATGAGCAAACGTTAATATGTAGCGCTCAACTATAAATTTACAAGTTTTAAGGTAGCGATAAGTTTTTACAAATCACATTAATATTATTAAATTAATATAATTTTGTAATTTCAGCATTTTTATTCAAACATACATTGCAAGCTAAAAGAATTTCTTACAAAAATATGATTATTCGCAATACAATGGAATTATTTTTACGAATTTGTTGCTACGAAACTATTTATTTTTTTCGCAAAGTTTGAAATTTCAACTATATAGTTCGATTCCTACAGCAAAATTACAATTTACATAAAATTATTGCTATATCTATAGATTTTCTGGATTAGCTGTAAAGTTGTAGTCTTTGAAACAAATCTTGTACGAACTATTTATTTAAATTATTCAATTCAAAAAGACAATTAACTGACTGCTAAAGAGAAAACAATTCCTTTAAACCTGTAAGTGAAATTTGAAATCATTAGCAGATATCCAAAGTTTCAATAAAAAAAAAAAAAAAAAAATTAATGATGGGATGGTGATACAGCGTGCAAATGAAATTAAAAAATTTATTCAATTTAATATGGAAAGCTTAACTAAAATAATTATTTTTTCAAAAGTGGACTTCTATAAGTCATAAAAAAAAAATCAATGAATCAACTATTGCAAGCAAGAGAATTTTTTCTTTGTTTCTAAATTATCTTTCCAAACAATGTTTCATGAGCCCACAGATCACCGAAGTACTCAAGTAAGTAACCGTAAAGTAGCTACTGCAGTTACGCGTTTATTTTAAAATTCACTCCAACTAAACGAACCCGCACAAGTCTTTACATACACCAAGTACAACGTCTTCGATTGGCCGAAGCTCTTTTCTCCTCGTCCGGTTGTCAGCAGCTTCAAAAAATTGCTCGCATCCGGCTCATTTTTCTTTTGTATTTGTATGCTCCGAGCGATGACGAGAACAAAAAACAAACTCCCGCCAACACTTAACTTCGCACGAGTGTACGGTTATATGTGAAGAATAAAAAAAAAAGAAAAAAAAAAAAAACGCTATAACTCCGACAATCACGAGCTACCGCGCATACCGAATTTACACATCGCGCGGGAGCACCAAACTCGGGGCAATAAAAACAGAGCGAGTGAAAAAGAGGCGAGAGAAGTCGCATTTCCTTGTGCACGGCAACTCTCCGCTTGGTGATTTTTTGTTTTTCCTCCATCGTGTAGCAAAAAAACAAGAGGAGTCGCGGGAACAATGGAAAAGCCATCGCGGATGTTGTGACGGCACGGGTCGTGAACAGGTACAGGTTTCAAACTGGATACCATTCTCATGCCGCTCGGTATATATGTTTCACGGGGAAGAGGAAGAGCCGACTGTGTGACTGTTTTCGTTAGCTCGCAAAACTCTTGTCTATTGTGTCGTTTAATTTTTATTTCGACGACAAATTTGGTAAAAAAAAAAAAAAAAAAAAAAAATCTTTACCACGTACCACGTACAGAAAAATTCATCTGGATCTCATATGGAATTGAAACTCTGCGTTAACGGAACTAACGACAATTTTGGCAGTGGTTTTAACCGTAGGGATGTCTCCAGCTTTCTAAGTCTGGTGCAAACGGAGAGCACATGCAGAGGTAAATTATAAGATCCAAATAAAATACACCTCCTCGCATTTGTATTCTCAATAGATGACCGATTTACGGGATTTTTTTTTTTTTTTAAGTGCGCAGCTAGTTTTAAAGCACACTTCAACCATCTGTCAACTGACTACACTAATAACAATCACATTAAATATTAATACATGTATTATTCATTTTGCATAAAAAAATGCGTGTGGCTTTCTTTTACATTTTAAAAATGCAATGTGTCTTTTTGTATTTTTTTTTCTCTCCCTCTAAGAGCAAGCAAAACCTTTTCTTTGAAAAAGCACAAAAGAAGCAAATATTCAGACTCTTCAAAGTAGGTATGTAACAAAGGGAATACAGTATTTCTTGAGAAATGCACCTTTTTGCCGTTAAAATTCAAAGGTGGTATTTGTCTGACGTAATGGTATTTCAAGAGTACCGGGAGATTAAGAAAAAAAANTATAATTTTGTAATTTCAGCATTTTTATTCAAACATACATTGCAAGCTAAAAGAATTTCTTACAAAAATATGATTATTCGCAATACAATGGAATTATTTTTACGAATTTGTTGCTACGAAACTATTTATTTTTTTCGCAAAGTTTGAAATTTCAACTATATAGTTCGATTCCTACAGCAAAATTACAATTTACATAAAATTATTGCTATATCTATAGATTTTCTGGATTAGCTGTAAAGTTGTAGTCTTTGAAACAAATCTTGTACGAACTATTTATTTAAATTATTCAATTCAAAAAGACAATTAACTGACTGCTAAAGAGAAAACAATTCCTTTAAACCTGTAAGTGAAATTTGAAATCATTAGCAGATATCCAAAGTTTCAATAAAAAAAAAAAAAAAAAAAAAAAAAAAAACCACACACCCTCACTTTTCATATTAGCTCTAAGCTCTACCAAGCACACTCTCGTAACAGTTCATCAAACAGGGCATTGCTCGAAAAAACGTTCAATTTCATCGCAACGTTTTCTCACACACTTGGTATGAATACCTAATCAGAATCTTGAGCGCAATCGCGCGGCGTGGACGGGAGACAGCGAGTGGAAAAAAAAGAAGAAGAAGAAGACGAAAGACATAAAGTCGGAACAAATCAGCCGTGTCCTTTTATCATATCGGTCCTATACAGTAAGTGCATCGGGTACAGCTGGCGTTGAGTTTCTTGACCCCACCCCGTTTGCACGGCGTATAGCTTCTCTCTTTTGTTTCTCCGACTCCGTCCCACTCGCTCTGACGGAGCACTAGCGGCTTTTCGCACTCGATGCACTCCTTTTTTCCCCCCTCGCCGATCCATGGATCGATTAAAGCGCGAAGAGTTGCACAGAGACGACCACGACAAAAAATATTGATAAAAAAAAAAAAAAAAAAAAAAAACTACATTCGAAGTATGTGTATATATACATAGAGGGCAGTGTCCGGTCAACTATGTGGTTTTGTTGTTGTTGCGGTATACATTTACAGTTGAGTGCCCGATATTTTTTAATAGTTCCATGCAACGACGGGTCCCCTCGTCTCTTTTATTGCCAATCATGTTTTTTTAGGGGGGGGGGGTCGATAACTGAACGCTGTGTACGCGAGCAAGTCGCGCCACGTTCCTTTACACATTTTGAAATAAAAGATCATGTTGTGTTCAATGTGTACAAGGCGCAGGTCAACAACGATAGGTTATCTGGCGAGTGGACTTTGAGATTCGTCCGAGTAAAAAAATCCAAAGGGGAGAATAAGTGACTTTCCTTTTCTACATTTATTTTTAGAGAATACAATATACAAGTAATTTTTTTTTTGTTTTTACTTTCAATTTTTTCAACCCCATGTAAATTAATTGAAAATTCCGACACAACGGACAAATCTTGGCTGCATTTTTTTTCTCACGAACGCATCGCTGAAAATAAAAATACTTCAACAAGATTACATAAGCGTTACTATTTTACAACAATTACTGAACGAGCCAATAACCAACCCATTTTCATCCAACACACCACGCACATGACAACACGATGCTTATGTGTTTATTTTAAGTATAATATACCTACGACATCACATACAGGCACAATGCAACGATATTCTCACAGGCCTCGTGCGCACTTATTCGATCAAAGGTACAATTGAAGTTAAAAGCTGAATCACCTACTTGTAATAAAAAAAAAAAAAAAAAAATCATACATATGTTGGCTGCGGTTACAACAAAGTAATCCTAACCAAGAGAGGAACACTGATTGCGAGGTGGCATCTGATACTCGGAACACGGGTCAGCATAATGTCAACGAAATGATTCCTCAGACATGTTATTCTAAATTGAAAAAAAAAAATTATCTACTTGATCAATACTACTCTCCTTTTTTTCTTCTCACATAGAAAATTATAGTTCTGATTTCAGAATATACCTAGTTTGGGATAAAAAAGAATCGTATGCATTATTCGGGTCTCATAACATCCAAATCACGTTTTATCGGCCCATCTCTTTTCACACACTCGTTACTCGGCGCAGCGGCAGAGATCGCAAGCAAGACAGACGTAGGATGCGATCGCTCGCGCGTCGTCATACGAGCGCATTCTCTACTTGACTTTCGGCGAATACAGCGGTCTCTCTCTCTCTCTCTCTCTTAGATTATTTATGCGCTTTCGCGAACCTGTGCGCTACACCTCGCTTCTACCTTTTTTTTTTTTTTTTTTTTGGTAGGTGTGTACATACAATTGGGTTCAGGAGCTGGTACTGTTCGTTCGCCTCGAAATTCGGAGTGTACATACAGCGAACCGAATCGTTGAGGTGCGTTCAAGCTGTGTTACGTTGGGCCACACGAGAGAGGATGTCTTGGATCCCGTTTTTTTTCTGTCTCTTTTCATTTCTCTCTTACTATATACCCTGGCATCGTACTTTTCTGCAGACAATATATAATATGTATATCAATGACTCGTGAAAAGTTTTACCGAGACGTCATTTCGCACGGTGTGTACGAGTCTCGTGGGGATCAAGTCAACGGGATACGCACTTATTTCCGTGGGCAAAACCGAGGCGTGAAAGAATTTGGTGTTACAAGTACGGCAGGAGTCGCTGTCTCGAGTGTTTTGCCCGCGAGGACTTAATAAAAAATACATATACGAACGAACAACGGTAAATTTAGAGGATCGAGAGTTTCAACTGAAATTTTTACAGTACAGCTCCACGGTGAGTTTTTGGAGTTACAGGAAAATTCATCTCTCAGCCATTCGTACACGTTATTTTGTCCGTTAATCTACAGTAATATTTAAGGTGAAACTCAAAGGTGTAAAAGTATGGTCATCGTACAATTTAGTGAGTAATTTAGTGGAACCAAAAAAACTATTGAGAAGATACGATAAAATTAATCAATCAACAGAATAAAAATTATTTACAACTCTTCAGTCACAGCTTCACTGTTTTTTTGAAAAGAATAAAAATTCTTATCAATTTTTACAATACATTTGAGAAAAAATATGTAAAAAATTTACTAATAACTTAAGTATACAACAAATTCTGAACTTTTAGTTTTTTACTAAAATCAGCCCCACATCCGTAATGTTCGGTGGATCAAAATTGTTTTTTCCATTAAACTACGGTAATAAGAAGGCAATTGGTCCCAAGGTCATTACGTCCATTATGCGCCCTCTGTAGCAGATATTTGACAAAATTCTTGTATGTAAGCAAAGGCTTCATAGCATATATGTATGATACAGCTATATGCATAAATACGAGCATAAATATAATATTATGATCTAAGCTGTTTGTTTACAGGTAAGAATTTTTGCCTGATTTTGGCTAGAGAGGGTACAACCTCTGAGTCGGCTCGAAGCGAATACGTAAATTAAATGAAATTTTTTGGAGAGCTTAAACCAACTGTCACTTTTAGTGCAGGTACACTAGTCACAATGACTGTATACAGATATGTACTTGCTGTGTCACACAAACATTTTTTTGTTACATTAATTGGTGGTAATTGAGCGAAGGGACAACAAATATTTATAGAAATTCAGGGCCTCTCTCTGAATCACGTGGCCCTACTCATTCCCTATGTACCATCTCGGCGTGCATTAAACTTCCACGGTCGATTCTAGTACTCTGCTTATCCCTCCCTGGGCCTTTTCCACCGCACCGCGACATTGGCTATACGTTAATGTCTGCGTCGATATTATTATTTCAACCTCGGCTTATAAGTATACCTACGTCTCAAAGATCGTCGATGCTCTTTCGAAAAGCGACGACGAATTCTTCGGTCTTGTTTTTTTCGGCCGAGCTTTTTTTAGAACCTCTCCGCTCTCTTTGCTAATGTGTATACTTTAACCGCTTATGATTGCATCACCACCGCTAAACATGCACCTAATGTTCTGATTTCTTGTGTTCTCCCTGTGTATTACCTGCTGCATTGAACTGAAGTGTCCAGCAGTAAAGTTGATTTAAAACTCGTCCAGCGTCAAGGTGAAAATTAATTTCCAATAGTATTGTGTATATAAATGCTGGTAACTTTTGTCTCGTGTGTACTCGTGTGTATGCTATGGCTGCCATTCCGTGGTCGAGAATTTCAATGGTTGGATGGCAGAAGCGAGAAAGGTGTACAGCCATGTGAAAAGTCGAGTGAAAAGTACTGTTTTGTGTCCAAGGTTTATCTAATTACGAGGCTTTTCATGGCGTAACACTGGATAATGGTGTCAAAATTCTCTGGGTGACATGTGTATTAATCTATTGTTTCTTTTGACTCATCTACTTTCAAGATTTTAATCCAACAATCAAAGAAAAATGACACCCCGACACCGTTGATTTAAGTATAGCTGCACGTATGCAAAGTCCAAGTATGCCACTTTTTTTTTTTTTTTTTAAGTTAATTTGATGATGAGTTGCTGTTGTAGAGTTGTGTGCTCGAGAGCCCGATAAAAAATAATAGTGATAGCGTATTTGTTGCTCTTGTTTTATTTGTGCGTTTTTTTCTTCCACTATCACGCACTTCTTGGTTTTATTGAAGGATGTGACGTGATGTAGCCGACAAAAAAAATAGAGATGGATAAAGAGCATCTGTTTGTTTAATTTTCATTTCTATCATATTATATCTGACTGAGAAATTAAAATAAAAAATATTCTAACAATAAGTCACTAAAAATTGTTTTAATACTTTGTAAAAACTTTAATCCCAAAATTAATCTCTAAGCACAACAAAGGCATCTTTACAAATAATGAAATTTGCTTCGCGTGATAACAAACATGAATTTTTTTCCTGACTGTTTTAAAATTAAATGACAATAACACAATACATTTTGTGTGAAAGTACTGCTTTATATATTCATATAACTCACGATGAACCTTTTGTACACGATTTTTTTTGTGCTTACGTAACGATCGAGACTGTATAAGACAATCGGTATTATTTATATTTTTATTACGTAACCTGAGGAGCGATCGTACGAAAATTTTCCATTGAAACTCTTCGCTCGATAAACTTTAAAACGCTTCAAAAATAAAAAATAAAATCATAAAAATATCGACACTAAAAATTCACTAATATTTATTCATGAAAAATCATCGAACAAGCTCTTCTAATGGACTCTTCTATTTTAGAAGTGTCTGTAAGCGGTATAAACTTAAGGAAAAAAATTAACACCATCGTACACACGATAAACATCGTGGCCGAGGCAGCAGTTACCGGTAGCAGACACGTCAGGTGTGTAGATTGGCATTTAACGTGGGTATAGCCGAGTCGTCAATCGATAAAGTACACCTCGAAAAAATTTAAATTAACATGAACCTCATGTGCACCTTTACATGCCTAATATTTTTTAACGAGGGTCTCCTTAATTTCTTTTGAAATAGCTGCGCAGAATGTTGAAATGTATTTTTTTTTTAACCATTTGTTTATGATGAAATGATGAACGATTTTATAACGAAACTAAAATATAGTAGAAATATTTAAATCCAGTTAATTAGAAACAATAATTGAAATATAAAATTAGTTCNAAAATTACTTTTAAAAAGCGTGCGCTTTGCAAGGCTAAATTAATTAAAAATAAAAGATCCTTTGCATGGTACGTTGGTGTACTTTAGCAAATGTAAATGTAAATGTAGGCAAAGTGTAGACTACGAAGTGGCAAAGTGAAATATATATTTAAAATTTTTTTTATTTGTTTACTTATGCAGTGTTTAATGACAAACTTGATGTGAATGAGACTTCACGATATTAATGCAATAAGTAAAGTGTATGTAGATTAGTATTGTTCTTGAAAAAAATAGCGATAATACAAATATTATATTAAACTTGATAAATATGATTATTGTCTCGAATTTGATAAATGTATTCTAATGTTTCTAAAATAGCAAAAGATGTACCAAATTATGCTTTATCAGTGCACAGCATTTCTGAATGTTCTTTAGTTATGGTTAAGATTGGTTTTTTTGAAAACAGAATAAATAAGTACGTTAGTTTTTAAATCCGCAATACAAAGCTTAAGTTTTCGCATAATACGTGTTGAGCTTGGTTTGACAAAAAGTGTTTAAATAAGTTAATGTAAGTTTTGCAATATACAATGTTTGGAAAAAATTTTGATTTAACATTTAGAATAAGAATTATTAGTAACAAACGCAATGTTACGAGAATATAATACTTTAGTTTCTTTCAAGAATTGGATTGTTCATGTTGTCTGTGTTACTGTACTGAAATACAAGTAAAAAATTTATTTAAATTAATATTTAATTAATTAATTAATAAACACTACTTGTTATGTACTTCAGTTAGTAATATTTGCTATAGATTTATATTAAATTATTAATTTGTCGATTGAGACTATTTTCGACAACAAAAGCGTGCCGTAAGCAAAGCCACGTTCAATTCAACGTGCTAAGAGTCATAATTACTGTATCACGTTATGGATCTCATCTATACGGAGTAGGAACACGGATGTCAGTTAGGTCGATTATTGTTTCAATTAATTGAAATGACATCGCATACGTAACATCTGGTATTTTTGACATTTTAATTAGGTTGAGCTAACTATTTAGTAAGATATTGTGTCCATCCGAATGTACTTATTCTATTAAAACTAGTTGCATTACCTGTGTAAGTTACAGAAAGAAAAAAAAATCACTTTGATTCTTTCTAAAAAAATGGAATAGTAACATTGACTAATAAGATAGTTTTTATGAAATTAATGAATAATCCCAATTTAATGGTTAATGTTTTTTTGCACAATTCAAACTAAACACACACACAAAAAGAGAGAGAGAGAGAGAGAGAGAGAGAGAGAGAGAGAGAGAGAGAGAGAGTTAACTAAAAAGTTACACTGCACATTATCCCAATGGAATGGTATAGTACAGGAAAAAGCAAACAATAATACCGCCATTACATCACAATGGGAATTCTTCGTTTCAATGACTATTGCGGACTATTGTTTATGTGTGTACTCGAACAGTACCAGTAACTCGAGACTACAAAAAGATCGACTAATCATCTTTTCTCCAGATTTATCTTGGACATATTTTAAATTTAAGAAAACGTGCATTGCACATCCACAAACGTATATATTTGTAATGCAAAGCGCGTTAGATTTTACTTCATACTCTGATAATCTTACTTTTCTGAATGCTCGGGCAAATAGGTATAGTATGTACGCATGATAAACGATAATATTTTTGTACATACTATAAGAAAGAGTAATAACATTCAAGTGATAATGTCGGCATGTCATGTAAAACTACAAGTATTGAGCGCGTGTATATATATATATATATATATATATATATAGAAGCATATATGCACACAAGAAGTTGCTACTCGGTCGAAAGTAAAACCCAAGCGGGAGCGAGCGGGCTCGTTGCCCCCGAATAAATTCACACGTACGCGGACTTTCTTTTCTTACACAGTCCACTGATCCGTATATATACTTGGCTAAATCAAAAAGTAAATAAAAACAACGCTTGGCTGCATATAGTCATTCTGCAAAAATATGTGAATTTACATGAACTTGAAATTAAAAAAAAATAAATATAAATAAAGTAAGAATTTTATTTGATTATCAATTGGAGATCTATATAAAATGAGAAATGTGAGAAAAGATTCTACTTAAAAGAAAGTATCCAAGAAGAGTAAAAGTTTTAACAAATACAAAACAAAAATAGATTTTTTTACTTGTTTATATGGTTTTTGTAACAAAAACGTAAAAATGTCGATGTCTGTACTCAAACGAATTGTTCCACGGACATTTTACTTGTTACTTTTCTTGAATTCTACGTGTACTTATTAAAAAAAAAAAAGAAAAATAATGTTTAATGTAGCTAAGTTATCCGCTACAACGTGCGCAAGTGATAAAAAAAAATTTAATACATTTTTCTTAACACGTGACAAAGACGTTTCTTTTAAAATTACTTTTTTTAAGATTTGAAAAAGAGATAGATGGAAAGCAAGTGCGTGGAATTCGACATCACGTATATTTAGGTTAGGTAAATATCACGGGCACGAGCATGTTATGTAAAAAAATGAAATAGTTCTGTTCGTTCCATTTCAACGCATCTTATCATTCGATAAGTATAGTCTATTAACCAAATTTTTCGAGTTGACTTAGACGTAAATTTATTGATGCAGTCACGTAGGAGGAATGACCGATAACCATCTCAACTAGTAAGATATTTGTGTGTGATAATAAACTAAATTTTCAGTTGAAATATTATGTTAATTTAAAAAACTAAAAGTAGTTTTTTGGTGCTCAAATATCGGGAAAAATATAAATTTGTTACTTATATATAATCCTTAAAAAAGTAAAACTGAATAGATGGATAGTAACAATTTCAGGTTATAGAAAAATTACTTTTAAAAAGCGTGCGCTTTGCAAGGCTAAATTAATTAAAAATAAAAGATCCTTTGCATGGTACGTTGGTGTACTTTAGCAAATGTAAATGTAAATGTAGGTAAAGTGTAGACTACGAAGTGGCAACTAGATTTTACTTTCGTGGAGAGGCATGTATATAAAACGGTGGAAAACACTTTCACTCATATGCCAACGGCTGTTGCTGCACTGATACCCAAAATTGCACGGGTCATCGTCAAACGAGTAAGTAGAAACCGAAGAAACAGTGACGGAGTCACGATTTCTATTCTTGCGAGTTATAGGGCACGTTTCTGTTGACATTTCTTTGATCTTCCTGATCTTCCCTTTTTCCGAGCCTTTTTTCTTCTCAGTGTGTTCAACTTTTACTTTTACGTAATCCATATGGGACGCTTGTATGTGTACTTGTCTGCTCAAGATATCCTTGTTTAACTTTTTACCACCACAAGATGTCTAAGCAATTTTTACATCCCAGAATAGTTATATTTATTGCGTGAACAACAAAAGTCATTGTACTCGAAAATAAAAATTACGATTTTGATCAAAATGAATAAATCATAACTGTACGCACACTGCAGATTTGTGACCGAAAATGTTGAGCTTTCATTATGTGCTTAAAAATGAGCTTAGAGTCATAAATATATTTCGCCCATGTTTGTTAAAATCATTAAACAGAGTAACAATAAGGTTTTTTATAACGAAATATTAATACTTGGATATAATTTTCTAAGTTAAAAATCAGATGAGATTGGCAACAAAGTTAGCCCTTTTATCTTTTGAAAAAAAAATTAACTTAAAAAAATCAACTTTTATTTCAGTTAATAGAGACAAACGCATAATGTGCAGGGAATCGTGTATTATAACAATGGTGCAAAAACCAGAACGAAATCAATTTTCCCGGATAACCATACATTGAAAGCCTCATAATTGCAGGATGCGAGTTCACGGCTGAATTTATTAACATAAAATTCCAAATTTAGATTAATCGTTTGGTATGAACAAAACGCGGACAGAGTTGGGAAAAATTGTGCCGACGTGTAACGGAAATGCGTCGACACGGAAGCGTGACTATTTGGACGAGGAAAAGTTTAGCAATGCTTTGATTGTTTCATTATATGAGAAAAAAAAGGGAATAAGAGTCATGAAGTCTGTTTGTTTTATGTCATTGTACTCATTGCATTTTACAGTACATTTGTGAATAATTATTTTTTTACGTAACGGATTTTATACATGCAAATTAAAACTCACTTTGCAGACTCAAGTTGTCCTGTTTGAGAAAAATGCACGATGCAAAGATAGATTCAATTACGTGATGTGAAACGAGTACGTTTACATAAAGAGGAAAAAAAAAAAAAAAAATGAGAGAAATTGAAAATAATGCCCATATGCATGTATGTGGCGCAACTAGATGTAACAAGTAACGGAAAACATACGAGGGAAAATTTAATATGAATAAAGCACGTTCTGGTCGTTAAAATGAAGGTTAGAGCGTCTCTTTTACAGCACTCGTAAACACTTGCGTAGGTACAATATGTTTTTTTATTGTATCTGTTTATCTTGTGCTTGATTGTAAAAAAAAAAAAAAATAAATAAATAAAATACACCCATGGTTTATCGAGTATAAATACAAAGTGATGATGCATCGGAGGACTATCGTGTGCATGATGTATATAAACTCGAATTGAATTGATACGAGCGATCGATAACGACGTGAAAATGGGTTTTCATCAAATTACATTTGAGGTGTATGTTTAGTACCATTGAATCGGGTTGATGACGAAAGTACAATTTGCCCAATGTCGAGCACTGGCAGGACGAAATTGCCAACTCAAAGTTGTTGAAAATAAAGTGTTACCATTGAAAATCGAGGGGCTGCGTACTCTGAGGTCTTTGAAAATGTGGATTTTCGGAAACTATGCAAGAGACCGCCTTCTTATCTTGTCCCCGCCGGAGGTATCAGAAACGAATGTAAAAGGTCCACCGTGAAAAAATCCGTCAACCATCGATGCGATCCATCAGTTAGCATGTATCTATAAAAAAAAAACTCACCAGAGGCAGAGCCGTGAAAGGTCCTACCGGCAGCCGATCCTCGCGAGTTTTCTCAGCTGTAGCTCAACGAGTCCCTGTAACTTCATGCCGCAACCAACTCACAGGAGACGAAACAACCGCGCACTCAATAGATTCACAAGCCAACTCGAGCTCCTCCCACAAGTTTGCACAAACGTCGGTCAAACTATACTTGCCGATCCTTTCCCGGATCGAAGAGACCACACATAACGATTTTCTTCCCGATGAAACAAAGTGTAAAGTTATGACGCATCCGAGGATACCCTGGACACCCCGAGTCGAAGGACTCCGTATAGGAAGAGAGCGCGTCTCGGACAACGAACTCGCGCGACCGTCCGACAACTGGCGCGCTTCGAAAGTGTACGTGGGCAATGTACCTGCCTGCGCTCACCTGTGCCGTACCTATACACCGACTCTAGTTGCCTAGCCTAAGCCCGCCGTTCATGCACCGGAGCACTTCTCTCGTCGCTCTTTCCTTCTTTTTGCCGACCACCTGTTNGTCTGTGCGAAATAAAACTTTATCGAGCGGCGCTTTTTTACTATGTACCATGCGTGGTCAAAAAAAAGTCACCCAGTGAATGTACAGGGTACGTACGTTTCATATTACAAGTATGTATATTATGGGTAGGTTACACGTTTCATACGAGTCTTGAATAATCCAGACCTTTTTGAAATCCCAATTGACTGTGGTCTACGTTTAATGTGATGGATATTTTTATTAAAAAAACTAGTCATGTTAAACGTACTCTACACACACGATGTACGTTGTTGGTACTACTTTTATCTCGACTTTTATTATTATTAAGAGTAAAAATGTTGCTTGCATTTTTCTTCTCTCGTTTTTTCATCTTAGCTTATAATATCTTTTCATAACTTACTATGTGAATCAAAAAATTATAATTGAAAAAAAAAGTTCTAAATAAAGATGTAACGTACAATATAATTTCATCTTAGAGTTTTTTCTTTTAAAATTATAAAAAAACGGAATTATATAGTATAAATACATGCCAAACTCAATCACATAACGAGAATAAAAAGGCTTCAGTCGCGTGGCAATCAATCTTTTATTATTGTGAAATGTGTAAGAAGGTATTTTTTTTATGTCGGGGTGAATTTTGGGTTTTTACACTTTTTAATCCACAAGTTAATTCAGAGGCGAATTTTTGGAGTTGATGAGAAACTTTATTACTTACTTTCCTTGTTTTTTCCCCCTTTTTTACTTCACGTTATCGCGCAACGTCATCAGCTGGCATTAAAACTTTTCCCGATGATGATTTAACCGATAAGTCCATTTTTACTTTCCCCAAAAGTGTCATCCAATTCCCCAAGTCTCATCGGGATGTAAATTTTTATCAGCAATCTATGTATTCTGCAACGCCGGAGGAAAAAAATAATGTCCGTAGAGGATCGGAACTGTCGATGAGGAAAATCGTAAAAAAAAAAAAAAAAAAAAAAAAATTTCTTTGTGATACACCTTTTTTTTGTTATCATCGCGTATAATGTAAGCCGTTTGAACGTAATGCAACAGCTGAGTATTTAACAAAAAAGAGAAATAGATAGAAAGAGAGAGAACGGATAAAGAACTCAGCGGACAACTACCGCTTTCGGCGTCATAACGGTAGTTACAAAATCTACTTATTTACAGCCAAGTTGGTAAAACACCTCCTTTTTCTCATCTGCAATGCCCCTCCGCTCTCAGTAAGAGCTGTATTTTTATTTCCAACAAGTGCGCAGCTCTTTTTCACACTTGCCTGATGACTTCCTCTTCCTACGCCACGGGGTCCTTTCTTTCTTTCTTTTCTCTCTCTCTCTCTCTCTAAGATAATGATGCTCTCCTTTCACGTGACTGCGCAGTTGCGCACATCCTGCACTTTGGCGGTTTCTGTATTGTTATGCGCAACAACAACTGCACTTTTATCATATTACTCTACTGTCCATACCTCGGTGCAGTTAATGAGGAAGATTCTGGTGAGAGATGTTATAGAACAATGAGGATTTCTTTGACGCTCTTAGTACGAAAAGTGGTGATTCCGACGTTCCTCGTAAGCTAAGGGATAATACGGACTCTATACGGTGGTGATTACCATTCACGCTGTTTGCTGATTCGAGTATAGCTGAGAGTTTTGGTGATCATTCCTAGAAGTGTATAAGTCGTATTTTTTTAGTCGCCCTGTATATGTTTTTCTTTATCTGGCCCACAGGGTCCTCTCAACAATACTAGAGAGGATCGAAGATAACGGTATCCTCACGATGACCAAGTCTTCGGGTGGTAAATTGCTTGTGACTATCCTGTGTTGTGCGCTGCACGTTTACCAATGCCAGAGGTTGATTTTCCCAGCGTTCTTTGGCACCTGTTCCGCGCAGTATGGATCGAAATCGATGATTTGCACGACACTCTCCTAGCCGTATAGTTACAATCTCATTGCCTTGGACGCGGGAGCGAAAGGTCCGTTACAGACTCTTTGCGTCGACACAGTTACGATCGTGAGAATCGGTTGGCATTGAAATTACTTAATTTTTTTCTCCCCCGATCGAATTTTAAAAAAATTGTGGCGTCACTTTACTGCTGTAACATGTATATTTCAATGATAATTTTATACAGCCAGCACTTTCAGTACCGATAATTAACCTAATGATTTTACATTTTAATAATTATTTGAAATAAAAATTTGGAGTAATTGAGAATTAATGTGAAATAATTTGCGATGGCATACGCTTTGTTTTATCAAGTAAAAAGAAGAAAAACAATTTTTCATCGCGTGCATCATTGCTAAAATTGTGAGGCACTGAAGCATACTTAGCAATAATATTGTCATTTTATCAATGACGTGCACAATAAAAATAAATTGTATTTTACTTCTTCATTGATGATAAAAGCATATTTTTACGTTTTTCTGAATTTTTCAGTTTAAACTTCAAAGTTATGAATTTCATCTCAAGTTGAACTAAACGGCCAGCAGTAGTATATTCGATTACTAATTTACAAGTAAATCGTTTTGCAAAATTAAGAAGACAGAACAGTATAAGGTGACACATGTAACTTGATCTGTAATTTTTAATTTGTAAAAACCAAAAAAAAAAAAAATAATAAAAAATATATCCACAAGGAAACTTTTGTTCGTCATACCTGCACGTACCGCTGTCATATCATTGAATACATATAAAGCTTCTTTTATAAAATACAAAATATTTAAGTAAGCCAAGTATCAAAATCCACGTACAGTGTGTACTTACATGTTTCATTGTTGTATGACTTCGAACTCCTGTAACGCTAACCACGAACTCCAAATAATAAAAAATCCCACATGATATTTAAGGTTAAAAATTAAGGTATTTCCTTCCAAATATCAGAATCTCGCTATAAAATCATCGGTCTACAACATAAAATCTCTTCAGTCACAACACTGAAGCGTACTATTTAAACAGAGTTTATTTTTTCAACAAAAGCATTTATCATCAACTCCCGCAATAACTACTCTCTTCGCATACCTACGGGTACGTACATAACAAATGGAAATGCAGTAGGTACACAGAAAAGAGTAAGTATAGTATAATTATGTACTGTGTCAGTGTTGAGGGCAAAAGTAGGTAGCGAGTAGGTAGTATATCCACCTAACGTAAGTGACAACGATGCGTCGCGGCGGCGACAGCCCAGAAAAATACCTACTCTTGTGATCGAGGCTTGACCTACCATGCGACGAGGAATTATTCATGTGGGCATGCAATATCCCGTTTTGACCCGCATATTATGTGCACGAAGCGCTATTGCCCGTGGAGATTTTTTTTTTTTTTTCGCGATAGGTACAAAAGTGGTGGCGTACATGCGCGTGTCAATGAGTGTCTGTGCGAAATAAAACTTTATCGAGCGGCGCTTTTTTACTATGTACCATGCGTGGTCAAAAAAAAGTCACCCAGTGAATGTACAGGGTACGTACGTTTCATATTACAAGTATGTATATTATGGGTAGGTTACACGTTTCATACGAGTCTTGAATAATCCAGACCTTTTTGAAATCCCAATTGACTGTGGTCTACGTTTAATGTGATGGATATTTTTATTAAAAAAACTAGTCATGTTAAACGTACTCTACACACACGATGTACGTTGTTGGTACTACTTTTATCTCGACTTTTATTATTATTAAGAGTAAAAATGTTGCTTGCATTTTTCTTCTCTCGTTTTTTCATCTTAGCTTATAATATCTTTTCATAACTTACTATGTGAATCAAAAAATTATAATTGAAAAAAAAAGTTCTAAATAAAGATGTAACGTACAATATAATTTCATCTTAGAGTTTTTTCTTTTAAAATTATAAAAAAACGGAATTATATAGTATAAATACATGCCAAACTCAATCACATAACGAGAATAAAAAGGCTTCAGTCGCGTGGCAATCAATCTTTTATTATTGTGAAATGTGTAAGAAGGTATTTTTTTTATGTCGGGGTGAATTTTGGGTTTTTACACTTTTTAATCCACAAGTTAATTCAGAGGCGAATTTTTGGAGTTGATGAGAAACTTTATTACTTACTTTCCTTGTTTTTTCCCCCTTTTTTACTTCACGTTATCGCGCAACGTCATCAGCTGGCATTAAAACTTTTCCCGATGATGATTTAACCGATAAGTCCATTTTTACTTTCCCCAAAAGTGTCATCCAATTCCCCAAGTCTCATCGGGATGTAAATTTTTATCAGCAATCTATGTATTCTGCAACGCCGGAGGAAAAAAATAATGTCCGTAGAGGATCGGAACTGTCGATGAGGAAAATCGTAAAAAAAAAAAAAAAAAAAAAAAAATTTCTTTGTGATACACCTTTTTTTTGTTATCATCGCGTATAATGTAAGCCGTTTGAACGTAATGCAACAGCTGAGTATTTAACAAAAAAGAGAAATAGATAGAAAGAGAGAGAACGGATAAAGAACTCAGCGGACAACTACCGCTTTCGGCGTCATAACGGTAGTTACAAAATCTACTTATTTACAGCCAAGTTGGTAAAACACCTCCTTTTTCTCATCTGCAATGCCCCTCCGCTCTCAGTAAGAGCTGTATTTTTATTTCCAACAAGTGCGCAGCTCTTTTTCACACTTGCCTGATGACTTCCTCTTCCTACGCCACGGGGTCCTTTCTTTCTTTCTTTTCTCTCTCTCTCTCTCTCTAAGATAATGATGCTCTCCTTTCACGTGACTGCGCAGTTGCGCACATCCTGCACTTTGGCGGTTTCTGTATTGTTATGCGCAACAACAACTGCACTTTTATCATATTACTCTACTGTCCATACCTCGGTGCAGTTAATGAGGAAGATTCTGGTGAGAGATGTTATAGAACAATGAGGATTTCTTTGACGCTCTTAGTACGAAAAGTGGTGATTCCGACGTTCCTCGTAAGCTAAGGGATAATACGGACTCTATACGGTGGTGATTACCATTCACGCTGTTTGCTGATTCGAGTATAGCTGAGAGTTTTGGTGATCATTCCTAGAAGTGTATAAGTCGTATTTTTTTAGTCGCCCTGTATATGTTTTTCTTTATCTGGCCCACAGGGTCCTCTCAACAATACTAGAGAGGATCGAAGATAACGGTATCCTCACGATGACCAAGTCTTCGGGTGGTAAATTGCTTGTGACTATCCTGTGTTGTGCGCTGCACGTTTACCAATGCCAGAGGTTGATTTTCCCAGCGTTCTTTGGCACCTGTTCCGCGCAGTATGGATCGAAATCGATGATTTGCACGACACTCTCCTAGCCGTATAGTTACAATCTCATTGCCTTGGACGCGGGAGCGAAAGGTCCGTTACAGACTCTTTGCGTCGACACAGTTACGATCGTGAGAATCGGTTGGCATTGAAATTACTTAATTTTTTTCTCCCCCGATCGAATTTTAAAAAAATTGTGGCGTCACTTTACTGCTGTAACATGTATATTTCAATGATAATTTTATACAGCCAGCACTTTCAGTACCGATAATTAACCTAATGATTTTACATTTTAATAATTATTTGAAATAAAAATTTGGAGTAATTGAGAATTAATGTGAAATAATTTGCGATGGCATACGCTTTGTTTTATCAAGTAAAAAGAAGAAAAACAATTTTTCATCGCGTGCATCATTGCTAAAATTGTGAGGCACTGAAGCATACTTAGCAATAATATTGTCATTTTATCAATGACGTGCACAATAAAAATAAATTGTATTTTACTTCTTCATTGATGATAAAAGCATATTTTTACGTTTTTCTGAATTTTTCAGTTTAAACTTCAAAGTTATGAATTTCATCTCAAGTTGAACTAAACGGCCAGCAGTAGTATATTCGATTACTAATTTACAAGTAAATCGTTTTGCAAAATTAAGAAGACAGAACAGTATAAGGTGACACATGTAACTTGATCTGTAATTTTTAATTTGTAAAAACCAAAAAAAAAAAAAATAATAAAAAATATATCCACAAGGTCCACTTGGATTTTGGTGTTGAAAGGTGCAGTTTATACCATTAAGCATTAATCCTTCCATTTTCGAGTTAAATACTCTAAAAAATACAAAAACGAGAAGCAAAAGGTAAAGTACCCAATCCACGATATTCCCACGCGAATCTTGGAAAATGAGAACCGGTTGGGAAACAAAAATCACGACGACCTGGTAATCTAAAAACGTCAACATAAAGTATCGCAATCCCGCAGACATCCCCTTACTGCAAACAACTCTAGGGACACACATATAATTATATTCTGTCTAGCCAATGGGACAGACTATACTTTGTCCATAGACTCGTGTATTATTATATAGGTACACGATCACTGCAACAGTTAAAACAGTGTGTATATACTTGCAAGCCAACCTCCTCTTACATATTATATACCTAATGCATAATATGTGTGTAGACCTGTACGCCCTGTACACATGGAACGTTTTTGCGGCAGCAGCTATATGGACACACGAGTCCCGCAAGGCTCGCGGCCTAATTTCGCATTGTGCCCATCGTAGTTGTACACGTATGTACGTATACACTCGCAGAGATAGCGGGGAAACATCGCACACATGGAAAATTTGTACACAGCAAATGTTTCGATATTGTGGCGGCACTCTTTCTTTTATTGTTTATTTTTTACTTCACCGACTCAGAGAGCGGCACATCAGTTTTGCTCATTGTAATTATCGTAACTGGTGAATTAATTTAATTTACAGTGGCGGTTTCATCAGGTAATGCAAATTTTAAGCCTCAAAATAGGTCGATTCACGGATTAAAAGGGCCCAAATCGATTTGAAATGTATCATCATTATTATTAATTTGAAGAAATTATTTGACACGTGGTATACAAGATACACTTAAAAAGCTCTTGCGAATGTATTATCAAATCACCCCACGTCTTATCGATGTTTTAGAATATATTTTCTCCTACACACAGTTGTTACCTATATATAAACAGAAAAGATCTTCGATTTGTCGAGTTACACCAACGCAACTATACATTACACACACACACACACACACAAAGTACAAGTATAAGTTTTTACTACGAAGCTAACGGTCTCGATCAAGCGCTGCTCCTTTCTTGTCTCTATATAAGTATAGGTACATGCCTATCGCTGTGCGGCAGCACACATAACGCCGAGATCACAGAGAAAGAGAGAGGGAGGAGGAAGAGAGAAGATGAGGATAGACGCGGAGGCTGGTGTAACATGTTTATATACGTATATATGTATATATATGTTAGAACCTGCTGCTGGCGATATGGTATACAGCTCTCACGGGCGACGACCACGCTCTTTTCTCCTCTACGCTATTATACAGTTACGCAGGTACAAAATGCGGAAAGGAGCGCGCCGGCGATGTAGTGTTTTTTTTATCGCTTCTGCTTTTCTTTGGCGGATGATGGTTTTTCAAGCTCGCTTTTTTGATTAATTGCACCACGGGTTTCTCATTTAGAAAGTTTTGTATAACTGAAGGGTTTCATCGAAGCGAGGTGTTTACCGTGTGGAGTTGTAGATTTTTTTGGTTTTTTTTTTTTGTTTTCGTGCAGCAATTTGGAAATTGAATCATAGAGCTTCGGGCTTTTTTGTGGTGGCACATATATATATATACACGTTTGGAAAAGAGAAGAGATTAATTTTATTTATTTTTCGTATCGAAATTGCAGAGGGTCAATAATCACTATTGATAATTACTTCTATATGTGGTCATTGAATGAAAAATACTGTATTGATTTTATGTTGCTGTGGGAACAGTCAAAGCTTTTTAACAGTGCCTATATGGTTGTATGTAAAAAAAAATCTCTTATACACAGTCAGATAATACTATTATTTTATATTAAGTTTTTAGATGGTTACTGACATATGTAGGACAAGTTAACTATTGAATTGCCTGTTTGATTTACGGGTCGTAGGATTTAATCGCGTTTCAAATATAATTTTTAAATGTCGTTTTTTTTGTGTCTGCACCTCACTTGTGATGGTTCATAGAATTTTCATCGAGATTTTTATACCATCTCATCACTTAATAGTAATTCAACAATAATAAACCCTTAGAAGTCAACCCTGTTCATGTTTGTAAATTCTATGAATTTTTTTTAGCCTCGATCTCGACTTGATCGCAGAGACAAATTAAATGCACGTGTGGTCAAGTTTATTTTTAAGAACAATGTACACTTAATAACAAGGAGATGAAACAAAGAAACTGTCTGCCTTTATGTGCACTTCTGCCAGAAGTTTAACTTATTCTTTATATTTTACCAACATTATCTTTTCTCACGCAAACATCGAAGCGAGGACCTTATTGTATTTTTGATGAGCCAGTTTCCCGTTTTTATCTTTCAGTTTATTCACTATTTTATGTTGTGGACGACTGCCAAGTATTCCAATGTCCAGTTTTCATATACATATTTTTACTCGCATCGAACGCTTCAGTTAAACTTTATATTTTAAAGTTAAAATTTTTTAATAAATACGTGGTGAAAGTTAAGAAGACGTACAACTACATATATATTTTCTACACATTTACTACAAGTAATTACATTAGACGCACTTCGCACGATATTACTATACTTTTATGGCTATTTTTATATTTACTTGTAAGTAACTGTATAAATTTGACACTACTTAAAGAGTTACGCGTACTCATGAAAACAAAACAAAAATTACTACGCAAAACAAATTATTGTTAAAATACGGAACCAAAATAAAAACGAAGTTAATCTGCTTTATCCCAATTACTATAGTTTGCTTTGTCCCAACTATTGGGCTCACCAAATTTCACTCGACCTATTACTGATATCTCGTGTCCTTATCGCAACTTTCAGTTATTAATCAAGAAATAACAAGATATTTTCAATTTAATAAGATTTACAAGAAACAAAGCATCAAGAGGTAGACGAAATCAGATTATAATTTTTAGGACTTGCTTTCATTCGACTTAAAAGTAATTAAGTACAATACACAACCTCATAAATACAGGTATATGGGATAGTTATTTTTTATATCAACCGGAGTAGTTACATTTGCAGTAAGTTTAAAATCTTATATTAATATATATTTTTCGCTTATGTTAGTACACCAAATGGCACAAACACATTACTACTTATAATTAGAAATTATTCAAGTTTGGTAGATACCTCGCGAAATAATGCACCATTTTTTTTTCAACTTTGTTCGAGTATAGGAAACATAAAATTCGCGAGAGTATATTTTCCCTCCGAGGATCTAGAATCGTAGGGCCAAAGAACTCCTCGTTCGAGCACTTGCACCCATATAGTTGTTACTTCGGTTCCACAGCAAATGTGCGTGTGGCGATACGGAGTTGCGCGTATTGTACTGGCCTCGAGTGAGAGCTGCTGCGCGTTGCGTGTCTCGAAAATATCTCAGAGTACGATATACGCAAGTGCGCACGCACGAGTGATCCTTTCTTTAAAATTTTTCGGAAATTCCCACGCACGATCGTCAATTCAAGAGTGCACTGGAGGGTTGTAGATACAGAGAAAGAATCCTTGGGAAGGGGTTTTATATATATTTCAGATCGAGTACGGGCACGCGATTTCTTTCTCGAGATCCGAGGCTGTTGATTTGGAGGTGAAACGTTTCGCGTATACTTGCAGGAGCGGAACTCAACCTTAATGTATAGTGGCGCATAATTTAAATGTTATCGCGTTAAGAACAAAATCAAACAAATTATCATTTGTTGGAAAAATAAGAAAGTAATTTTATGGATTTGAAATTAAGATGAACACGAGAGCCTATGCCATTTTTGTTTGCGTTATTAAAATGTACAATCCTACTTGTAAACGGTCGATTGTTTATTTTGGTGACTTGCTATTTATTTGTGTACTTTGAACAAAATGTTTGAGCAAACGTTACACTTATTTTGATTATTTATCTTTTCTGCGAACGAACAAATCAAATATCCACACGAATATCATTCGTAACTGTTTCAACTGTAATTGTTATTACTATAATTTGTTTATATATTTACCTATTGAATCATAAAATTTTTAAAATCGTTTGGCAAATATTTCATCCATGGATTTTTTTTACTCACTTTGCAGCAAATTATTTTTTTTTTTAATATGCGCATAACTCTAAATGCAATAAAGTCATCACGTCAAAGCAAAGTTCCATGAGATTAACAAAATGGATAACTGTTATAATTTATTTTACTATTTGATGATACGCGTTAATTTCAGATTGTACCACGTGCAGCAATGATTTTATCTTACGTTATTCTTATAACGTCCTGTCGATTGCATTCGAATTCAGCAAAGTCACCCTCGTACAACGATAAAGAGAAACATTGTGTTCTTTGGTACATAAGATTAATGAACGTATATACACTCACGCTACAGAGAGGTGGTCGTAATCACACGTGGATGAGTCACTCACCTGAAACAGAAAATGAATTATCATGTAAGTATATTGCGCAACACCATATCCGACCATATCATACGTGCACGTGTGAAAGACGAGCACCAAATAAAAAAACCCATCCAGAGAAATATCTAGCATGTAGCTATAGTATTGAAATGGAAATATCGCGGACAAAAGTCAAATTTATAGCGGCGCTCTTTATCAAGTGGAAAATCTCCAGCCGGCACGGAAAGTAAACGCCCGCGTTATTTAGGTGCGGGATTACGTGTGTGAGTCATGCCTTTATTTTCTCACACGTGAATGATCTCCCGGTAACAAAGCAGTGAAATCTCTCAATAAACCAAAACCCATTGTTTCGTTTTTGTTTTTTTTTGTTTTTTTTTTTTTATATGGACCCGAATATATGATCATGATTTTCTTTCAAAAACATAAGCGAATCGAAAGATAATGTGAAAGTTTCGATCGTCTACGTCGATGAAATAACAATAATACAGTATACACTTGGATAAAAATTTGAATTTTTGTGAAAACTTACAATTGAAATCTACTGAAAATTATAGGCATTTCTTACAAAATGAATGTTACTCCGCAATGGAAGGAGTTTTTTTACCGACAATTGTTGCAATACGATTTCGTACGGAAAGGAAGGTACAAAACAGTGTCTCTTTGCGACTTTGCATCAAAAAACTTGGCTCGAAAGTAGGGCAAACCTGCTTTGTTGTCCGACACAGGCGTCGAGCAAAGCTGACACAAATTGAGTCCATGCAGAATCACCAAGAGAAAAAAAAAAAAAAAAAAAAAAAGTCCCTCCCGTCAACTAAGACGCCCAATTGAATGACCTGCCAAAATCTTAAATTCAGGGGGACTCTTCCGAGCTAATAATCTTTTTTTACTTGAAAGTGGGTCTCAATTAAGAGCGAGTTGAAAAATACGCGTACACAAGAAGTACAATAAATTTACAGCAATGCCTGTTTGATGTTCCAACATAATATACTTACAGCCCAGGCATAAAGGCCCATGTTCGTGTGTTCGTAGATGGGGTCGAGAGGAAAAAAAAAAAAAAAAAACGAACAAAAGAAGCAAGAGTGGATTTCAATATGATGACCTAGAAACTAAAAATAGCACGACACGCTGGAACGTGATTAAATTGGGCATTGTCCTAATCATACTCTTTTACAAAAGAAATTCTCATATTCCTACTTGTTGGCAGAATATAAAGGATTCATTGACGTTTGTGAATTAAAACGATATCTTTACATGACTACGTTATAATTATATCTTTAAAGATTGTGTATTGTTTAATAATCAAACGGTTTGTTCATTAATATTTATAAAGTAAAGATGTAATTTTTTTAACCATATTTTTAAAAATAAATATTAAATAAAATAAACCAATTAAACCCCCTCCCCCCATCTATAATATTACATTTGTAGGTCCATTATGACGTTGGCTCAGTGGTTAGCATGCTAGCCACCGAAACAACACAGCTCAAGGGGTCGTGGGTTCGATTCCCGGTCGGGGTACTCAGATTTTTTGTGATGGGTATCGAATTCATGAAACCGACTTAGGATAAAGATTTAGTCCTTAAGATGAAAAGAAAAATAAAGAATTGTGACGAGCTCTCTCGATAACCGGTCCTGAGTGACCGGGGAGATAAAATAAAGATATGATATGCGAATAAATAAAGAACGAAAATGTAATGACAAGCGAAAATAAGAGAAATGTATAATGATACGATGAAAACGACATGTTAAAAAAAGACAATGTAAATGTTGAATGAATAAAGACAGTGTACATACCCATAGTAGGTCAGTACACTATAATATAAAATAAAAAAAACTCCTATACAGCTATTGACGTAAATAGAGTATTCCCAATAAAATCTCTACTATTTAGGTATGAAATAAAAATAAAAATATGTAAGCTATACCTATGTAAAAAAAAATAGGGAGCAAGAACACGTGATGGCTTAACGAGAGAAGTCGCGAGTGTCACGAGGGCACGCTCGGTAACAAAGCAGGCAAGTAAGAAGAAGAAATAAAAAGGTAAGTACAAGTACGTGTTGTGTTATACTATTTCATTGTATCTTCTATATGATGCGCTCTCTATAATGCTGATCTTTTTTTTCTCTCTCTCTTTTTTCGGTATCACAAAAATCGACAAAAATATGACCACGACAATGGGCGCACTTTGAAGACACCGCGGTGCACCCGTGCAAATTTCTCACCCTCGTACATAGCACGTGCGAACGTCTGTATACCTATATTTCTGGTAAGGAAGACGACTTCCGCCTTTAGCTACTTAATTATTCATAGTAAACATTCGCCTCGTTTGGCGCAGTGGGTACAGTGCCCTTAGAAATATATCTCTTATGTGTACGAGTATAATATGCACGTCTCTCACTGGCTGCAGTCTGTTACAATGCTGTTTCCTCATGTTTTCAGCCCGTAGTCGTTAGTTGTTCTTTAAGCGTAAAAGCTTCTATATGTGTGTTGGATAAATCGAGTGATTCTCTCGCAGGGTGTTATAAAATCAACGTCTGCAGCCTGTAAGAGTCGAGGTAAGAGTAGTGCCGCGTTACGCAAGATCGAGGAAGTGCAAGTGCATGATAAAAAGCCCAAAGTTTGTGTGAGTTCGGTAGCATCGTTGAATATACTCTATGCGCGCCCTTTCACAAACATGATGTAGTGCACGAAATGATGTAAAAGGTGTATGAGGATACAAGTGAAAGTTTTTGGGGGAAACTCTCGCAATGGAAATAAATTTGTTTTTTAATCTGGGTGATTTTTGTTTGTTTGTGTACGTTTATTTATTTTATATAGAGCCACGTAAACGACTAGTTCTTCCTCGAGTTTTTTGAAGCAGATAACGTGGGTGACCAACGTCAATGCCCAAATGGTTGACTAAAAGCCAGTTCTCCGATTCAGCGTTGATACGTGCAGCGACTTACATTTTCGACAAGCCCCCAAAGAGCAACCCCCACAGCACCAGCAGAAACAACTCGACACAATAGAAAAAAAAAAAAAAAAAGAGAAAAAAAAAACAATACAATGCCAACGACTGACCAACATAGCGGCAAGTATCGACTTACAAAGTATTAAGCATAGGAGTGGATATCCATAAGATAATTAAAGTGCCACGGCTCGGGGAGGCGGTTTACTACAGCCACGCTCGTCGCGTCGAGAAAATGGAAAAAAAAAAAAAAAGAAAAATTCAACGAGCGTGCCTACTTTCGAAAGACTGGCGCGACCTTTTGCTTCAAGGCTCCGATAATACGATACTCCACATATATATATACTGTGTTGTACACATTCTCGTTGCAATATGCACGCCCGGGCTCTCGCTCATCTGTCTCGTCTCTCTCTTGGTGTGTTTTCGTGTGAGCGATTTAATATATCTTTGTTTTTATTGGCGATGGGTCTTTTATTCTGTCGCAAGGGCGAGCGCCGATTTTTTCCTGTTTGTACTTTTTTATTTTTTCCTCAATTCTCTTTGCTTCAATGGTCCATTGTTGCGTTGCTTTTAATGATTTTGTTCACAACAACGTGTACGTATGCGTGTCTTTCAATGATACGTGGTCGCGAAAATGCGAAAGCCGGTTCTGTCCTGCTATGTATATGATGTGTACGTAGCAGCGGCTGAGACAGATTTTTGTTCCCCACAAAAGGTTGTGGCTTTTTATATGCGCCTATACGACGTGAAATGAAACGTCATCTTGAGAAAAATCATTATATATTTTATGACGTTAAAACATCTATTCGATCATTAGAGGAAATTATATGGTTCGTTTGAAAAAAACATTATTTTCTTAAAACCAGCAGTTTACCATTGATGTTGAAATATTAAAAAGAGATAAATGTTATTTGTAAGTTGTCGAACTTCCGTACCTAATGAATCTGAAGAAGTTTACAACACACACGTACTTGGATTATTATTTCAGTGTGATGTTAATAAATCGATAAATGAGATATAATAATAATATATTTTTAACACATAACAATGATAATGCTGGTGATGATAATACTAATGACGATTAACAGGAATAATAATAGCAACAATGTGACGGCAGTGTATAATGTGACGATAACAATTATCGATCTAAAAATATAAAAATCCTCACAAATGCGTGCACCCACAATCAACTAATCAAAATTTGTTTACGGGTTTTAATTTTTACAGAAAGCGAGCACAATACACGTATGTACGATAAACTGACAATAACCGTTGAACATACAGTGTCTCTTGTGAATATATTATACCCGTATGTACCATACCTTCTCTTCAGTTTTGTCCTCGTTCTTTCTTTTTATCTCATACTAATCATACCTCCAAGTCATTGTTCGATTCTTTGCCCGCGAAAAGCGTTCCTGGTTCACTTAGTCACTGGTGTGTAAGTGAAACTATGACTATACTTGATTTTTTTCTCTTCGATTCTCGAAAAACTAATTTCTTCTTTTTTTTTTTCATGATGAAATGTACAGTGATGATCAGTAAGTAATTCAACAGAAGATATTTCTGTAGATATACTTATACTGATCCACATGATTAAATTTCACACTTATTTTCATACACCTCTGCAAAAAAAGGAGATACAGAGGAACATTTGGGGTGGATATAAAAGTTATGCTAGAACGACGAGTTAATGAATTCATTTTCCAATACTAAAAAGGTGTACGGAAATGTTTGATAATTATTTTTTGGATGAAAAAACTCGAAAAAACTTGTAGGAATATTGAATACGAATCATGTAATATTCCGTTAATTTAATGTATTTATTTGAACCGATTTTGTTAATATCAAAGAGGCTTCAGGTACACCGGAGTTATTAGTCCAACTTGTCACTATACAATGCCGAATAACCCAATGAAAAATTGTTGGACCATCCGTTGTCAAGCCCTTGATTGTTCTGTGACAATAAAATTTCAAATAAAGAGGCCTTATCACGTGACTTACCGATCCTCAGGCTGCAGGCTGGGGTAGGATCACAAATAGAACATATTATAACACCTACAAATATTTATATGAAATTTAAAACTAAAATTGTACTCTGATGAAACACGCGTCAATCAAAACGGACAAGGGCATGCTAAAATAATAGTTTCATTATCTACGCTGATTGATGAATGAAAAAAAATTGAGATCTATCTAAATACACGCACGTTCACGTATAAATCGGACAATAGGCGACGGAATTTCGATTGTCCTCCCGTAAAAAAAAGACTACACCGCATTTTTTTCTTTTGTATTTTTTCGTGAATTCAGTGACCTAAATATAGAATGTCGTATGTGTGTGGTACAAGCTATATACTGTTCTATATTCGTCTGAAGTCGACGAACTACCTTCGGAAAAAAATGTAAGGCTACGCAGTTAGTAGGTAGAGTGCATGTGGGTTCAAAGTCGTCGTGCAACTTGGCTCTTTGTCTCTCAACTTTTGCCTGCTCAATTCACTGTATTTACACTGTACAATACATACTTACTCAACTCATGTGTATGCGTGAGAGGATTCAATGATTGAATTGTGTGTGTGTGAGAGGGGTCTGAAAAGTCACGATATCACACTGACGCGTTTGGTGCCGTCAGAATTTGCATACTGTATAATTTACTTCATATGATGTGTAGTTACTTTGATGCAAACGACATGTTAAATGGGAAATATTTTTATAAAATTTTACAATTTTTACAAAGAGTTTTAGAGTGAATTGATATTTTTCAGAATCATATGGCGCTGCTACTAGTTGTTGCAGCATGTAAAAGAACATTTTAATCATACAAACTATGCATACAAACTATAAACGAAAGGAAAATCACCAAGTGTAGGGGTATTTTTTTTTCTTAGGCTATTGACTTTTCCATTGTTGCTGACGCACATGTTCAGTTCACAATTTTTACTGTGTGCAGGTATATCACATAATGGCTGTGAAATCTGTGGACGCGTCGTTCTTAGTTGCGGTTGTGGTACACCAATGATATTGCTTGATAATTTTCAAAATATTGTATGAAAAGACACGCGCGACCGATATTTGATTGGCACATGGCTTGTAACCGGTGCCCCGTGTTGCTTATTGAAATTCAGCAGATGCAAGCTGCTTATAACCGGTTGTGGTGCATATACGATCTGGTCCCTCAATTCTCTCTCTTCGCAACAAAGGGGAAATAACAAACTCGCAAATACTTTTCCAAGCAATGTTTTACTGCAAATTTAGGCTTTTTTTGGCAAATAGTACTTACCAAAAGAGAACAACAGATTCTCTGTAAATTAATTTCATGCGATGTTAGTTTGCAGTATTGGATGACTTTTTGATAAAATTAAGGAGCATAACTGATTATTAAAGAAAAGCCAATGAGGAGTGTTACCACTTATAGAATTCACTCATTCACAGCGTATAGTTACTTCCTACGCCAGTAAATAAAAAGTATTCATCAATGTTTCACGAATGAAGCACTAATGTTATTTTGTTTATTCTAAATTTTCTAAATTTTTAAATATTTTTAGGATACCGTTATTTTTGTAGTTAATAAATTGTGTGCGAAAAGTAGGCACGGGAAAAATCATCCATGTTTTAGAAAATTCGAGCTTAGTTTTTAAGAATAGTTTTTCTTCTTCTTTAGTCTCAGCAATGTATCTTCCTTTACGAATATTAAAAAACATCAGAAAAAAAATGGAAACTAGGCAACCGTCGCGAAACTAGGTGAAATTAATAAAAAAGACGACTCTGGAAGAGTCGAAGACGATAATATACTCGTCGTAGTTGGGACAGGCTTGCGTAAAGGGGTTGATGATAATACGACACATGCGTCGGTAATGCCTTACATCTTTTTTGACGCCACCGTTGGATTATTTCTCATTTTTTCTCTCTTGCTTTTTTTGTACAGTCAAAAAAAAGTATTGCAGACAAATCGAACAACATTAAAATCATCCGAGAATGCTGCAAAAAAAAATTATATGACAAACCGAGCATCAAAAGATAAAATAGCCAATGAGAATTATTACGATGTTTGTAAATATTACAAATACTCCTCGAAATACTCCTTCCAAACTCGAAAGAGACGGAGTATGAAATAAATAAATAAATAAATAAATAAAATATTAGGTGAAGAAGAATGGAGAGAGGGA
>NW_019379577.1:3692428-3747744 GCF_000648655.2 Copidosoma floridanum | reverse complement strand
AAAAAAAAAAAAAAAAAAAAAAAAAAAAAAAAAAAAAAAAAAAAAAAAAAAAAAAAAAGAAGCCTGAAACGCGTAAATGTAGAAAGAGATAAGAGACAGAACGGACAGACGGAGAAAGAACTCTAGAGGAGGCACCTCGGCTTTCCTGCCGCCCAAGATGGCGGTAAGGATATATATTATACTTGCTAAATGCTATATAGATATATAAAATAGGATGTAGGCAAAAGTAATAATGTATACGTGCTCGAAAAACACGTCAGTTTAGTAACTGATATCGAGAAAATTAAGGGTTATTCTACATTGTCACAAGACTTTTATTTATAACATTTGAATGGCATAAAATTGTATCCATGATATTTATTATGTATATTTGTGAAAAAAGTTTTCGTAGCACTTGACAAAATTGTAAGTGAATATAACATGGCACGCGATACAACTTTACATTTTGATAAAAACAAATCTTTTCATGTTGAGAAATTTTAACTTTTGGTAGATAAACTGTGTGAAAAAGATTACACGCGGTAAAGAGTATATGATAAACGGTATATTCTTCCAAGATGTAAAAATTAAAAAACAAATTTTTTTTCATTGACCACAATTACCATAAATTGTTTGAAAATAAAAGGAATGATAATATGAATCTTTGAGTAGAAAAAATCAAACATTGCATGTACAAAAACTAAACACATCTCGTGGACTTATTGAAGACCCAATTTAATTTAATTTTAAAAATCGTTCAAATATATAACATAAGTTAAAAAGACCGACAACCTGTTGATTCCGTGTACACATCGGGAACATCTGCCTATTAACAAGCAACTGATAGAGCGTAAACAGTAACTGTTTTCGTTCGGCACGTAAGTTTCGCACACAAATACGTACACCTTGTGACTTTGAATTAAAGATAGTAGACGAACAACTGCCAAACAGAGAGTGACATTTTGTAAGCCAGCACACGTTAATATATATACCCATTTATTTGTGCGAATTTATATACGCTAAGTATAGTTAACAGACTTGAGGTGGAAAAAAGTCGAACCAAAAAATGGGAACGAGGAATTAATAAGAATCAAGTGGCTTCATTGCTGTTATAAACAACTTACTCTTTGTCAACTCGAGAGATTATAATTATTATCATTTTTTTCAATTGGACACCTTTAAATGTAAGATTTCATGTTTTTCATTTCGTGTACAATGCTTTATTATTTTAATGATATAGTATATTTTTTACAAGTTTTATTGACTTTTATTTTTTATGCTTAGTAAATTTTTTAAGGAAAAATTAAAGCCATCTTGTAAGTAGCTTGAATTGTAACTTAATTTAGGGCGTTTGGTGCCGTACCAAGTGAGGAGGGCACTTCAAAATTTTATGAACTATGAAAAAAATTCTTTGTTGATGACTATAATGATTTCATGATAAAAGCATACATAAATAATAAAATATACCGACTTGACATTTTTTTTAGAAACTTAATAATCAAAAATATATCACTGCTGCTGTTTTTAGTAGATGAGGTAAAATTAAAGTAAAGCAATTCTTGAAGGCAAATAAAAAAGTTTTCAACACATATTACTGAAAAGGAAAGTAGAGCACAATGCGAATAGAAAACTTATTTTTAAAAGGAGTTATTAGTTTAATTAAAAATAATATTATTGTTAAGCATGCATATCACCGCACTCGTCACTATTATTAGTAGAACAAATTTGTGAATATAAAACTTTTTTTTAGGGTCGTGAGCATTATTTTTAAAGTGATCAATACTTTTTCTTTAATATATGGTAGAAATATTGCCGGAAGTAATATGTACTCTATTTATTGTCTGATGTAATATCTAGGTTAATTACTGCGTAGAAAATGTATTTATATGAATAAATTTCATTTTGTAGCGTATATAAGAAAATTCTAGATAGCATATTAAAATAATGAAAAACATTTCATTAAAAATTTGATGGAATTAATAAGCAGGGCCTCTGTAAGATATGTTCATTAAAACAACACATACAAACATCAAAACTTTGGTACACTTGTAACACATTTAAAATTCTATTTTGCAGTGTTTATTTTTACTTTGTAAGTAACACACTTCGTACACAGCCTTGCACAAATGAAAACAAATATTTGTCTTCAAAAACACTTTCTATTACTTTCCCCCAAATATAGACCATGTTTACATACCCACCACTTGCACTATTTAGCTCTAACGCACATGTGTGCTTTTGCACGTCTTTTCCACTCCCTCGTTCCATCAACTGCCAAGAAAAAAAGTACTTTTTAGCGCACTAGCTCTTAATCTAGGCCATACACACAACACTCACACATCAGCAGTAGCAGCAAGCTTGTGAAAAAATGGGATATCCTAGTTTGCGTCTATCTATATGCTAGAGACTACATAAGCTAACAAATAGAATCAGCAACTAGTTCTGGAAAAATATATTCTTGCTTATGTGCCATATGATTCAACATTCAACATACACATATACATACTATCAAAATACCAAAGTATTCCTAATATCTTATTACGCGATCCTTCCAAAATCTTGAGACTCCGGGTGTCAAGTCAATATAAACAAAAAAAGAAAAAAATCCACTTGCTTCATCTTTTAAAAGATGGGTTCCATATAAACTGGAGGTCATAAACGATAATGATAACATGGACAAGATGACGAAGCTATAATAATAAACGGAGGAGGAGGAAGGGTAATGATAATGATAATTAAGTTGTGCAGGTGACTTTTACCGCCTTACCTGTACGATCTGCACACTGGACGGCCTGTTTTCGTCCTCGATCATCTTGTCCGTCTCCATGTTGATCATAGCGCCGTCCAGCTCTGCTTCCGCTCGCAGGGCGCTGCTCACAGTGCTCGTCGACGTCGTCGTCGACTTGCGATCCTGCGTGCCGTTGTTGCTGTCTCGGCTTCGGCGGCAGCAGCTCAGGCCGACGACGGAGGAGCAGCCACAGGAACAGCCACACGCCGAGCTGCTGCTCCTTTCTCCCTTGCGCTTCCTTATCCTCCTATTCTCTACACCTCGTGGTGAATTTAATATCCCTTATGCTGTCGCAGCTGATAGTTCTTTCTTTCACACACTCGTTGTCGATGATGTATTGGTAAAGGAAGATGTATCGGCACACAGCACCCCGACACCGCCACAATAGTCACACCTTTTCTTCAAACCGAACACACATATACACGCACTAGATACTTCGATGGATGTGCTCCGTTTTACTGCTACTGGCTAATGATTGAAACTTGTATGATTTTAATAGTGTATTAAATAGCCCGATTTTGTGTATACGTATGTACGTTACACGTTGGCGTAGAGACGGACATATCACCTGGGTACTTGTATTACGTATGCACCTATTTTCACTAATAAATCACAATTTAGGTAGAGTACGGGATATATAAGCCGAGAGAGGCGGAACAGAACACACTTTGGAGCTCGAGGGCTAATGATGGGAGAAGGTAAACTGGAGTTACATACTTTACTAGATTGAGCAAGAGTATATATACACAGTTACGTGTGTCTGTGTGTGCGATATCGAGGTTATAAGCTCACGACGAAGACGACGGACGAAGGAAAGGCCATTGTAATGCGCTCGCTTGCTTACTCGGCATTTTTTCTCATATTAACACTGAACAACACACGCTGAGTTTGAAATATATATTTAAATGCCACTTTTACTACGCGTATCATGTACCCTGCACAGGTAAGTACTTGAGACTGGCTATTGTACGTGAAAGAGGAAGACTAGGCGATAAGTAATGTGCAGCAAAAAAACACGCCACTCTGAGATTTCGGTACACCTATGTACCTAAGTGTATGACGAGAGACTTGCACTGTTGCTTTTACTAACAATCACTCGTTTTATCGTGTGAGTGTTATATGCACGTTTTATCACCAATTTTTAGTGCACACTAGGTTCACGCACTTTGGTTGATTGTTACACTATACATGGACAACTGACGCAGTTTATTTTGGCAGATGTGTGGGTCTTTCGATCTCTTGATTCGATGCTTTCTCGTTGAGCGGGTACAGTTTGGTTTAATTGTGCTTCCTCACTTACGTATCGAAGAAAACTTGCAATAACAATGTTAATTTAACGTACCGTACCTACAAGAAGCTGAACGAGGAAGAGTTCGAGCTAACGAATGCGCAACATGAAAAAGAGTTGCACATACGCAATGACCCCGCGATATGCTTCGTCTCTTGATCAACGCCCGATACGTTGGATTGACGAAAGTCAAATGGCAAACGGTAAGTTAAGCAACTGGAGAGTGTGGTTTCTGATCCTGGCGCCTCCACCGCAATCGCGGCGGTCGCTTAAAGCTTGTGTGTGCGCGCGCGCGATGTCCTCTCTCTCTCTCTCTTTCACGAGCGTTTAATAATTTAAACCATTCTCATTAAATTTTAATGGTTTGAGAGAGAAAAAAGGAAAAATTGTGTACATACGTGTGGAAGTAACAATTTTCAGATCTGTACGTAACGCTTCATTTACTTAAAATCTCTCGTTTCTTTTTTTAATCAGAAGTATCCGAAGCTCTCTCTGCCCCCTCTCCTATTCTTTGATTGGCCAACCGATTAACCGAAAAACCGAAATTCTATGCGCATGCGGCCTTCTAATTTTTGAAATTTCTGGTTTGGCAGAACGAAAAATATTTCGCAACCTGCATGAATCGAAGAGGCTTTTTACAAAACTGTCTGGTAACAAGATCACCTGATGTATTTCTTTAGGGAGCCTGTACATGGGTGTCTGAATGTCTTAAGACTGTAAGCCAAACCTATGGCGGGTGATTCAATTCGAACTAACATTAACTGAATATTGATATAAATTGTTTTAAACAAGATAATAGGCGTCCTGTTCGTAACAAAACTATGTTACGTGATTGCATTATAATATTGGAAAGATATTTAGCCACCAAAACTTAAAAAAATTTTGCTAACGCTAAGTCGTTAAATAGAGAGGTTATGTTGACAAAATTATTGTATTAACATGAATTGTAGAAATTTTTCATTGGATGCCTTAAAGACGATCTAACCTTATAATGTAATCACGTTACATAGTTTTATCATGAATAAAGTGTCTATTTCCTTGTTTAAATCATTTTATATCGGTATTCAGTTAACATCAGTTTGAATTAAATCAACCGCCATAGGTGTGGCTTACAGGCTTAAGACCGTTTGTACCGTACGAGGTATATATCTTAAATTAATAGACTCTCGTTTAGTAGTTTTTTTTTTCCAACTTTAAAAATAGTTCCACAAAATTATATTACTTATTTTAATTAGCGAAAACAACTCTCTAGGCCAACCATTTGTCATAGCAGGATTATCTTCTTCAAAATTCAAGCAATACGATATTATAATATGATATTATACACTAACGTGTAAAATTGTATCATTTGTATGTCGTGTATACATATATTTTTCGGCTGAAGTCAGTCACCTTGAAATTTTCAGAGACGATTCACACACAAATATATACTGCTTATACAGTTGCATATACAGCGATTATCTGAATAATTTTGATACTTACCCAATATAAATCTTCGATGTACTTTTAAGCACGGGCACAGATATTACACATGTCTACTTACGATAAATTTTCAACAACCCTTATACTCGTGAAAAAAGAGAATCTAAAAATGTTTGCATTATTTCTACTTGTTTCGTAAGAGCATTATTTACAATTGCAATATATTTTTTATGAGGCATTAGTCTTCATTTATGATTTACATTATTTTTTGTACAAAATATATGTGTCGTAAATAATAAAATACTTTACAAATAATAATCACATGTATTTACAAGATAGAAATGACACCGATTCAAGTGGTGCGGAAATAAAATAAGAGCCTTCACGTCCATTTGCTTAGCTCTATCCTTGTGGTTTTTAGTTCTTTAGGTTCCACGTGATTTATAAGTGAGGCATAAGGTTTATGACAGACTAAAGAATCCAAAGGTGGATAATAGTGTCGGTAACATAAAAAAGTGAGAAAAAATCCCATTGCAGAGCCAATCATTACATCTGTAAAAATCAATTTGAATTATAAAACTGTCACTTGTTAAGCACGTATATAATCTTCAAGCTTTGTTATAGTAAAACTAAAATTTTATAAGCAAAAATACATAATACATACCTTGCCAGTGATGGTGATAATCACATGTACGACTCACTGCTATGGCTAATGCCATAACCAGCGGAAACACAAAAAGGAACAATTTCCACGACTGGCCCTTGCCATTCCAGCTAAAAGTATGAAGTTTGCCAGCTAAGTACAATGCCACAAAACCAAAGCTTGAAAATGCCACTGTAATGAATAAAAAAACAGTTGGCAATCACAATAAAACTATTATATTTAAAAAATTAAAGCATAACTATTTCTCACAAGAGGAATGTCCACTAGGGAATGACTTTCTTCCATCTCTTATCACTATCGGATCACCTGTACACTCAAATTCAAAATTGACTTGTCCATCCGGAAAACACCTATAAAAAAAGTCTGGCCTTGGCCTTCCTGGAATGGTAAAACATATCGATATTGATGGTCTCGTTAGTATTGTTTAGTGACTATTGCATGCAAAAAAAGAGTCCAATTGCACTTTAAATGACACTAACCCACAATTATTTTAAGTATGTTAGTTAATACACTAGTAAAGCCGAGTGACAGCGTAAACGATAATACAGCCTGAGTGAAGTCACCTCTTTCGTTTTGAAACAATAATATCAGTGTGATGACCACTAGTGGAACAATGACTATTACTGCCTGCAAACAATTGAATTATATTTTACAAAAGGTGAATGATATAAAAAAATTTTAAAAATAAGCTTACCCATAATACTGTTGCAGAAACATAGGAGTCGACCCGTGGATTTTTGTACAACCATAATTCATTCTCGTGGATTTTTCTGGTGAAAGGTTCAACGTATTCCAGCTCTCTGAGAAAGTAAAGTCCAATTATTGCACAACCCTCGTTAACAACTTACTCTAGCCCCAAATCGTTTTCAAAATTATCAATTAAATTGCGATATTCATTATATACACATATTTATACAGTCGTGTCAAAGATTACAGTATATATACATGGAGAAAAGCAGACGTCAAAATCGACACGTATATAGACGAACAGCAGACAGCTCTTGGAGAGAGATTCATATCACAAAATATTATATACTAAATTTTTATCTATATATACACACTGATTGGCAGCTCCGAGAGGAAAAAAATTAAGAACAATTGCAAGTACAAGCAATGGCAATAACGTTGTGCCACATAAACTGTCAAGATGACGATAAATCGTATATTTGGGCACAATGTTGTTTGCACACTTACATAGTGACGAACGCCAGGAAGACTCGAAACAGAACCTCCATCAGCATGTTGGTTTTCCCTCCGAGCAATGCGCTGTGGTCATATCGTGATCCGCACGGCGAACATATTACAACTAAACTAAAACTTATTTCGATCCGCTCGCTCGCTCGGTCTCTCTCTGCCTCTGCGGACAAATGGTACCTATACATGGATTATAAAATGTGTGTATGTTGTAAGGGCCTGACCTGAGCCTGACTCTTTCGGGAGTTTGGGGAGAGAAATTAAGTACTAGCGCGCAAGCTCTCTCTCCTTTGCTTCCGTCATCGGTGCCCTTAAGTATACCTATGAAAGATTCTACAAAAAAACTCCACAGATGTTTTACGTGATTGGAAGAAATATTTTTATAAGGCCAAAAGATTATTAACATTTGTGTGTTGGTGCTTCCAGGAAACATGGAAAAATTGAGATTGCACATTTTAGCTGATTACGAGCTAATGTGGATAAAATTAAGTTACTTTCTCATTGAAAAAAAAAATTTTGTGGTTACTCTTTTTATAGTAGGTATATCCATGATGTCTCTACCTAATTAGAAATTCGCAAAGTTAAAAAAAAAAAAAAATGTGTAATGATCCTTTTACTAATTTTAGGGAATTATTCTGTGTTTAAGTGCGCATTTTTGGGGAATTTGCGACTGTGAGGGAGGATTCCCAAAATCAAGCTATCATGTACAACTTCCAGTGACTTAATTCTGTAATCAATAAGCAATAAACTAACGTTTAAAACTGAGCCACCAAATTTTTTTTCGGGTCAGCGTTAATTTGCATAAAATTTGATAAATTTTTGATGGAAGGTTGCTACCAACCAGCCTGAAAGGTGCAAGTATATATACGCTAGAGGCGGCTTCTGGTGATAGTTTTGACTAAAATTTTGCGATTAACCTATGCATTCCACAATTCAAGTCATAATATTAATTCAGGTTTTTAAGAAGTAAGTTTTTTTAATGTAGTTAATCACTTTTATGAAATACAACCTACACATGCTTTTTCAACCAAAAATCAATTGACAATTCGGCTTTCAAAAATAAATGGCATAAATATATAACCCCATTCGAATTCCTGCAACATCCCTCCACAGTCCACTATCAAACAAACACATGTGTACGCAGCAATTGTCCATAAAATCAGCGTGGACTCAATATGTCAATATTTCGTTGAAATTCTTTGGATCTCCAGTTTGGCACATGCGATACCAATCCGGATCTCGTTGCAAACTAGACGCACTTTTTCGATAAAATGACGACTGTATGATCGATCGAACGCCGTACTCGGATATCTTGGTCTCCGGGTAATCCTTCAAGCGCCAGCCGAAAATCCAACTCGAACAGTACGGATAGTAGAACCTATCCTCCGGCTTCGACTTGTACCTTTATCAGTGTTGTTATCAAATTTGAACCAACTTCAACGTAACGATTGAGCATTGATACCCTGTGTACGCGTAATACCTTTCACGCAGATACTTCAACTTGGACGTGAAACTCGCGTCCTGTGCCGCGTAGATGATACCCTCGACGTCCGGTTTAATCGGCCTCATTAGACCCGTATCTTGCTCGGATGGCCTCCATGGCGGCAATGCGGGCTTCTTAACCTTAAGTGTAGATCGCATTTTTTTTTTTTTAATCCACATGAATTTCTATTAACCTTTCACCGTTTTCGATCCTCTCACTTGTTGACTTCGTGGCGCGGCCACTGTCGCGACTTCTTTTTTCCTTTTCTGTTCGAGGCTCTTGAGTTTTTCCGCAAAACGCGGCTCTCCCAAATTCTCGTAGAGGCGTTTTCGGTTCTTGATGAACCATTGGTTTCTCAGCTGTTCCTCTTTTTTCGCCATTTCTCGCTGAAACTGCTGGCAACGGGCATCGCAAACAATGTTACGGGATTTTGACATTTTTCCAACGGGATCAGCACTTTGATACTTATCCCTTTTCACTTTAAATTTGCATCAGAGAGAGACACTTTTTAATTTTTTATGAGGCGCGCCTCGCCAGAGCGGATCACAAACATCGACACTAGCGCCACCGACTGGCCCAACATGGTCTGGGTCTGGGAGGAGGGGGGGATCATCCATCAGATGGCTCTATCACGACTTTCGATATCTCGAATTCTAATACTGCGCATGCGCACAACCATAATTTTGTGTAAATTATCGAAAAAATACTGACTTTTGCGAGATATCGATATCTCGGTTTTCGATATCTCGCAAAAGTCTGTATTTTTTCGATAATCCCTATAAAATAACCAAAAATAACGATAAATGCGCGCATGCGTAGTTTAGGAATTATCGAAAAAACTGCTTACTTATTGAGCGAGATATCGAATGCCCCGGCAAACTCTCAGATGATTCGGAATTCAGAATTGAGATTCCAGCAGTGATTCTAGTCCAGCGTAATTAGCCACGGTCCAATGCTACCGTAACAATTACCTACTCCTACTGTACTTATTTGCGGAAATCACGTTGGTAAAAAAAATATCTTTTGTAAATCAGATATATCAGCGATCAACAGTCAATTACAGGCTGCAGTCTAAAGCAAAGCAAGCAATGGGCGATTTAATGAATCATTTTCTGTATCATTCATCGAATTCAATACCTTCTCAATTATTAGTAGCTAATGCCACCAGTAAGAACACAGCGAAATCTGTTGAAGCTCGTTTGAAGGGTAACAAGCTCTATGCCCAAAAATTTCACGACATAGAGACGCACTCGGAGATACTGTCCTATTACACGCAAAGTGTGGCCTGGGCAAAAAATGGCTCCGAAGAATTGGCCATGGCATATGGCAACAGGTCTGCCCTGCTTAAACACCTATGCAAGTACGAGGAATGTCTTGTTGACATAGAAAAGGCCTGTCAGATCACAAAGTCTGGAAGTCTGAAGGTCAAACTTGCAGCTCGTAAAACTGAGTGCCTGATGGCCTTGGAAAAGAAGTCTCGTTCTTTTCAGGATGAAGCTCGAGCTACTGTGACAATAAACTTCAAAGCTTCCAAAGAAATTCCATGCGCATCTGAATCAATCGCTATCAAATTTGACGATAAGTATGGAAGGCATATTGTTGCGACTCAAGACATTGAGCCTGGTACGATTATTGCAGTAGAAAAAGCTTTCGCCTCAGTTCCAGTGGAATTCTGCATGTACCTAAATTGTACCCATTGCATGAGTATCGCTTGGAATACAATTCCATGCGATTCATGTGCATATGTGGTTTTTTGTTCAGAAAAGTGCAAAGAGGAAGCTTTGATGCATTATCACAATGTTGAGTGCCTAGTACTTTGTTTCATTAATAATTCAATAAGTTTTTCTTATAACGGTATTTCCCACGTTTTACTATCCATTAGGGTATTCATTGTATCTATTAGAAAAAATGGCTTGAGCAGAATGATCAAAGACGTTGCAGATCTTGAGAGTAATAAGGGTAATGAGTGATACGGATTTATATATCTTATACTTGTTTTTTATTCTCTATGCCCACGTTGTGCAGAGTACTCTATCAATTAAATTATTCAAATTTTTTGTCTAGGTTCAAATGTGGATGGATTTTTTGATGATAACAAGGTTTTTCAGAGTGACAAATTCAAATCTATATGTAACTTATGTGGCGACACCAATCATTCTGAATTTATAAAAACTTTGTTGAATGGTGTTGTAGACTTTTTACATGCAAACACAAATATTTTCATAGAAAATTCTTGTGATAATTCAACAATCAATGAAAACATTTCATTGGCCAAAGAGATACTCATAAGATTATACTTTATTACCAGAAAAAATTCTTACTCAGTTAAGTATTTTAATTTTTTTTCAATATATTGTTTTTAAAATCTCAAATTTAATCATATTGATATTTTTAAGTTAATAAATTATAATAAAGTCACAATTATGGTAAAATTTCAAAATGAACAATAAGTAATAAAAATTACATTAAATGAAAGCAATTGTCAACTTTTATACTTTATAGTTCGATTATTCATGGTGCGACTATTCATCATGGCAAACAGAGAAAATCGACAAAATGTCTAGTATAGGAGTTATGATCGCTCCATTTTGTTGCTTATTCAATCACAGCTGCTGTAACAATGTCGGAAGAGTTTTTACTCGTAATCAAGAAATTATACTGTTTACTACATTAATGATTAAAAATAAACAACAGGTAACCTGTGACATTGATTTTATGAATCGAAAAGAAATTTGGAAGTATTTGTTTAACAAATCAAAATTCTCATTAAAAACTTTATAATAAATATTTAAAAATTTTGAAATTCTAAACCACCATAAACAAGTTGTGCAATTAATTTCATTAATTAAGCTCTTTTTGCAGTTATATGTAAATTATGGTCCTGATATCTTCACAGAAAAATCAAGCAGAATAAACATGTTGAAAAAGTTTTATGATTTTAATTGTGAATGTCAAGTTTGTGAAGAAAACTGGCAGATGAACTCAAATCTAAATGAAGTGAATTTTTATTTTAATAAGCATTATATCGATATTATAGTTCACAAGTTATATGATTTTCGAAAAATACTCAAATCAATTGTTTTGTTTTAGAGTCCTGATGATAAATTTACAAAAACCTTATCAAATAAATTTCGGGAAGCAGGTATACCAATATCAATAATAAACTATTTGTCTGGACGTGAAGAAAAAATAGATTTTTCAGAAGAAACAGCAAAAGATTTTATAAAAATTCTAATGATACTTGATAAGCATTGTACTGGTTTTGAAGGTTTTTTGCATTCTATGATGCTCCAAGATTATTTAGATTTTTATTATGGAAACTTGTATGGAATTAAGAATAATGTACCTCATGCTTGTTAAACTCACTTTTCGTGGTTTTTGATTGTTTGGCGATTTCTGATATAACGTAACAAGCTATTATTGTTGTTTAAATGTATTAAAAAAAAAAAAAAAATTGAATTTGAGCTTAGTCTTTAGTGTCAGATATATTATATATTTTTATACGTTTTTCTCTAGTGATTAAAAAGGTTTTAGAATTGGATAAAAATCGGCTGCTAAAAATATTTCAATATTTTAAAAGCTCCAGCCTACAATAATACAAGTTAAATAATTTTATACCTTATATATGCGCTTTAAGTCATTATGTGAACGTTTCTTGAATAAACTGTTTAATACTAAGCAATCAACTATTAATACAACCTAAAGATTTTATTTTTAAATAAGTATTGTTTATTAAGAAAAAATTACAAATAATATAACTCAATAATACAGTGTACACTTTGTTTAATTAAAATTATTTAATAAATTTTTTGGATTCGTAAGGGACAAAAAAGGCTTCAGGAGTAAAAAATACTCAATTTATACCACACTTGTATAATTTATCAAAATCAAAATTTTACATGTCAAGTTGACTGGGAAGAGCCGGAGATGCGACACAAATTTTTTTATTGGTTTAAAAATCACCCTAAAAAAAGAAAAACTCTCTTACTTGGGAAGAAGAGCGGATAATGGTAAAGTACTCGTCTTAATTCATACAACTATAACATTATAAGAATAAAAGAAGATATGTACATCGGTATGTATAAAGACAAAAATTATACAGCACCTTGACAAAATACATATTAATATTTACACTTTTTAAACTTGAACTCAGTAACAGATTCACTATATTGTTGTTGGTAATTTTATTTTAAAACATCGTACAACATTTCAATAATAGTTTCCATGTCTTCGCCACTGTTGTTAATATTTAAATCCCAATCGCTCACAGCATCAAGATCGCATTCTGTCTCTGAGTCGTCGATACCTTAGAAAAAAATTCCAAAAAACATTTTTAAATGTTTATTTTTTTCTTAAAATTATTTGTTATTTGATAAAATTACCTTTTGTAAACACCCAACCACGGCTTTTCCTTATTTCATCATCACATGCAATTCTGATTGTTTTGCATTTGTCTCCATAATTTGCATTGAACCACTTCAAATCTGTTTGTCTCCTGGCATCACTTACAATCCAAACATCTTTATCATTTGCTGCCAAAAGATAAGAATCACAATACAAAAATTTAATTAAGTAAAAATAATTATAAAAATTATTTGACGTATATAATTATAAATTTCATTTAAGTAATGATTTAGTTTATAAAACTAATCTATGAAATAAATGAAAATTTAATTACAAATACTAAAAACTAATTATGGTAGATACAATTACCATTGTACATTAAAATCGCAGCTTTGCAAAAGTATCCATGATCCTCTTTTCTCATGCTTTCGCCCCATTTTGTCATTTCTAATCTATAGTATTCTTTGTATTTTCCATCACTGAATAATTGCTCTGCATCAAGATTTTTTTCTTTTGCCCAATGACACTTTATTGGTCCGGATAATTTTATAATTACACTTTTATTGCTACCTAATCTGTTGAAACACAATTTAAAAATGTTACTTTCATTAAATAAAAGTAATGAAACCATTAAATAATGTGAAATTAAAATTTGAATACCTTACTAGCAATATGTTTAATTTAAAACTCAAATGTACAATACTGAATGAAAAAATCACTTTTAAAAAAAGTAAAGTAAATCTGTGTTTAGTTAACAAAATAAAATAATATTATTAAATTTTTTTAAATAACTAAAATGTTATTATTCAATTATACCAAGCATTATCTAGCACTAGAAAATGTCACTGTTTTTTCTGGATGTACTCAAAATTTAATCTGTGTAAAAATTGTCAAGAATGTACTGTCACTTTCAAAATTAACGGTATTCAGGAAAGTAAGGCACATATTAACATAGTAATACATAAAAACTATCCAACAAAATACCTCTTAAATAATTCGTCAGTAATGAAATCCTTTCCTGATTTTCTTTTCCCACTAAAAATTAAGATTCGCTTGGGTTTTGCAAAATTTTTCGTGACAGCTTGCTCGTCTGCAGTACCAGAATCCGCCATATTAGCTCGTACTAATATAAAAAATGATGGTATACCTATATACAGGCAAAAGTGGCCAGACCAAAGGTACACGTGTGTGACATGTGTAAGTATTTACTTGAATGTTTTTTTTTTTTCACTGAATACTTAAGTGTTTCACATTTATAAGTATTTCGTCAAAATGTACACATGAGTCACAATATAAATAAAATTTCGAATGTAAGTGCACTTTAAAATTCAAATTCTCATCAAATATTTAAAAAGATGATTTTAAATGTATATAATCTACATTTACACTTTCAAAAAGTTTCTCCAAAGGATTTTCAAACATCAACACAAATAAGTTAGTTAATTTTTGTTTTTATTATAATAAAAATGAGGCATTACAAGATATCTATTTCTTAGCTTTAGCTTCTGTCCTCGCTTTCCTGAAAGCTGCCCTTTTCTTTTGCATGGCGGGCTTAAGATTGTGTTTTTTGGCAAATTTCTGGTTTCGTAGGAATTTTAAATCCATCTGTGACAAAAAAATGAAAAAAATGATGTTTAGATAATGTACACAAAGTTTAGTATCAATTAATTAAATAATAAAACTAAGAATTTAATGTTGTATCAAGAAATGAATAGAGTTTAATGGGAAGTGATTACTATGGAACGAAAAATAAGTGTTGCAATTTTTATCGTATCTTACCATGAATCGAAATTCAACTTTGACAGCAAAACAAAGTTAAATATTACAAGAAGTTACAGATTATACGGGTACACTAAGCTTATCAATGTACTATGTACTACTAAATATCATTTTTGGCAGTTATTTAGTTTGAAGCATTTCTATATATTATTACTGTAGTTGTAAGAGAAATTACTTACTCCAAGAGTGGATTCATGCCTGTAGCGTTTAGGCTTCTGGATTCCATTACGATGTGCTTTTCGGCCTGAAAAACAAAAGAAAGTTTTAATTGGGAGAACATAAATACATTAAGTTTATATCTTTTAAAAGCCGTATCGTACAAGACTTTAAAATAATAGATACATGCAAGTGTTGAGCCAACGTAGGTAGACAAATAATACTTACTCTGATTGTGATTAGTGTGATTCTTTGACTTGGCCATTTTTCTGTCTTTTGTGTTTTAACTGAAAAAACAAAGAAAAAAAAAACGTATGATAATTATTTTGATGCGTAAAGGACGGCAACAATGAGGTTAGACTTTCTTTCAACAAAAACAACACCAAACACTGAAAATAACAGTACAGCGCAAGAAACGTTTTTAAAGAGGATTAAGTTTTTGAAATCGAAGTGTCACCAAAATTGCTATTTCAACACAAATTTGAATAAATTGTAAGGATTACTTTGGATTATAAAAATTCGACTTTACCAGCTATTTAACACACAAAACACGAAGAAAATGAGATACACTGCTCTTTCTAGAGCTGTACAAGATAAAACTAGAAATTTATAACTAGATATATTGTAAAGTTACTAAAAATACACTAGCTCAGCCGACATTCTGCTGCCTACATTATCCACATAAGACAAACTTTCATCAGATTTTACGAATTAAATATATTAGCGGCGTTAGGTAAAAGATAAATTGTAAACTTGCCGCAAGTAGCACAAAAAATGTTTACTTTTTATTATCCATCTACAAAATTTGTTGCGGCTGGTTTATAGCTAATAAGGTGACTTTACTGTAAATAGCAATAATTATTTGGATCAGCGCCATCTAGCGGTCTTTATTTTTTGGCCAAAAGTGGCTCCTAAAATTCTAAATCAGAGCATTCAGGATTAGAGCTATTTAATCAATTATAAACCAGCTGCAACTCATGACGAAGCTATAAAATAAAAAAATAACGATACGTGTGTTTTTGGCGGCAAGTTAACAATATATCTTATGCTCGAAAATATATCTTCAAAAGTATAAACACATACGAGATCGATTTTTTGATAGAAAATAGATTGTTAACTTGCCGCCAAAAACACATGTATTGTTATTTTTTTATTTTGTAGCTACAAGATGAGTTGCGGCTGGTTTATAACTGACTAAATGGCTCTACGCGCTAAAGCTCTGGTTCAAAAGTTTAGGGCCTTTTTTTAGTTCAGAAATTCGCAACACTAGATAGCGCTGATCCAAATAATTATCACTTCTTATATTAAAGCCATTTAATCAATTATAAACCAGCCGCAACTAATTTTATCAATAGATAATAAAAAGTTAACGTAGTTGTTTGTGCTGTTTGCGGCAAGTTTACAATTTATTTTTGACCCAAAAGTCGACCTACAAAAATATAGAAATTCATATGGTTTAATGAAATCGACCATATGGCATTACTTAGTAGCAATTACTTTAATTACTACACACAACTTCACGTACATCTTACCCCGTGCTCTCTTTACCAGAATGATAAAATCATAGGCTGCAGTAAAGTTACGTAGGTCGTGGTGGTAACGCCGCTTGGGGTGTTTTCCGCAATCGTCGTCACCAGCAAGTAATTTAAATTTGCGCTCTACGTTACCGTCAGGTCAGTAAGTCAAACCTTGAATTAAACTGGCGCTCCTGTTCCGTAATCTGCAGGCCAGTAAAAACAGCAGACGACAATCAACAGCGATGAAATCTTCATTTTTTTCTCGACTTTCGCTGTTTTTACTTGGCCTGATTACGCGGAATACAGCGCCAGTTAAATTCAAGGTAGTTGACTTACCGATCTGACGGTAACGTAGAGCGCAACCTTAAATTACTTGCTGGTGACGACTGACGATTGCGGAAAACACCCATTATACATCTAGATATAACAATAAATTTTAACTTTCAACTCGCAAAATCATTTTGTTTTTTTGAGTGCTTTTTCATGCTATTAGCTATTTACAGGATTTACAAGAATCACAAGATCATACATGGATGTACCATCCGTGTCCATTGTATTAACGACGGTAGCTAAAAAAAAGGGAAAGCAAAAAAAATTTTAAGCGCAGGATATATATATATATATATATGTACGGACCTATATGTATAGAACTCGAGAGCAAAACTATGGTTTATAAGTACTTTTGGTGTTTATTTTCAACGTCAGGTCCTTTAATCCGCGTTGTTTGTGGGTGTTCTCAGAGAGAAGAAAAGGAAAGCGTGTGTGGTGTCATGTAGTAAAAAACAGTTGTAAACAGAAATTTTCAAAAACTTGTGCATAGAATACACACCCTCTCTTGAGTCTCAAAGCTGTCGTTGTTGTGATACATTTTATTTTTTAAGTTTCGGGTGGACGACGTGCAAGTGCATTATGGTGAGGACGTAAAACATTTTTTGAGAGCTGCTAGATACTGAGAAGAGGAAAAGACGCAAGTTCCAAGGGGGTGGAAAAATGGAGCTGCAGGGCTTGGGTAATCCGATGGCCGGGGGTACGAGGCTCATCGACCACATCGTCGGGGAGGTCAAGTCCCAAGGTATATTTGACAAGTTCAGGAAGGAGTGCATCGCCGATGTCGACACCAAGGTGAGATACCATGGGTCCTGTGGTTTTTGTTTACTTTTGCTTCTCGTGAAACTTTTTTTCAGAAGTCAGTTGTGTGATTGTTTATTTTTTCCTCTTCTGTTTTTCAGTGTATACTTATTGTTATTTTTTTTTTTTATTGATAATCGTGCATGCATTGATTGGTTTTTTCAAGTGAAAATAAAAAAAAAATAAAAAAAAAAAATAAAAAAACAGGTGAAGAGGCAAGAGACCAATTTAACATTGTAGACATTTTTTTTGATCGTTTGAGCGATGATAAAACAGTTTTAAGTATAAGCATTAACGAAAGACGGGTGCCTGGACTGTAAATTAGCTAGAAGTAATTACTTACAAATTAACGCCTCAGGCATCCGCCTTTTGGAATACGTCAATTGTTGATCAAAAAAGTTGAAGAGTAAAATCGGAGCATCAGCTGTTGCAGCCATTACACTTCGACTTTCATTTGTTGGGGTGCTTTTTGGATTTTTTTTTTTTTTTTTTTTTCCATAAGTGTGCTTTTCTGATTGACTGTACCTGTTATATAAAAACGTGATGACACTGATTTTGATATGATTACGATTTTTTGATTTGTTGGAAACACATTTGGGAGAAACGATTTTTTAATATATTTTTTGTAAGTATTAACATTGAGTGTGATTGGCAGGTGATATAAACACTAGTCAATCAAGCAACCTTATTTTTATTTTTTTCTGGTCAGTTGTCAAGTTCTTTTCGAAAACTTTTCAGATGTTCTGTATTTAGTTACGTATATTAGAAAAAAATTTTGTATCATGGATAATTATTTATGAATTTTTCATCGAAACCATCATGTAATAACCATATATTTCTTTTAGCCTGCATACCAAAATTTAAGGACAAGAGTGGAAGGTTCCGTCAATTCATTTTTGAACAAACAAACTTGGAGAACCGACTTGAATAAAACTCAGTTGCGTGAGACCTTGCGCAAGCACATACACGAGGCACCATATCTTGAAGTTGGTGTAGAGAGAATAGTAGATCAGGTGGTCAACCCAAAGGTTTACTCAAACTTTATGCCTAAAGTTGAGGATGTGGTCTACAAGTTTTTAGGTATCGAGATGCCAAAGGCCCAGAGAAATGGAACGTGTGAATTAAAGGACTTGTTACCGAAAGATTTGGATCCCGTTTCACCCGAGTCTGACAGAAATAGTTTGAAAGACGCGTCTTTAGGGTCCATGGACATGGATGACGAGACAAACGATGCAGTCAACAGTGGCGAGCAACAGCACAGTAGCATCAACGTTGAAGAAAAAGAAGAAAAAGCTCACGTCACAGAAGCTCCAATAAATAAAGAAGAGCTTGTTGAAAAAGAGGAGCTTCAACAACTTAAGCAGGAGGATGACATTAAAAAGGATGAAAGTGATGTTGAAAAAATTACAGAAGAGGTCAGTCAACAAGTTGAAGTTAGTTCACCGGTGAAGGCTGATCTTAATTGTTCCTTCAAGTCCGATGAGACAAACAAAACAGATGAAGAAGAAGAAGACAGTCCGGCTTTTGAGCCTATTGACCTTATGAACATGATAGAGTCGAACATGTCGAACGACTCGCACATGTCTGGCATTTCCGAACTGACAAGCCACAGATCCCGCAGTCCAGACTTTATGACGGAATTCTCACGTGACAACTTTGACTTCAGTAATCAGGATTCTCAACTGAGTAAGGTATCATCTGGTTCTCGCTTGTCGATCGTCACTGATTTTGGTTCCTCAAATCACGCCTCGACTCCAGCACCGGACTCTAAAGATGACTCCAAAGGTGCCAAAGATGATTTTAAGAGCATTAGAGATATGGACTCTAGCAAAGACAAGTTCAATTTTGATGCCATTAAAAGTAAGGATAAAGAAAACAGCAAGATAAGTAACTCGTCCAAAGAAAGTTCTCGCGATGCCTCTGATTACAGAGAGAGAGGCAGGGAGCAATCAAGATCAAAATCATCAAGGGATAGACATGATTCGAAAAACAGCAGGGAGAGAGATCGCGATTCAAAGAGATATCCCAGCAGTAAATTTGACAAGCAATCGCAGAGTAGAAGCAAAGACAAACACGAGTCTTTGGATTCGAGCAAGAATCGAGATGGCAAGTCCAAGGTGACAGAAAAAAAAGATGATACGCTCAATGAAGCCAGAGACTTGAAAGACCTTTACAAGGAGAAAATACGAGAATTGTGGGAGAAAAAGGAGCTTACCGAGAAGGAGAAACTTGGCAAAGATCACAAGGATGCCGTCAAGATTATTAATAACAAGGACAAAAACACCAAGGACAAGAAGGAGTGTTCGACCTCGTCCCGAGAAAAAGAAGACAATCGTAGGAGCCACAAGTCCTCGTCATCCTCGTCGTCCCGGAGCTCAAGCTACCACAAGAGCTCCAAGGACTCTCGTGACCGTAGCAGCAGCAACAGCAGCAGTAACAAGCGAGATGATCGCCGAAACTCTAATGGCAAGTCATCTTACTTGAACTCTCGCAGCGGCAAACGAGACTCAAAGTCTGATAATCACAACCACGACAGCAGTAAGAAGCGCCGCACCGATAAAAAGTCGCTGGACGACCACTCGAGCCTTCGCAAGAACTTCAATGACCGAAGGTCGAGCGACAGGGATGGTTCTAACGGCTCGAGCAGCAAGTACTCGCACAAGACAAACAGTAACTCCTCCAACAACCGGCTCGGACCCTCGACGAGTTTTCCCATTGACAACAACAAGTATCACTCTAGTGGTGAAACGTCGGATAACGTCCACGATTCCCTGCACATGATGTCTTTTGGCTTAGACAATCAGCCAAGGCGCGTGGATCTTGGTAACGCCGAAATCTGTCTCCCACTGAAGAAGAGACCACTGCAGAGCGACGAGTCGTCCTCGAGTGAGAGTCCAGAGAAGAAACCCAGGGTAGAAGAGAAAAAGGCCTTGACGAGGAAAAAAGTAGAGGACGTATTCAAGACCGACGAGGATGTGACTAGTGTTCCGGATGAAGAACGCGTTCAGATCATCGAAATCACGGAAGAGGATTACGAGCAGCCCTACTCGGACAAAGAGGAACCCATTCTGTCGTTGGAGGAAACGAAGAATATTATTTTCAACGCTGAACCTATTGTCAATCCTATTGAAACTCCTGCACCGTCGAAACTATCAGAAATGGAGCAGTCCATCCGAGATTCGTTGAGCGAGATGATGTCGAATCATGGATTTGCGGAGCCCGAGAGTGCTCTCAACTGCCGTAAGCTGATTCCTGTGATCGACTCGACGAGCAGCTTGATAGAAACTCTTACTGATGAGTCTTTGGAAGCTTCGTTAGTGGATTCTACAGGCAACATTATTATCCCACAAGATATCAGTGCAAGTACTGATTTCAAAGATAAAGAGCTGGAAGATATAGAAACAGTTCAGAAATATTTGAATGAGAACAACCCTTCAATAGCGAGGGACGAAGCAAAGCAACTAGAAGCCATGGAAGAGTCTGGCTTGTCGGAATTAGACCAAGTGAACGAGTACTTGAGAAGAAGTATGGAAGTACCAATCGAAAGTGTTGGCAGAGAAGAAATAAAAGACTTGTGCGAGGATCGCGAAGTACTCGGTGAAAGTGTAAAAGAAAGCAAGGAAGATGAAAGGGAAGTAGATGTGAGAACTGCAGAGGAAAACATGGATATAAATGTTGGAACAAACAGCTATGAAGTAGCAGAAAATAGTAATGAAGACGAGAACCGAGTAGATGCAAATACCAAAGTTGAAAAAATGTTTGAGAAGGTTGTTATGGAAGACAGTGGCATGGTAGAAGAATACATAGACAAAATAGAAAAACAGCAGATAGATGTTAATACTGAAGATATAAAGGTGGATAGAGATCATGAAGTAGACAGTGAAAGATTAGAAGAAAACAGCAAGGCAGATGAGGATATTGAAGTTGAAAAGATGGATGATGCTACTGCTGATTTGGATAAAATTACTAATGTTGACGAATGTGATAAAGAATCTGGCAAAGAGGCCAACATAGACACACAGATAGCAGATGTAGGGGAGTCTCTGGATAAAACGAGCCAAAATGTTATTTCTGATATGTCTGAGACAAAAGAAAATCTCGAGGCTGATGAAACTGACATGAAATCAGAGGTACAAAATGCGCCGGAAAAGTCAAAGCAGAACACAGATAAACATGAAATGAGCCAACATGTTATTTCTGACGTGCTCGAGAAAGATGATTGTCTTGAGGCTGATATTGTAGACATGAAATCAGAGATAAAAAATACACTGCAAGAGTCAGAACAGAGCACAGACAAAGACGTAGAAATAAAAGAATCTTCAGGACCTGAAGATCAAACCCAGATGAGGCTGGTTGAGGTTGACCCAAATATCCCAGAATCGGAGGAAAATGATATTGTAAATGACGAGAGCATAGACAACAGCACAAGTGATGAGTGTAATGAGGATAAACTGATGATTGATGAAGAGTTTGATGAAAAAGATCACGAAAGTATTGATATAGGGATCGATTTGAAAGTAAAAACTGTTGATGATCAAGAAAATGACAGCGATGATGCGCATTTTGAACCAAGTGGTGTACAAGACGATAGTGACCCTTCGATTGACACAAACAGCAAAAACGTAACAGAATTCAATAAGGATGAGAAAAATAATAATTCATCTGAGGAAAATAGAGCAAAATCAGTAGAAAACCTTGAAGAAAATATAAGCAATATAGTAGCAGATGATGAAAAACTAGTTGAAACAAATCAAAGTCATACGGCTACTGAAGCAATAACAAAATCTTATGATGAAGAAGAAATTGATCTGAGTAAAAATGCCATTGAAAATCAAATTGAAGATGCTACAATTTCAAAAGTTGGGCTTGATGAAGTAGCCCCAAAGTTAGTTGAAGATGATCCGATTTGTGCGACATCTGTAAAGGATAAAAACACCAAAGTAACAGAAAATATCTATGTACCAGAAGTACTACCAGAGAAAATTGACATAAAAATTGAAATAAAACAAGAAGTTGACACAGAAGACGATGATAACGAGATGCAAGAAAATAAATTAACAATCGTCTGTGATGAGAGCCAAAATGATAAAAACAAATCCATGTCTGTGTGCGAAAATTTGATTGATTCGAAAGAGGCTGAAACCTTTGTAAAAATAGAATTCACTCCTAAGCCAGAAACAGATACCTTGCATTCAGATGCAGTCTCGCTTGGTGTCATTAGCACGCCATTGATACCAAATAGACAGGTAGAATCTCCCGTCGAAGAGGAATGTCGGTACTTTGAAAACAATAACCATGACAAATATCTACGATTCAAGGAATTTTTGGACAAACTCGAGGCCAATCCCAGTAAAAGCTCCAAAAGCACTGTCAAGGGAAAAAGAAAAAAAGCCGTGCCTCCGTCTGTCCCAGCTGCCCCAGCTACGCAGTCTACTCTCAAACGCAAACTCACACCCAGCCCACTTTCTGATAATCTCATTGCTAACTCAAGTTACAGTGTTGAGAGTTTAGGTGCAAACGCTGGTCCTAAAAAGTCAGGTGAAGACACTGTTGTGGTGATTAAGAAACGTAAACCTGGAAGAGCTAAGAAGGTCAACAGTAATGCTGCCCAAGTAGTTGTAGTGCAGCAACATCAACAAGTCGAATCCACAGGGGATCAAAAACCCCAGCTTTTGGAGGTACTTCCAACTCCTGGTGCTGTAGTCAATGGAGAGAACATTATGAATATTGATAATGATGGAGATAAAAATGTCACTGTAAAGGATGACAAAGAGTAAATATATATATATATATATATTCACCTAATTGAAAAATTCACTTTAATAATAATTTAATGCAACAAACTGTTATTAATAATTTAATGATATTTCATTGCAGAAAAAACAGGAGTAGGCAGCGATATTCAAGTGACGATCTGTACAAACCACGACCACTATTTCCGAGTTCGTCACGACGTAACAGGCGTTTTAATAATAATCAGACGTAGCCGTCACTTCCGGGTCAGTCACACGTTGGCCGGCCACCTTTTTACCTCAAAGAGGCATTTGTTATCCTCCAAGATGTTATTCTCAGTGCCGAAGCCACGGACAATTGATCGGAAGCTTTCTAGCTATAAATTTGATTTTTTCAAAGAAAAGCTTAGTTCAATTTTTGTTTCTTCTCTTTTCTTAATGATAAAAAAAAAACCAAAAAAAAAAAATAAAAAAAAAAATGTTAAAGATTTACTGTTTTCAATTTAAAAGTGTGGTTGATCATTCAAGAGATTCGTATGCAAGTTATATTTTTGCAAAAGTGAGATAGCTTTAAGGATTTTTTGTACATTCTTGTAAACCATAATTCAAAAAAGAAAATAATTTTATAATAAACACATTTTAATCAATCTCAAGTATTTTATCTCTACAATTTAAGTATAAAACTTCAATCTCATAATTGTTTACAGCTTGAAAACCGATAACCATTCGCGTGGTAGGTAATTCAAGATAAAATACTTTGGAACAATATTTTCAAGTTTTTGATAATTTTTCAACCGAGAAAACTTGAAAAGAACTCTGTGAAAATACATTTAAAAATAGTACAAAAGTATCGGAAGTTAAGCAGTTAAAAGTTAAAAAAGAATTCTGAAAAAATTACTATAGACATTCTTGCAGGACTTTTTTAATACATCTACTTCACGCACAAAGTTTTTAAATCGTAAAATAATCATCCCTTGATGCTAAAATAGCGTTTCTAAAACCATGAACGCTTTACTTTTTTCTTTGTTAATTTTATTTCACTTGATTAGCTGAAGTTACTATTATTTGTTGATATATTATTTTACCCGCTATTTACTACTTGCCTTTTTTAATTATTTTTCGAATAACTAACAGGTTGATTTATTCATCCACCTCGGAGCGCTCGGAGTCCTGCAGGAGCTGTTTGTGGGATATATAAAAAAAAAAAAAAAAAAAAAATATATAGGTATAGTTATAGTTCCGTATAGAAGCGCAATGTTTTTAAACAAACAGTTTTGCGGTGACTATACCTATATAGTCCACATACAACTCGGAGGCCTCCAATTGCTTCGAGGTGGATAAATGAACAAATCTACGGTTTTCTCCAGTCAAGTAAATATCAAGACTTCACAAGGCTTTTTTCTTTTGACTTGTTTATTTTCGAGACCATTTGACAAACCAAATAAGTATATGTATTCCAAATTGAGAAACGTGTATTTTTCAAAGAGCGAAATAATTTTTTTTTAACAAAATGTAATACTTGTAACCAAAATCAAAAATTAAATTTAACAGATGAAAAGAAAATTATTTTTAAACCGTTTATAAAAAGAATCTTACAAATGACTTATTTTGTTTATAAGATAATGTGATACAGGAAGAGAAAATACCATAAATCAAGTATATAACATTTGTATTGTGTGGATCCATGACGAAAATAAAAAAATCTACATGAATATTGCTTGGCAAAATTAAATACTTATTGTGTTCCTAATTAAAAGATTAGAATAAATTATAACATACATTGTATGAATAAATTATATAGTACGAAATAAGTTATGTGTCTCAAGTAATTTGATTATTCCAACTGAAATGTTTTTTATTTGCATAAAAAAATTACTTTTTTAAGAGCAATTAAGTATTTAAACCTACGAAAATGCCATAATATCATACATCACGTTTTATTATCAAAAAGCGTTTCTTTTTTTTAGCTATTTATTGCGCAAGATATGGTTCTAGTAGCTAACATTTTTTGTGCTAGATATAGTAAATAGCTTACTAGATTAAATTTTAATTACAACTCGACAAGGTTGACGTGTTTTTGTATATTGATATATTACAAATATAGTGTCAATATCAGCGTACCATCATCTATGATTAGTCTATGGAGTATTTTACGTACTTACAATGTAAAGATTTGGATAGTATATACTTACATGTCATGTCATTTTCAGTGTGCTGTATAAGAAAACAATCTGTGAAGAAATTTTAATTGGGCAGTGCCTAAACAATACCTACACATATATTAATTATAACTTCAACTATGCATTGTCGGAAATGTGTTGTTAAAATTTTCAAGTGATTAAACATTATTAACATGGCTAATTATAATGAGCCAGTTTTTCTCTTTCAGATTCGACAGTGTAATGATACAATATTTTATTTAATAAAATTTGTATGAAAGAAAAAAATATAAAAACATTTTGAACAATAGCTTGTACAGACCATGTATTTTAAGTGAAATTACAAATGAAATCTTAATCTTAACAATACCACAAGGAGCGTTAGGGAGGTATTGTAATTAAAGTCGATTAAAAACTATGTAAAATATTTTTAATAGTTATATGAAACCACTTTATTTTAATAACACGTATAATAACAATTAAGAAGCACAGATCAATGCGTAAATCCAGTGTTGTTGATTCACAAATCTATTGATTTATTGGTCGCTCCAAAAATTTATCCTTACAGAGTCGGTTTTCGAAATGGACGGAACATTTATGCACACAGAAACGGTAATTCAAGTGCCATAAAAATAGAAGATAATTATGTATGGCAATAAAAATAATAATTTGTTTATCTTTGTTTAGTGTCGATTTCTAAAACATACTATATTACTACTGTGTTCAGGTCAAACAAACACGTCGTTAATTTATATAACTGTTTGTATCAAAACCACACTAGTTATGTTGTTATTTAATACCAACGACCTAATCTCATGATTACTGAAAGATAAATCATTAATGTTTGCTGAGAAAATCATCTTGTTTCAAAGTTGCAGTTAATAAATATACTCAACATTTTTCTGCAATTGCTCGCGAAACGTTGTCATCATTGCTTAATTTTTCATACGTTTTATCACGCGCAATTTCCCTCGCAGATAAGAAGTTCTAATGAAGTAACTTACAACCACAAGCCGAGCCTTTATTTATTCACGCGCCGAGAAACCCACGTAACATTGGTAAGCAAAACCAGAAATAATATTATTTAATCTCGTGGAATAATTTTTTTATGATATTTTACTTATTAATACGATAATTTTTCCTCGAATTTTTCTAATGATTTCTTACATGCTCCCAAATATTTATTCGTGTTGAAAAAATGATCTGTTGATTTACCTTTTTTTTTACGTAAATTTTTAAAACGAATTACCATGCGCGTACATACATGGCACGATTGATGCGTTTAGGAACAAAAGTATTTACATTATAAACGCAAATAGTACGCAAAAATCCTAATTAAAAATAAAAATTAAATTTTGTGTTTGATAATTTGTTGAACGTGTAAACTAAATTGTTACTTTCAAACATTTTTACGGTATTATGTGAAAGAAAACGATAGATATAAAAAAGTTGTAATTTTACCTGATCTATGTAAGCTGTACCTATATATGTTACACATGAAATTTGAAAAACTTAGAAAACCTAGAAATGTCAGAAAATTATTTTTATTTTGGAAAAACCTGGAATATCAAACAATTTTTACGGGTTCTTAAAATTTTTAAATAATATTCATTAAATTTGAAAAAAAAAGTTGTATTAAATTTTTTTGATTATTTACTAGCAAGATAGAATTCGTGTTATTTGAATTTCAGACGAATACTCTACTTTCAAAAATTATCAAAAAACGAAACGTGTAGAAAAGTACTTTTGAGTTTTTGAAAAATATATAAATCACCAGTTATTTTCAGTGCAGTAGCAAGATATACACATGTGTATACAGAACACAATATGAGTTTGTTTAATTCAGTCAAATGATGAACCTTTAAAAAATTTAAAATTTACAAGAAATTAATATCAAGCGACAAAATTTTATCCACTGAATACTTATTTGATCGTATTTAATAAATAGTATTATCACGAGAAATTTTTTTGTAAACTGACACTGAAACGTAAACTTCACTCTTTGTTTTCCATAATTACTAGTAACAATCGCTTTTGTTCCTATGATTCATTAAACAAATGAAACAATTGGAGCATTTCATCGCGAGGTTTCAATCGATTGTTTTTAATATTTTATTCGAAGGAAAACTGCGCTATGTTCTACGTTCTAAAAAGTAAGTAAATGTAGAGCAAATGATTCGACATCGACACAATATTAATTGTATAAACATTTTGAAAGTGTACCTAAATAACGAATGTATGTAAAATTAATAAAAATATATTTGAAGCGCTCATGCTGTTATAACTAACAATAGCTAATTATGAAAAAAAAATTAAAATATTCTTTGATATTGCAGTAAATATTTTAATGAATTATAATTTACAGTGACTATTATATTTCAAGTAAACAACATGCAGTAGCTCATAAATAATAGCTTACAAAATTAACCAAAAAGAGTTTGCAAATGTTCTGTATTTTTATTTTCTTCAGCTTCTCAAGAAATAAATTATTTCTAATAGCACATAACGTTGTGTATAATTGTTGTACAACATCGTCATGATTTTTATTTGCAAAAAATTACTAATTTGTTTTTAAAAAATGTATAAGTTCATTTAAAAATTAGTTACAATAGCAGTAGAATTAAAATACAAATATTGATAAAACAAGGAAAGAAAAATTACGAATGGAAAATCAGAAATTTTAGATTTCTTATATATGATGACATTATCGATGAAATTAAAATTAAAGAAGTCGAATTGCTGTGAAAAAATGAAATAAAAGAGTAAAGTTAACAAAAAATTGAAGACTACAACTAAATGTACATTTTTTCCTAGGATGTAAATAAGCTTACATTTTACATTTAGCGATTAAAATATACGTACTGGCCAATGAAAATGGAATCAGATGACAATAATTTATTTTTCAAGTAAATCTTCAGAAAAAACTCTTGAATCCATTGGTAACGCACTATAAAAATAAGTTGAAAAAATTTCCAAAAAAACAAATTATAATAACATTATGTGTACAACGTCATGCGTAAAAATAGTTCTCGTTTCAATGAGCTTTCGCGATAAGGTACCGAACAAAGCATATATTATCTTACAGAGCTAGCTTTCTCTGTCAAACTTTTTTGTTCTTAAATTTATAACATATCTTCACCACATACGGGCTACTATTTTTGCATAGCCGTAACTCTGCGATAGTTTTTTTTTTTTTTTTTTTTTTTTTCAAGCAAATCATAAACTAGGCATTTCCTTGTTCGAAAAAATGTTGGCTTTTATAATTTTTCAATCGCGTACATGTCAACGAAATAAACAAAACAAGCCCTCACATGTCCTACGATACGAGGGCGTGCGAGCGGAAACTTTATTCACACCTCAGGAAGTACACAATGTGCCCGAAATTTTGTTTCCAACTAACTTTCTCGAAAGTAGAGTAGCTTATGCGGCAAATTAATTAAGATTCTAGTAAAATAGTAGTTTTCCTACGAGTTTGAAAAGTCTCTGTTTGCGAACCGAGAAGTTTGCGGCCCGAGCCGAAGGCGAGGGACGTAACGAGGTTCGTAAAGGAGACTTTTCGAACGAGTTCCGGAAAACTGCTTTTTCGCCCGAGGAAGTACCAGCCTCCCTAAACCACCTGAGGGTGGAAAAATAATTAGTTGTACTGATAAGATTATAAGTAACAACTAGTGGGATTTTTCTTTCAAGTGTGAGCGCAGGCAAACACTTAAATAAAGGAGACAGAAACATTTTTTTTTTTTTTTTAACTGCTGCAGAGGTTTTTGATAAACCGTTGGCTCCCAGTCGTGTGGCAGTAGTTCTTTTGGTTCAAGGCTTTTTTTGCATCACAGCCATTGCAAGTCAGATATATGGGCAGGGAGAAAATTGCTGAATGGCAGGTCAAGAACAATTTTTCAAGTGAATGGTCAAGGTCTTGAAATAAACGAGAAGGTGAGAACTTTTGCATTATCATTTATAACCATATACATATAGTTTTTTATATTAGAATAGAGTATGAGTATAATAATTCAAAATGATACAAATGCACGCAATCATTTACAATGTTCCTTTTTTTATTCTGTTAACAGCAAAACAACTTATGGAAGAAACGGTTTTTTATTATAAAAAATAAACAACAAAAGTTTTGTTACAAAAACAACACCAAACATACAGATGGCAACACAGAAGTCGAAAGACTGTCTAAGATGCAAAAAATTCAACCAAATATGTGGAAATTACCACGAGCCCTGCAACTCCCATACGCATATGCAGCAAACACCGTCAAACGGAGGCCCAGCTACCTATTCAATAGTCAGGAACCTACAAACGTTCAGTGAAGCCAAATCTACGACAAGGACGAAACTAACCTCCAAAACCAAGGAACCAAGAAATTTTTGTTGCCCTTCTAGCTGCGTCAAAATATCCAATCGTGCACGGGGTAACCACTGCTTCCCTAACACCCCCAACCGCAGTATGCTAAGAACAGATATACCTTTATTGAGAACGATGGAATCGAACGAAAAAATCTCGTGGCCTAACGAGCGACGCTACAATAACAGAACGCTTGACAATTTAAAAGACTTCCATGTGCAACAAACAAACAACTTTAGAATCAACCAAGATAAAGCTTGTACTTATTCAGTAATAAAGCCACATGTACATACTACAAAAATCGAGGAATCAAACGAGGACGTGTCATGGCCTTTCGTTGTTTGCTGCGGCAATACCTTCAATAATTTAAACGACTACAACATTCATCGAATGATCAACTGCAACACTAGCCGAGCCCGAGTTTGTACACAGGTACCCACCACAAAAACTGAGGAACGAAACAAAAAAGTTATGTGGCCTTGCAAACGCCGATGCGGCAAATATTTCGATCATTTGGATGATTACCACGTGCATAATGCGAGCAACTGCCAGACTAGCCGAGCCCAAGTTTGTAGTTCATCGGCAACACAGGTACCCACTACAAAAACCGATGAAGAAAACAAAAAAATCTTGTGGCCTTGCAAACGCAACTGTGGCAAAATGTTCGATAACTTGAATGACTACCGCGTACATCAAACTAGCCACTGCAAGACTAGCAGAGCCCAAGTTTGTAGTTCATCGGCAACACAGGTACCCACTACAAAAATCGATGAATCGAACAAAAAAATTTCGTGGCCTTGCAAACGCAACTGTGGCAAATCATTAGATCATTTGGATGATTACCACGTGCATAATGCGAGCAACTGCCAGATTAGCCGAGCCCAAGTTTGTAGTTCATCAGCAACACAGGTACCCACCACAAAAACCGAGGATTCAAACAAAAAATTATGGGTATGCGATCGCCGATGCGGCAAATCTTTCGATCATTTGGATGATTACCACGTGCATAATGCGAGCAACTGCCAGACTAGCAGAGCCCAAGTTTGTAGTTCATCGGCACCCCATGTACCCACCACAAAAACTGAGGAACCAAACGAAAAAATCTCGTGGCCTTGCAAACGCCGATGTGGCAAATCATTCGATCATTTGGATGATTACTACGTGCATAATGTGAGTATGTGCAAGACCAGTAAAGCTGAAATTTTCTACTCCTGTTCGTTATGCCCGCGTTCGTTTAGTAGACCTGATTTGTTGAGATGCCATATGAAAGGCCACACAAAGGAGCGCAGTAATTAATTAATAAGAGTATCAAGGTTACAAAAACTCCTGTTCATGTCTACGTTTTTTATGAAAAATAATGTTTTTTATTCTTTCCGCTTCTATCCCGAATGTCTCTTTTTTGGTAGGTAAAACTGTTAAGTATTTAATACGTGGTAAACTGTTTATTTTTTTTATTTTATTTTTTTAAATAAACAAATTCACATTCATCGGTAACTAATATATATTAAAACGCAAAACTTATTCGCATTCACAATTTGTAATTGAAATTTACACGTCATATGACTTTATAATTCATTCATATTTAAAATATAATTTATTTTTGTTTTTGTTCTAATTACACGTCGCTTAAATTCAATAATGTTTATCAGTACTTTGTCTAAAAAATTTAAAGAAGTATCCTTACTTTGTAATCGAACACACGAATCCCAACCCAATCGAGTTTAATTTACATAAGAGTCAGGTCATTTTTTTTTCAAAAACTACGGATGATTACAATCAAATTGTTTCACCTTATATTAGGTAATCGGTTACCCGGGAAAGTGTCAATTTTTTCTTCTCTTGGTGTGATCCATTACAATCAAATTTCGGAGTAACAATTTATTGAATAAATTTTCCTTTTACTAAAGAACAAACGGCATACTCCACTGAGGCAGCTTGTAACAATATAATTCCATTGTTTATCAAGCCCTAGTTTTCTTTAACACTATAAAAGGATACGTATATCAAATTTATTAAGTCTTAAGCTTACAAATTTCAGTCGAGTCGCTGATAATATAATAATACAACAAGTATACATCTATATAAAACTACTAATGTAATATCTAAAAGCATGTAAAACGTATAACAAATTAGGACTACGTTATAATTTTATAATTGTACATGTGATTATTCTGCAAAAAATACAATTACGTCGTAACATCAATTGTATTAATGTTCCACAAGTGTACAACATTGTGTAAAAAATCCAATTGAAAAATAAAATATAAATGCAAGTATACTCCAGATGGTGATCATTTCACTATTACATACACTCGTTGGCATTCGCTATCCGCATGTTACATTTTTTAGGTAAGCAACCGATGTTGTAAAAAAAAATCTCCCTTACATTATTTTGAGATAATGCACAGGTACAAGTGTTGGAACACTCAAAATTACAATAAATGACCTGGAGTAAATCTCAGCTCGAATTTACTTACCGCTTTACCCCGGAGAAAAAAAAGTTTCCCTTCACGCCTGTGAGCAAAAATGCAGGGATTTCGACGTGATGATCTAAAATTTTATGGCGTTCGAGACTTTGAGTTAAAAAAAAAAAAAAAAAAAAAAAAAAAAAAAAAAAAAAAAAATCTTTCGAAATGAAGTCGACAATACTCAATAGTCGTGAATTCCTTTGGGTTGTTGCAACTGTTCGACATACGCTTTAATAGATTCCAGCGAAGCGTCATTAGTCTTATACGGATAAGATAAGTTGAACCAGTAAAGCTTTTTTTCCAAATGACTGCACGAACAAGCCGAACTTTGGTGGAGAAAATCAGTTTGGGGTTACAGCTGTGTCGGCTGAAGGCCTTTTTCTTTGCACCGCAGTCATTGCAAGTCATCTAATACCTGGACAGGACTAAAACTGCTGACCCAGAAAGGTTTTTCGAGTCAATGGCATAGAAGCCTTAGGGTTGCACGTAAGCAAGGTTTTTTCTTTTTTTCTTCAATATCTTTCGAATTTTTCTTTACAAAGACTTTTGGATGATGAGAGAGGGTGGGGCGCGAAAACTCGAGATAGCCTTTCAGTTTTGCCACATTAAATGGCATTGTACTTAAAACTTTGTCCCATCATTGAAATACGTATTTTGCTAATCACAAAAGATTCATACGAGCGAGGTGACCGAATATTATGTAACATACGCTATTGTGATTTTACGCAACTTGTACATTAGTTATAGAATATAATATATGCACGTTGAATCAACGAAGAACGCGTATACTCAATTTTTACAATAAAAATGAACATCTTGTAAGGCAAAATACTTATTGGTAACTAAGTATATTATGCATCTTCCGTTTATTTTTGTCTCTATTATGTAATTCCAAGCGTATACGGGGGGGGGGGGGTAACGAAGTTGCTCAGGAGTATACGAAAAAACTGTCATAATTGGTTATCAAGGAATTTTCCAATTAGGCAATAGCAAATAAATATCAATGACAGAGACTTTTCGTACTTTATTTTGGTACAGGTTGTATTGGTTAATCTTAAACTTATTCGACGTGTGATATACTATAATAATGCTCTTGATTGCAATAAAAATGATTTGTACCTAATACAATTTTCGCGTCTTCAAACGTTTGACTAATTAAATTATCGGGTGTGATGTATCGGCTACATTTTAAACATTATGTGAATTGGGTACTTGTCTCAACTTTTAAAAACAACTAAAGAATGCAGAGTCACCGGTTGACTGTTAGTCGAAGGAACATCATTCGTTTGGAATTTTTTTGTTCTTCTCTGACTCATATTTCACAATAGACGATACTATTTCAAGTATTTGAGACTTGGATAAGTGGTTAAATTGCTCTACTGAGATAAGATCAATCTATAGTCACCTCCGACCTGAAAATTCTTCATTGTCCGAGCTGAAACTATACTTTTTCCTTTCTTGATTTCAGGAGCGAAAGAGCCGTACTCTTCCTCTCGGGTTGAAGTTTCATTCACTCCTTAAAGGCAAATATGTAGCGTCTTCAGTGCGAACACTTTCGGCGAAGAACTTGGGCGAGCGCAAAAATAATTTTTATGGTAAGTAGAAAATGCAATTTTCCGACCTCGGGCGTTTTTGAGGGTTAGGTGTGCCCTCGGTAGGAAAAATAGGATTCGCCACATAAGCGTCCTCTATCTGTGGCTACCTTACGTCCATCAGGCCTCAAAATAGCCCCTGGGACGATGACACTTATCCGACGAAAATTACTATATTATTTGGGAAGTTATAAGCTCACCTTTGGTTTGAGTGATAGTATTTGTGAAGAAAAAAGTATTTGATGTTTGGTAAATCTGTGCTAGTAAGTCATGTAACAAGTAGTCGAAACAAGTTTCAGACCTCGAAAAAATACTTTTGTCCAATAAATACTCGTTTGGTCAAAGAACGTATAAAAATTTTCACAAGTTCTAGTGTAAATTACTCCCCCTACAGTAAGAAAATTCTAGATCTCAAATAATTGACCTTTCAGCATTTTTACTGTCGAAAAAAAATTCACAGTTAACAAAAACATTTTTTTTAATCTTGAGAAACAGCAGAATACATTTGTTTCAAAAAAAATTGTAACAAATGAAAAATTCAACAGTCTTTTTCAACTCAATATTTTTATAGTCTTGCCTTTTGGAAAAATTCAAGCATGTTTCTTTCAACGTGTATCGTAATTTTTCAACAAATTATGTCCACTTAATTTTTGGTGAAGTAATAGTTAATAAGCAATTTTTATTATTTAATTGATTAAAAAAATCAATTGGAAAATTTTTAAGCTTTGAAAGAGTATTTTTGTTAATTGCATTATTTCAAACAAGTAATTATCTTGTCTAGCAAACAATAGAATATTTTAATATTCACTTTGACTGGACTATCTTCCTCATGAAAAAAAAATCGTAGTTGCAATACTATATAATATATAATGGGAAACAAGAATTAATAATTGTGGTTACTTTTTTTTCTAGAACCCAAAATAAAATGAAAATTCTGGAAGTGCTACATAACTTCTTTTTAGTTACCAAGATTTTTAAATTTTAAATAAGTTTATCGAGTTATCGGCACCTTTCATAAAAACAAAGCGCTATCGGAAGATAACGTTGAAAAAACCTCTTTATCTTTAAATTTTTTTTTTTTTTTAAATAGAAATGATGTCACTATGGAGATAAAAAATTTATTTGTCGTATAGCGCTAAGTTTTCTACCAATTTAAAGTAGCATTTCTTTTCCCCAAAGTTTCAACACGTACTTATCTAGCTGGAGGAACTCGAGGGGTCACGGGTTCGAGTCCCGTCAAATATATCGAAAACTTTATCTTAGGCTTTTTGGATAGGATGAGTACCCAAGATGTCGAAAAACCACTCATCTGATGATTTTTTAAACGAACTCCTTGTACATTTATATACTGCATTTTACATTTTAGTTAGAACCTACCACATAACGAATAAAAAAGCTTCATATTATTCAAGACTCACATGCTTGGAAAAAAACGAAGGAAAATAGGGAAAAATGGGATATGATAAAATGGGTTATTTAACGATTGAAATATAACTATACATTTTTCTGCTCTAAAAAATCAGAGGCTAATATTAATTAAATAAAGTAGCCATCTAAGAAGTGGATTCGAATCGCGATTGGGTCAACCCGGAACTTTGGGAAACTGCGAAAAAAGTAAAAAAATTGTTTTAATGAGCAATCCTAGCTTAGGAACTAATCTGAGATATGGCTGCCCTAGTCAGGCGAAGGTTCGAATCCCGGTAGGATCAACTTTTTTAAATTTTAATTTGGCTAAAATTTAATTGTTCCCTGGACTTTAGAATGACACGAGGGTGAGCTCCATGGGCATTTTGAGGAGAGAGGCAGGGCCAGTTTGGAATGTCGTAGTTAGGGTAAAGGGTATAAGAATAAACAAGAAGGGTTTTTAGACTGATTGGATATAGGGAAAGTTACTATAATGTAAGTTATATAAATGTAGATAACTACCCACAATATTGTTTTCTTTTCTGTTAATAGCTACAACACCCTCTGAAGAAAAACTTTTTTTAACATCAACCAATAGCATTTCAATTGTGAAAATGAATAATACGCCAACAACGTCGACGATGACAACAAAAAATAGATTTAGCAACCATTACAGTTCCAAAAAGCTCGATCAAATGGGTGAAAATTATCGTATGCCGTGCATACCCCAATGGGACCAAGAAATGCAGATGCAGCACGCAACATCCAGTCTGATTCCAGATTCTCACTCACTAATCAGGAACCTACCTAAATTCAACCGAGACAAACTCATAACAACAAACTTAACCTCTGAAATCAAGGAACCAAGATATGGTTCCTGCTCCTACTGCCCACCTAAGTGTGACAAAATTTCCGATCGCGTACGTGGTAACTACCGCGTCCCTGACACTTCCAATCGCAGTATGCTGATTCGCTACTTGCTAAGTGACAAAATTCCAGCTAACACTACTGATTTCCATTCTGTAGAAAGTATGGCAAAATCGTTTCATAACCAAGCCGAATGTTCTACAATACAAACACAATTACCCTTTACAAAAATGAAGGAATCGAACAAGGAAATCTCGAAGCCTTTGGTCCGTTGCTACGGAAAATCATTTAGTCAAACCACAGTTGATAGTTCAGCACTACAGCTACCCACTACGAAAATCAGGGAATCAAATGAAATAACGTCGTGGCCTCACAAGCATCTCCACAAACAATCCCTTGACAACTTAAAAAACTTTCACATTCACCATGCGACCAACAGCAAGACTAGTCAAGCCCAAGTTTGTAGTTCATCGGTAGTACAGGTACCCACCACAAAAATCGAAGAACCAAACGAAAAAATTTCGTGGCCTAACGAGCGACGCTACAATAACAGAACGCTTGACAATTTAAAAGACTTCCATGTGCAACAAACAAACAACTTTAGAATCAACCAAGATAAAGCTTGTACTTATTCAGTAATAAAGCCACATGTACATACTACAAAAATCGAGGAATCAAACGAGGACGTGTCATGGCCTTTCGTTGTTTGCTGCGGCAATACCTTCAATAATTTAAACGACTACAACATTCATCGAATGATCAACTGCAACACTAGCCGAGCCCGAGTTTGTACACAGGTACCCACCACAAAAACTGAGGAACGAAACAAAAAAGTTTTGTGGCCTTGCAAACGCCGATGCGGCAAATATTTCGATCATTTGGATGATTACCACGTGCATAATGCGAGCAACTGCCAGACTAGCCGAGCCCAAGTTTGTAGTTCATCGGCAACACAGGTACCCACTACAAAAACCGATGAAGAAAACAAAAAAATCTTGTGGCCTTGCAAACGCAACTGTGGCAAATCATTCGATCATTTGGATGATTACCACGTGCATAATGCGAGCAACTGCCAGACTAGCAGAGCCCAAGTTTGTAGTTCATCGGCACCCCATGTACCCACCACAAAAACTGAGGAACCAAACGAAAAAATCTCGTGGCCTTGCAAACGCCGATGTGGCAAAACGTTCGATCGTTTGGATGATTACTACGTGCAACATGTGAGTATATGCAAGACCAGTAGAGCTGAAACTTTCTACTCCTGTTCGTTATGCCCGCGTTCGTTCAGTAGACCTGATTTGTTGAGATGCCATGTACGAAGCCACAAAAAAAATAGTGGTAGGTAAATAAGCTACTCACGGTATGTTGTATGTACAGAGTTTGAAACCTTATGCAACTTCCGAACAATTGTACTTTAGTACACTTTGTTTAATACAAATAAAATATTATTATAGTGATATTCGTATAAGAATTTCGGGTAATAGGTACTTACTGATTTACATTTAAGTTTCGGTAATTCATGAAAACGGTCTTTTCAAATTTTAGAAAATTTTCTGTATTTGTTAATAGTTGAGCAAAATGTAGCAAACCTTTTTGTCTACCTGAACAGTAGTTCTTGCTGTATTTTTACATTCTAGAATGTCACTTTTAACAGTTTTCATTTATTTTGAACCTATTACTAGAGATTTTTAAGATTATAATGAAAAAATTTTATTGGGATTTGAACTTTGCTGAAGCGCCAACTGCCAATGTAAATTTACATAAGTTGATGAAGTTTGAAAGCTGAAAGAGAAGGATTTTTTATGGTTTAATGGTTTTTCAAATTTATCGCTACCCATGCCATCCTTAAGAGGAACATTCGAAGCTTACAGAGTAAGCTCTTGAGTTCAAATCCCAGCCAATAACACTGAAATTTAAATCTGGCTTTACTTGCCTTTTGCAATTATAGGTATGAAAATATATATTCAGGAATTCGTAAAGTTAAAGAAATATGTCATTATAGTCAATTAAATTTTATAGATGAGTTGTGTAATGTTATTTTTATCTTATGTTATATGCTGGTACATTAAAATATTGTGGGAATTGAAACAAAATTTTATTTATGATTTATTTACTAACCAATTATGAACATTCTGTGAAACCTAATTTTAAGAATCCATCAGGAAGCGGTCACACAAGAGAGTCTGTACCTTCACAACATACCTACATACATAAGGTATGTATGCTCAGCTATATGTCTCTATAATTTATATTAGATATTATTGTAGATACGACCATTACAGACTCTAGATCTGACCTAGCCTCAAGCCGTAGACATATGAGAAATATTAAATATACGCTGCTAATTATTGTGCACGGCACTGATGCGCGGAGTAAAAAAGAGACACAGCATTTAGAGTCGTGGGTTCGATTTTGTGTCGGGGTACTCAGATTGTTATTCTTGATTGCAATGAAAATATATAAAATTAAAAAGTGACAGAAAAGGTCACCCATCCTCTTCACGGTGACCGTTACGTGATGAAAAAGCACATATGAAATTCACACAGAGGTACTTGCTCGAAAAAAGTGTCACACTGGCCAGGAATCGAACCACGGTCTTTCGCTTGCTGACCTATAGCCGAACTGAGCCACCACGTGCTCTCTACATACATGTATGCACACATATTGTAACCTAAAATGTGGCATATCGGAGTCCCTGTATGGGATATAAGTATATGTGGCCTATGAGTCGGCTTGAGGTGGCAGTCCCATGTCTGCTGTGTCCAGGAGTTGAGGAAGAAGGTGAAATGATTAAACGCTTGTTAACATTAACAAGAAAAGGTTTAGGTAAATGTCCCAGTAGTTGGCCACCTTAAGGCTGTTGTATCCAAGTACTTGGCCACCTCCACGTTAAATATATACAAAAGCTGGTGGCCAACTATTAAGACACGTGCATTGCCTAATAGTTGGCCACCAGATTTGACTGTGTATTTTATACAGTGGCCAAGTATTGGGACCAGTTTTTTGGTGGCCAGCTGCTGGGACATTTACCTTAATGTTCACTAGTATGAAAGGGCTTCTCAAGGAAGCTATAAAATGTGTGCTCGCAATGACACGGTCGAGACTTCTCTGCTCGCGCAGCGGCCTGCACGACGTCAACTATACACATATTGTAGGCAACCCCCGCTGAACCCGCCGCCAACCCCCTGGCCCCTGCGGGAAATTTAAAAATATAGAAAAGTAGATAAAAATTTAACAACAAATAGTCGAATGAGGGTATTTAAAAATAATAATAGAGTAAAAATAACATAATTATAATAAAATATTGAAGTGTTACTCGGGATATCGTGCGCGAGAGAGATAGATTCCCCCTTATCTTCCCCAGTCCCCCTCGATGCTGTTGTCTCTCCATATTGGAGCTATTCACATAGACATTTTTTGCTTATTTCATTGTTAACGTTCATATTGAAAAGGGGGTTCCACTGTTCCGCTAAACTCAAAGTGAGTGAACAGACTGAATAGATCTATACCTCTTTTTCCATCAGGCAACAAAGCCTATGGTCGCAACTATGTTGACTGACAGAGAACACAACATAAGTCTGTTCAGTCTGTTCACTCAATTTGCTCCATAGTACCCATGATGTAAGAATATAAGGTGTGGCGTTCCGAGGTCTCATTTTCGTGCCGTTCTGCGCCTTCCATCACGACGCCACATTTGAGGGAGATGTGACCACTACAGCCGTACAGCGCCGAAGAGCCCGTACAATGAAACGAAATGGCCAAAGTTGAAACTAAAATCTATCCACCTCGAAGTGAGACATATATATATAGATGTAGACACACGTATGAATATACATGTACGTCAATTGATGAATGATTACCTATTTAGTCACTTTTTCTGTGTGAATATTCACGAATTGTACGTTTGGTCACTGAAACAACTGGAATGAAAATATTGAAACAAAAAATATGTATTGTTTCACGAGTTTCTTGATGTTAATATGCTTTATATTTTAAAAGCTTTTGAAATTCGCAGAAAGACATGGCGGCGCGATGGAAGCGTTCCTGATTGGTCAATCAGAATGGATGCGCAACGCCACTACACCTTACTTCTTACATCATAATAGTACCCGTATCAATATGATGCGTGTAGACCAAGAGCTGAGGCTGAAGGGTGGTCAAAATTTTAACCAGCCGCCACTCTCACCAAAATTGAGGAACCTTATGATTCGTGGAGATCCGAAATATTTCGGTCATATTTCATAGTGGTAAAGAGTTATGTGATAATTATAGTAGTGCTGTATAATCTTTTTTATTGACTAGCCGCAACTTACACCAATAATTAGAAAATAAAAAGTTTTCGCCTGAAGGTGCCATTTGCGGCAAGATAAGAATGCATCTTATAGCCGAAAATCGACCTTTAAAAATATAGATTCCTTACCCGATCTTATCTGCAATACTCATCTAAGATAATAGATGAGAGGTTATAGATAACATTATAGATAAGAATACAATATCTATACTTTTGGAGGTCGATTTTCGGGTACAAGATGAATTTTAATCTTGCCGCAAATGGCACTGATAGATGACAACTTTTAATTTTCTATCCATTGGTGTAAAATGCGGCTGGTTAATAAAAAAAATTACACGGCACTACTATAATTACCACATATTTCCTTACCACTATGAAATATGACCGAAATATTTCGGATCTTTACGAATCATAAGGTTTCTCCATTTTGGTGAGAGTGGCGGCTGGTTAAAATTTTGACCACCCTTTGGCCTCAGCTCTTGGTCTAATAGACATATAAAAAACTGCTCCACACTCTCCACAGCATTGAGCGTGAGTATTGTGTGAGTGTAAGCATGTGCGTGAACAATGTGCGAGAGAGACAGATATCCACGTTCGACGTTATGTCTCTTTTTTACGGAAGCGCCTACGCGCCACCTAGCCTGCAGCTAGCCACGTATAAATATTTTAACATAACCTTCACATGTATGTACACGATTTATCATTTTCACCTTTTATAATNTGAAACAATGACGTATTTCCTACACAAGTGACTCACACATGAGATGTATCACTGCTCGATACTCGGATTTTCGAGTGTTAAATCGTCACGGCCAATACTCACCATGAAATGGAATTTTCACCAGGCTAGCTAGCTAGCTACGTGGCTAGCTGGCTAGGTGGCGCGTAGGCGCTTCCGTACTTTTTACACTTGTGATTCAGCGCCGTGAATAAGAACGAGTAGTCTATTTGTCTTATATGTCTACGCCGTCTAGGTACCTATTACTCGTCACTAGCCCACTACCCAGAGCAGTCTATTCTTCTTTATGTCTATGGTCTGTACACAGCATGGTACCATATACCATAAGGTTATCTGCATTGACTGCATCTGCTGCACTTAGGTACTAAACATATTAGACGTTTTAGAAAAACACCGGGTGCCCAACGGCAATTATGTACACCATAAAAATACTGCCAGTAGTGCTTTTATATATTACCCACTGACGTAACTTATTCGGTATTTTTTTTTATAAGTTAAGTGTACATTAATTATTAACACAAAACAAAAAAACAGCAACAGTATAAAAGAGAAAGTGCGCTCCGAAACTTCTGCTTTTGCTGTACCTACCTACTTATCGTGTAAATGTTTGTTCGTTTCGACTCTTGACGTTTTCGCTTAATTTTGATAAGACCTGCACGGTGTGACCTGCGGGAAAACAAATGCATGTGTTTTTGAGCAGCAAAGAACCAACTTTTTTTTGAAATTAGATAAATAAATATATATTCTTTAAAGTTTGAATTGAAATTTTTTTTGCACCGACAGTTTTTCTTCTACTACTAGGCTACTGCTGCCTTCTATTGATCGTATTGTAGTGTATTTGCATTATTTATATGTATAATCAAGTAAAGAAAGGTGCACTTTTAATCATGCACATCTTTAAAAGTGCACAAGTGTAATAATAAATATATGAAAGAAGTGAGTAAATGGAAAGGTATAATAGCAGCACGTTTCGTAAAAAAATTTTCTGCTGGTTGTTTTTGCTACTATAGAAGGTGATGTATTTTATGGTCACATGTTCCTCTTCTCCTCATGTGTGCGTGGTGTGTATGTGCCACTAGTACCTACCTATATTCAGTTCTGCATGCAATCTGCAGTTGAACATTTCAAAGCTCGTAATTGCAGTAGTGCCGTGCCGTACATCAGCTTGCCGAGGCGTGTGCTAGTGCATGCAGAGATTATAAGGAAGAAGAACTGCCGGCTACTCGCTTTTTTTTTTTCTTTTTTTTTCTATACACTGTTTTCATCAAAATACTCTCAGTGGTACGTAGATGGTATATCATACACACAATGCATAAATGCACACGTTATCACGGTACTTACTAATTATTTGCTGCAGAATTTGTAGTTGGTGCTATTTTTTCTTTTCCTCTCTCTCTCTCTCTCTCTCGCTGGTTTTTAAACATACATATTTATCCAGAGAGACACATTGGTTGTGGGTGAAGATTTCGTTTTTTTAACGTGGACTACTATTTGCAGGTGTATCAAGGTGTCTAGATAAGAGAGAGTACATATTGACGGTCTCGCTGGTGATAAACAATGAATGCAGATGACTATGAAACCCTGCCAACCCAGTCAGTGGGTGTACACATGATGGCAGGTGCCTGTGCTGGAGTCATGGAGCACTGTATCATGTACTCCGTTGACAGTGTCAAGGTATTTTCAGTTCCTGAGTTGTAGCTGTTTTTCTTTAATTTTTATCTCTAACCTTCCAAAACAGTATGTAGTCCATAGTTTAAAAATAAGAATGTTATCTAACAGTTTGACTACAGCTAAAAATGTTTATTTAATCAAAATGTGAGTGAAGATTTTTGCAATGTTGGCATGTATGCAATCTGATGAAAAGTAATAGCAACAATTTTATACTTTCATCACTGTTATTCAACTGTTATGCAGGATTGCATTAAATTCGTGAATCATAAAATTTGAGACTCAATGCAGCCACAAACATTACGTGTTCGACGTTGCGCATTATTTTGCAAGTGGGCTCCTGTAGATGAAGCAGTTTTAAGAGATAAAATAATACAAGTTTATCACGACTATACTTACAAAAGATTGCATATCCTTGGCTTTTAAAGAGAATGAAATTTTCCTTGTTGCCTTCTCAGAATTCGCAAAACTTGAAAATCAATTTACTTTCCTTTTTTTATGGATCACAAAAAGGAGCACAGATTTCTCAGGCTATTTTTTCTTATTCCTTGTTCAAAGCGATTATTATTATCATATTTAAGTTTATTTTATTTGAAAACCATTCGTTGCTTCGTTTGAAAAATTTGAGGTTAGACTTACGAAACTCACATCTGTGACTCTTGCCAACATGAAATTGGGTCAAAAAAACTTTATTTTCATTAAGTTACTAAGTATATATTCTCTACTTTTAAAATAACTTTTATCAAATTTTATTGCTATTGCTGTTTTCGGCTGAGTTTTAAATTCATAATTTTACCTATGACTGAGCATTATGCAAACGCGATTGTTGAACAAAAACGCAAAGTAACATCTTCCACTTTCTACTTTCTAAGTCATGAATGATTTAACGACATAAAAAAGTAAATACCTAACTGTGGCACTAATTTCAAAGCAGTAAATAAATAAAATAGTTTCTTGTACATTTTTAGGGGTGAATGAACATAAAACATTTGTTATTTGGTCAATTAGATTTATTAACAAACAGTTAACATTTTTAGACACTATGCTTTGAAAAATCTGCTATGACTTTTGTATTGTCAATTTTTATCACAAAAAGCGCGTTATCAAACAGCATATGTTGTTAGCCCAAAGCTATTATGTAATGCCTCAATCTTGATGCAGCAGATTCTATTTTTGCATGTACAACTCCTAAACCTTGCTAATATCAAATGAAGACATTGGGTCATTAATTTTACACACATACTGTCAATTTCAGGAACAAACATATTTCACGAGTAAAATAGGATGAAGTAGAAATGAAGCATGTATTGAAATGTTTTTTTTTTTCACTGCAATAGTCTCAATTTCAATTATTTATCTCCATATATATGACTTTTCATTAATGTTTTTATTGCAGCTATTTTATCAGTTTATACATACCTTATCTCTTTAAAAGCAAAAAATATTTATTTTATATCTCTTTCTAATTATTTTCGCTTTGCCTACTTATCATTATTTACCGTAAATGCACAAGTGTTGAAACAATGACGTATTTCCTACACAAGTGACTCACACATGAGATGTATCAATGTTGCAACGAAATTTTTTTTTTTTACCATCACATTTCCTGCAATATACTGTTTCTTGAAAATACTTGTAATTTGTGTATTTTTTTAACTTCCATATTTCAATAATCTTAAAATAAGAGAAATTTAAAATAAGTAGACTCAAAGAAGCTTTTGACACCATGAAACATATACAAATAAAAGTTTCAGCATAATCCTGCTTACATAACTCCTTGTTATCAGGCTCATTATGATGCCACATAGAGACAAACTATATGGTTTAAGAAATACAGTGCTAGGTATTATTTATTAATGTTTTCAAACTTTTTTTTCTTCTATTTTACCTCTGAGTAGAGTGTGACTGCTTTTTTTATTGCAATGCAATTTAAAAGTCGTATCAAAATTAAAACTCTTTATGTATTTTAAGAGACCTTAAAATAAAATAATAATATTAGTTTTGATGAGGAGCTATTAAGGAAAATTATAAAACAGAATTTTGTGCTAGTCGTTATCAGTTTATGCAAGTCACAGTATCTCTCGCGTTTCAACCGCAAGCCCAGGTGATTCGTAAGAAAAAAAAAAAAAAAAAAAAAAAAAAAAAAAAAAAAAAAAAAAAAAAAAAAAACATGCTAAAACGTCATTGTGCAGTGTATAAAAACTCTATGAAATTCCCGTAAGATTTAATGTTTACAATGCACTAGAGAATTAATACTTTGCTTATACATACTTTGTTGACAATACAAATCAAGTATTCACTAGTCATGTATCGACAAATTATGTAACGCCGTAAATGTATCATGTTGAAACGTACTCGTCACTCTCAGAACATTACAATGAAAACTGTTATGAATGAAAAAATAAAAACAATTACGTATTAATTGTTCTTTGATCGAAATATTTAAGTACTCATTAAAAGTCACGCATCTTTCGTTCTTTTTTCAGACGAGAATGCAAATTCTGACACCAGGACCAGGTGGAGGTGGCGGTATAATTGCCGAGATCGGCAACATGATGCGCCAGGAGGGCATACTGAGGCCCTTTCGCGGTATAAGCGCCATGGTCGTCGGAGCCGGTCCAGCTCACGCCCTGTACTTTTCTTGCTACGAATTTATCAAGGAAAAAATGATGAGCAAGAAAACGAGCAACCACCTGACGTACGCTTATGCTGGCGTTGTGTCTACGGTCCTGCACGACGGTGTCATGAATCCAGCTGAAGGTCAGTGTCGTGTTTGTTGAAACGTATAAATTATTCGGTAAATACAATTTCTTGTCTTTGCGTTTTTAGTGATCAAACAGCGCATGCAGATACCTAATACACCGTACAGAACCGTGTTTGGTTGTATTAGACACGTCTATGGTACGGAGGGCATAGCGGCCTTTTATCGGAGTTACCGAACGACACTGTTAATGAACATACCTTTCCAGAGCATTCACTTTGTCACTTACGAATTCGTGCAGTCGATAACGAATCCACAACACGTCTACAATCCCACGGCACACATGGTTTCAGGTATGTTTGTTTTTTTTTTTTTGTTTTTTTTTTGTTTTTTTTGTTTTTTTTTTTTCTCGCTTTGTACAGCAAACTCTCGCAACATAAGGTGTACATGTTTTTTGATTAGGTGCGATGGCGGGAGCAGTGGCGGCGACAATCTCGATGCCCCTCGATGTTTGCAAAACGCTGCTTAATACTCAGACGGCCGAAGTGCGCGCTTCAGGTATAAAAGACGCGATAAAATTGGTGTACAGGTATTACGGGTTACCTGGCTTCTACCGGGGTCTCAGTGCTCGGATCGTTTATCAAATGCCTGCAACAGCCATTTGTTGGTCAACGTGAGTCTTATGTTTGTCATACGTTAATTTTTTTAAACTGGGTACACAATAATTTGTATTTTTTTTTGTAATGCATGAGTTTTTTTTTAATCTAATTATGATTGACCTTGAGCTTTTAAGCTTGAATCTTGAAAAAAAATTTAACATGTACAATGGAGTAATATGAAATTGATTCCACATCAATTCACATGAGTTTTAGTTAGAAGAATGTACTAATAAAATGAAAGAAGTTATCGAAAAATGAAAGATTATTACTTGAAAGGTGTTACGGTTGAAAATAAAGGTTTTAAGGTGACAAATATTTAAAAAACGAATATTTTCATTCTGACTCCTCTTTAAGGTATGAATTCTTCAAATACGCGCTAAGGGCAGTAGACAGCGGTGACGATGCACCTTGTCCGGTCTCTCCGCAACAACAAATACAGAGGAATCCAAGCAACACTACAGTCGCCAGTAACACCAATACGAGTACAGCTAGCTTTCAGGGAGCAGGTCTCCTATTGAACAAGCCATCAACGCCCGTTTTACTGAGGAATTAAAAATAAATAACGAATGACGACGACGACAACGACGATGACGTGTATGTACATACGATAATCACCTCTCTAGTGTTGTTGCTATATTCGATTCGATATATTTTCCAAGACATTGTCTTACACAAGTGGACATTACATAGAGATGAAAGGGAGGTTTATGTACTTCATGAAAACAGTAAGAGGGTTCCAAAAAAAAAAAAAAAACAATTATAATAAAAACGTATAAACTCCCAGAGTAAAGCTTTGATTAATTTTTATTGCTCAAGGAGATTTTTTCGTGGTAAGACTTTTCGATATTAAATGCTAGCCAGCGTGAAGTTCGTTATTTTCCTACACGTAAAATAAAAAAAATTCTCTTGGTTCCGAAAACCCGAACCACACGGATTATTTGTATCTAAAATGTAAAGTGATATTATGAGAATAAAATTATGATCCTCGTAAAATGAGAACTGTCATGATTAACGTTGATTAACTTGAGTCAATAAACGGGTATCGGTATGAAATCGGTTATTTTTTATTTTGTTACACGGATGGCAAACAGTTCATTATCATTGATAAATCGTTCTATGTAAATTTATTTGTAAAAATCCGTAAAATTCAGTTAAGAGTCGAGCTAATAAACTGTAGCGTTGTTTTTTGATATTGAGCAGCAATATCAGAAGAAAAAAAGTGTGATGATATTATTAAAAATTGTATTCGGTACATAAATTGCTTTACTTTGAAGCGCAAAGACTTGTTATAGAATCATCGTTTAGTAACGATGTATTTAAGCAGAAAAAAAACTACTATTGTACAGTTACAAAGACGGTAACAATAATTAGAAAACTAGATCACGACACTACTGCAATAAATGTTATACGCGAATGTTTGTAAGGAAAAAAGTTCACTGCATTAGCGGCAAAGTCAAGGATTTCTGGTTCGACTAGTACGTAAGATTTTCAGATACTAATTTGAAAAATCAATTATGAAAGTCTGTTTGTATTATTATTANATTTCACAGTATTTTTCAGTATATATTTATATTGGATTGTAAAAAAGAAAAATGAAAACACCAGCTAGAATCTGATAACATCCAAAGTCAATATCAGCTGTCAAATGCTCCTTACAAATTATTTTATTAGTTTCTTAAAAATATTTTTAAACTGATTTTATTTACTTATCTTTAAAATCACTTATTTAATGTGGGTCTCCCTCGAGTCTAACTATTGTTGATTTATGTGTTTTATGATCATAAATATTGTTTTACAGTAAGACTTTCATAAAAATCTATTGTATGAATAAAATTTATCATTTTATAAATTACAGTATACGCAATTGCAGTTGAATATCACATTAAAAATGAAAATATATATTATATACATGTAACGAAACACGTAAAGACTTTATTGAATTAATTTACAAAGATTTGCAATAAGTATCAGTCTTGCCTCGATTTTGCAACGTTAAATAATTAACATGTTTCCTTAGCTTTCCACTGCTCAAAGAAATGTGAAAACTGCTCTTGTTCAAACAAAAATGTAAAGCACGATATTAATGAGCAAATTGAATAAGTTGAGCTCATGCAGAACGAAAATTTTAAGAAGTAACTTGAAAAAGGTTTAAGATTGACAGTAGGACGCACATACCTGAATGTCATTTTAAAGTTGATTATAAAAAAAAGACACGTTCACATTTTTGTTATTTAAAAAAAAAAAAAAAAAATTGTTGATACAATATACGTTAATACACTTAAGGAGTACATATGTTTANATATATTTTGAATAAATTATTAAAATTTTTACTACAAAATACTAGGATACATATTCACTGATAAATTATTAAGACTGCTCTTACAAGGTATGCGATTAATCTCTTCGGATTAGATATCAACAGATAGGGACCGTTGGGGCAAGGTTCTGATCTGAACATAATTAATATCGTTTAGGATACAAGGGTGTGTATTCACTGATAAATTATTAAGATTCCTCTGACAAGGTATGCAATTAATCTCTTCGTATTAGATATCGACAGATAGAGACCGTTGGGGCTAGGTTCTGATCCGAACATAATCAGTATGAAATAAAAATCATGTTTTTTTTTTAAGTAAAAGTTATGTTATGAATTAATATATTCAAAACCTTTATTTATGGTAATTAATCTGCTTTAATTTATTTTTTGCATGTTTTTTTTTTAAGTAATCAAACTGGGATGCCGCACTTTAATATTGATATTATTACTGACACTTCTTTTAATGCATAACACACATACTAAGATCTACATATTTCTGTATTTCACAGTATTGTTCCCTATGGCTGTGATTATTGAGTCAAACAAACCTATGATGTTGACTTCAAGAAGTAGTAATATCATTTTCAAACTCTTTCACGCCATATTCAACACATTACTATGACTTCAATCTTCATTTTATCATTTTTAATGATAGCTGGCCATTGTCACTTTATTTGATAATTCATTTGTAATACACGTAATTATGTGTGATAATGGATATTATTGTCATCTCAATTATTTTCTGTTATTTTCGCTATAAAAGTATTTATCTAAAAAACTGGATGCTTCAGTAATTAGGCAAATATATGTAATTATTTATCAATTTACCACTTATGAATAAATTGTCATGCAAGTGTTATATCGATGAATTCTAAAAAAATGAAATAAAAGATGAAGCTGATTACAGCTAGTATGTACACGTGTGTGTATATATACTGCTCCTAGTGAATTATCAATATCTTATTACCATTTGTAACGAAAGTCACAATGAACAGAAAGGAAAAAAGTAGCCGAAAAGTGAGATGATGTAATAATAATGTAAATAAAATAATCTTACAAAATATTAAAAACAACCATACATGCATTCCGATAAATTGAATATACTGTCTTGTTTGATATTTATTGTTAATGACTCGCATTTGAATTTAAAAACATAAATGATTGAAAGGTAAATAATTTATTTCAAAACATTTTTCTTTGTATTTATACATAAAATACATTTCATAAAAAAAATATATATATATATCACTTTAATCACACTCGTATTTACACTTGTACATCGTTAGTCTCCTCTTCAAAGCAATACGTTTTGCTCAGGGATTTCAACCAAGCAATAAAAAATTCAATTTTTTTTATGTACAACGATAAATTTTTTTTTGATATTTTTGTCATTCCCAAATCAATACTCGATTGAAATTTACTTTTGAAATCTTCGCTTGTTGATTTCGATTTCCGCGTTGATAGTTCCTTTTTAGCCTTTCGCATTAACCCATGAAGGTCAGACAGGGCAGCAATAATGTAAAATAATTTGTTTTCTTCTTCTGGTCCACGTAAAATTGAGTCACCAGCGTTTTGCGTTTGCAAGATCATATCTTGATCAGCTGCTAAAGCTTCACACTAAAAAAAAAAAAGGAAAATACTTAAAGAGTAATGTTATAATCTTAGTTTAAAACAAGAACATGATTCAAAAGTAATTTGTTACATTAGTTATTTCAAGGAGAGCATTCTCAATAGCAGATTGACAATCCTTAAATATCCTATTTATTCGTAGAGCTTCGCAAATTCGTAAAAATATGAAAATTGCATCCAATGATGTTAACTGATGTTCTCCATTTAGGTGTAGTGTAGTGTAAGCATAGGCATACACTGTATTGATAATACTGTACTTTATATAAGGTGATGCCTTCTGTAGGACCATTAAATTTTATTAATTAAAAAATCCTTACAATAAAAATTTACAAGTTACACTTACAATGACTGTCTTTAGTGCTTCAATATCCAAGATTTTTGGACAGTTATTAATATAAGTTTGATCTTTGCTATTCTCATCCAAATCTTTGACCAACTTTTTCTCTGATCGATAAGACCACCATGGCTCCCAAGTAGGCAGCAACTTGGAAGCTTCTCCACTCTTAAGTAGAGCTTCAAACTCTTGCTTTTCATTCAAAGTAAGTGCAGACCACAGTTCATCTGCATCATCTAAGTTGATGTTTTCCAAACGTTTTTCTAAAGGCTTTTCCTAAAGAAAAAAAACGAAATATACAATGTGTAAAAACACAAACAAACCTGTAATGCAATAAATAACAAAAACCTCACGGCTTCATCATCAGAGTCAAGTTCTTCCACTTGCCCATCGTCCCCATTTTCTACCAAAATTTCTCGCAGAACATCATTTTCTGTATCCTCGTTGTATATCCTTTGTAGAATGTCCAAAGTTTTTTGTTTCACTTGCGAATCAGAATGCTCAACACGGAGTTCATCTTCCACACATTGTTTGTAAAAAGATTCCGAACATTCTAGGTGTGCTTGAGATTTATAACAATCGAGCGAACAATAGCCGATGAAACACTTGGGACAAACGTAGCGCCGTTCGTTCTCTTTGCATCTGTTGTTACAAAAACAAAAATGTGTGTCAATGACTTGACATTGAAGTGACCAGCTGGTGGTGTTGTACAAATTGTTTTAATCGAACTTATTTTTAGGTTATGAGTTACATCTTACAAAAATGACCTTGTAATGAATAATTTTTTGACTTTTTTTATCAAAAAATGCTACTTCAGACTTACATGTTGCATAACTGAAGGTCACCATTCAAACTAGAAGTTGCCATTTTCTTTTCGTTTGTTGTGTTTCAACTTTCAACACACAAAAACGTGTGTATGTCACTTTTGGTCCGCGTCATATGCTTTTTCTGGTTCTCGTTCTATTCGCATCGGTTCGGAGGCTCCGAACCGGAGCGCTCTGATCAGCAATCCGAGCAGCAGCAACAGCAACTCATATTAAAAGTAAGGTAAATGAGGTAAATCTATTTATAGTTTTCAATTTATATATACATGATGAGGATGATTCAGCACCGTAAGTGACTCAAACACAATCAAAATGCCTTTATACTTAGGTAAATGGGTCTTGAAAAAAAAAATGTTTAAAAAATTGTTTCACACATATGGTGTACACTTATTTGTATCCTCCCGCCGCGTATACGCCCGTATGTATGTGGAATGCCGAACGCACCTTTCGAAATGTCAGACAGAGAAGTATATAGGTATATACAATGTTTTTGAACGTGTCATGACATGTTTGTACTTGTACATTGTACTTTGTATGAAGAGTAGAGTTAGAGTGTTCTATATTCTATAGAATTCATCATTACTTAAGTAAATAAAATAGAATTTGTCTGCTTTGCAACTTTTGTGCACTCTCGTTACGTGCTTTTGAGCACTCATAAGTACTTGTTATTATGCGTTTTTGTGCAGATGTCGTGATCGGGCTTCCGTAATTCCACGCATATATAGAGATATAAGGATAGGATATAGAGTGCGCTAATTACACTAATGTACGTAAGGGAGAGCGATACGGTAAAAGAAAGAGATGGTCGCCGAGTGTTCTCTCCATCTCTTTCTATCTGAGCGCTGTGATTGGCTGCTGCTCAAGGGGGTATTCTGGCCGTCAGCGGCCTGCGGCAGTTACTGACATAGGTTATTGCCTCTTGAGCATCAGCTAATCACAGCGCTCAGCTAGAAAGAGACAGAGAGGACACTAGGCAACCATCTCTTTCTTTTACCGTATCGCTGTATTCAGCAGCCTCTAGCGCACTCTATCCTTATTATCTCTATGATTCTACGGGTTCTAAGTACCGAAAATTTAAAAGTTTTACAAGTTTTTGCAGTCTTTTTTGCACACGTGCATCATAAGTATTTAAACAATGGATGAAACCGGAAAATCCTTGGAATGTCCATTCACCTGGGGCTTGAATGAAAAACTAGTTTCGGAATTGAGTCGAGAGATGTTTGTCAATTCTCAAGACCAGCCGGTTAAAGCGGTCATCTATCCGGTAACCCTTGTTTTTGTGTACGTTCTGAAAAACGACTTGGCGAGCGCTTACGAAAAGATGCACGAAGCTGTCGAACACTTGAAGGCTATTGATCAAGAGTGAGTTTCTTGTTTTGTCTGATAATAAACTCTTTTATCTTCAAATGACTGATTATACATATACATGTATGAGTCAATGAATGTTTGAAAAATTAAAAGTTTTTAATTGTACCAATTAAATTATGGTATTTTTCTTTAACAACGAATAACATTCCAGTCAAATTTAAAATTTATAAGTTAATTGAACTACGAAAATAAACTCCATGCTACAAAAATTTTACACAAGTTTTTCTACAAACCATTCGATGAGCTGAAAGTCGTAGTTATAGTAAATTTCAGTCATTCAGAGTTTGCTGAAAGATGTTATTACAAATAATCGTTGACAACCACTTTAAGATTAAACAGCAATTCTGTTTCTGTTATTTTAAAACAAAAACATAATTTTAGCTAAAATTTATAAATTTGACTTTTAATTAGTGGTGCTTAAAAATTCTATTAGTTAATTATAAACTTTGTAATTTACAGACTGTTGGGTAAAAATAAGATCTCGGCATTGGTTTTGGTACACATTGTCAGGGCAACCAAATACTACTACTTCAAAGCAAGAGGGAACCCAAGTGAAGCTCAAAAAGCTTTGATTAGTGTACCTGAACTTGAATTGACTCAGCTGCGGGAGAAAATTAATGTGGGCACTCTCAATGGCTGCAAGGGTCTGTCTTGGTCAGTCTTCTACAATGCCGCACCGGACGAATTTGCTGTGTCTTACTTTAGACGTGCCATACTCAATAGTCCGGATTGTCCACTGTGGCATTTTTTGCTGGCTAGAAAGCTGCGAGCGGTACGCAAAGATAAGCTTTCTTTTCGGCCAACTGTGGAGGAAACAAACAATTTCTTAAAAGCATACGAGTTGTCCGAGAAAAGTCAGTACATCGGTGCGTTTGTTGCTCAGATGTATTGCGAAAAAAGAAACTTGAACAAAGCCAAGGAACTGTGCTTGGAGATATTCAAGAGCAATCCAAATAGTGTCGGCATTAAATTAAGACTTTCTTTGACTTTCATTAAAATTAGAGATTTTGAACATGCCAAGGAGTGTTTGGATTTTGTTCAAAACGAATGTTCGAACAATACTATGTATCTTCATTACAAAGCTATATATTTTGAGAAACAAAATAACTACAAGGTCATTTATCTTATATCATGTCCAATCTTCATATATTCTCATATTCTTGTATATTTACTTTATGGTCAATTTTTTTAGATGGCTACTTTATACTATCAGAAATCAGCTGAAACTGGAAATTACAAAGCAGAAATCCAATATGGAATATGTAGAGCAAAGATTCAAAAATCATTTGATCTTGTAAAACATTTAGCAAGTGTTATGGATAAGTATGGTCATGAAGCTCATACCCAACAGTTATTTCATCTGCACATTGCAATGCAGTATTATTCCAACAAAAAAGACTTGAAGAATGCTGTGATTTTTTTTAAAAAAGCCATTGAAATTGACCCAAGTAACGCTATATTAAAAGTAATGGCAACAATACGAAATGTCTATTATGCCGTTTTAATACAACTTTTTAAAATTCTTGATTTCTTTCAGAGTTTCGTTAATTTTACTATTGATCACAAAACTTACAATATTTTTGATTTTGTTAAAAATCAACTGATTAATGATTGTACTAAGACTTACCAAACAACAGTTCCAGAGGAGATTAAGGACGAGTATGAAGTTTTAAAAAACATGATCGCACCTGTCAATGATGACAAAGAAAATTTGACAAGGTCACTCATGAATATAAAGTTGCAAACAGTTCGGTAAACTGAGAACTATTTTTAGCACTAACTGATAAAGTTTTTCGTTAAAGAAAGTGTAGTTTTTTAAATATTATTTTACTACATACTCAAGATATCAAAATTAGATTTAAAGTCGATGGTTACACTGTTTAAAATTTTTCATGTGACACATCAATATTTTTGTAACACTTATAAAATGAGTTTAAAATGCCAGTATTAAATTTACATGCAAGAGACGTTTGAGATATGTTTTTGTTTATTAAAAATATTGTTTACTTCAAATTTGTAATTTTCACTTAAACAAAGATTTCCAAGTTGAATTATTTTATTTATTGCAACATCGTTAGTGGATAACGTAACAATTGTGTATTGGGATATCAAAATTTATGGTCGAGCATTAATGAAGGTGCCCGATTATATTCTAAAAAACATTTTTTTATTAAGCTCCCACTCATGAAAATAGAGTTTCAGTTAGCCCTAAAAAACTCAGAAGTTGATAACAGCTCATCACTATACCAAAATATTTTTAGGCCCCATTGCAATACAGCACTTATGAAAGATGGTTCCCCTCAACCAGTGTGAAAACAATGGAATTCACTGTAAATTTTGAAAAACAATTTCACCTCTTAAAAAAAGTTTTTTTTTATTGTTAGATAAAAATCTTGTTTCAACAAAATGAAGTATGAAAAAAAAAAAAAAAAAAAAAAAAAAAAAAAAAAAAAAAAAAAAAAAAAAAAAAAA
>NW_019379577.1:3654677-3692180 GCF_000648655.2 Copidosoma floridanum | reverse complement strand
GGGGGGGGGGGGTGACAGCGATGTGTATGTATATATATATGTGTTAATGTGTGTTGTGTAAAGCTACTGCGAGAGAGAGACGTCAAACTAACAGAAGGTAGTAGGAGCAGAATCTCTGTCGTCCATCGTCAACATACTTATTTACGTTTTACTTCACTGAAAAGTCTTCGCTTTATCTTTGAATTCTTCGTCAAAAACAAGAGGATCCAAGATCCAAGTAGAAGTAAGATCCATCTCGGCCACAAGAACGACAAATAGAGGCCAAGGCGATGACGGAGGCCGCCCCGTTCAGAACCCTAACCCCAACAATCAGCACTTAACAACCTCTCTACTGCGATTTCTCGCCACTGTATTTTTGTTTATTTTTCTTTTTTTTCCTTTGTTTCAAATTAAATTGCTCCCAGGTCTCTTTTGACAAGGACGTGTTTTCACGTCGAGGGTAAAGAAAAAAAAAAAAAAAAATTGGTGTTACAATACAGTTAGGTTCACGGAAACAGAGAGAGAGAGCTAGCACTGTATAACAACAATAGTAATAACATGCGATGATGAGTGACATAAACGCAAAAAGCAAAGTAGGTGAAACAACTCCCAGTGGAGAGGTTGTTAATGGGTTTCGGAGCTGTAGGGATCTCAGCGACACGGTGCCATTCTACGCAGCTTGTGGTATCTACCTTAAGCCTGTAGCCAGGATCAATGTGTCGATTAGTCTGCCGCAACTGAAGACTCCAGGTAAACCGGACTCCAGATGCTTCCTGACGCAATGCCTTCTAAAGTAGCTCATGGCGTTTGTTTCTACATGTTTATCAATTTTATCTTAAATTTTTTTTTTTCCTTTCGATATAATTACAACATTTATCACTCAATTGAAATGACTAATGATGATTTTATTTTTATAGCGTGCCCACTTGAGCACTTTCAAGTAGCACACTATATATTTGAAAATTGATGCATATATTTCCATTTAGTAGCTATCGTAAGATCTTCTATCCTAAAAACCCATGACTAAAGTCTTTACTGGAGATGGAGACTGGCAAAATCTGGATTACGTTGCTATACTCATCACTTGAAGATTTGTTTCTAAAAAATCGAATAGCTAATGAAGGATTGCAACGCAGTCTTGACTTTGAAAATTAAATGTTCAATCCAGTAGGCGCAAAGATTTTACAGAGTAGCATTACTACACTATAAACAGGAAAAACTATATCAACATGGGAGGTGCAAGAGAAGCTGCGTTTGCTGATCAGGCCCGACGAATTTGCCTCGATAAAGGTTGTCAAGAGCAGCCTCGAATTCATCAGATTCGAGGCCGACCTGGGCGACAAATCAAGACTTCAGCAAGTGCTGGCAAGACTCGATGCGCAGCGCTTGAATCTGGCAGGCTTTCCAACCGTATTAAAAGTATGTAACGTTAAGAATTACACTTATTAGCTTTGTAGAAAAAAAAAAAAAAANTTCTAACTCGAACTGATTGTGAGACGAAATCGTAACTACTTACGTGTCTAATTGTGGTATTTCAAAAGATGCACTCTTACGTGGTGAAAAATGGTAAAAAAAAAAAAAAAAAAAAAAAAAAAAACGTTAATTTTTCTCTTGTGCACAGGTGAAAGCTGCCGAGGCAAAGGATGGCTTTCCGACAAGACACTCCTGGGATTCGTACTTCCGCGATGCCAAGCACATGAACGAGCTGAAAGCAGGCGAGCGCCCTGACACAATACACATATCTGGTCTTCCTGTCAAATGGTTTAGCGATGATGGCGGTAAAACTCCAAGCGAATCCCTTATAGCTAAAATTTTCAAGAGATGGGGCAATGTCAAACGAGTAGACGTGCCGGCTGCGGATCCGTACAGATCCAGGATGAGGCTGAATACAACCATACAAAAGTTTAGTTATGCAGATGGCATCTTTTTTGATGCGTTTGTCCAATATAATGAGTACATGGATTTTGTCAAATGTATGGATGTGCTCAGGGGAATGAAGCTACTGAAAAAGGAGAAGGAAAAGCACTTGATAGCTGCCATAAAGGTAAAAAGACGGTTATATTTGTGTGTTGGTTGCGTGTTTTCTTCCATATAATAAAAAAAAACCCTCAAATAATGATTTAGGTTGATTTCGACAAAACGAAACACATGAGTGATAATTCTGTATCGCATAGAGAGTTTGAAAGAAAACGGCTCGTAGCACAAGATAACTTGGCAGCTGAAAAATTGCGCAGAAAAGAAGAAGCTGAAGCTAAGAGAAAAGAAGAATTAAAGTACGTTTGTTTACTTAAATCATTGAGCCATGTTTTTATCTGAAAATTTTTAATTTTATTCTTTTTACAGAAAAAAGGAAGAAAAAGATGAGAAAGAAAAAGAATCCAGACGTCGAAATAGAGAGGAAAAACGGAAACGGAAAGCATTGACAGTTTATCGCAAACAAGAAGAGGATAAAGTTTCAATGAAAATTGCCAGAGAAGAGAGAAAACTTGTCAAAGCTCAAAGACAGTTGGAGAGTATAAGATTGTTGGATGCGTTGTTTGAAAAAATAAGGGTAAGCTTTTTATTGATTTAACGGATTGATCTAATCAAAATTTCATCATGTCGATTTTACCTTACAGATTAAGGTAGAGAAGAATGAAATAAATATCAAAGTAAAAGATGAAAAAAAAGATGAAAAAGCGGAGGTAAAAACAGATGATGCTTCCAAAGGAAGTGTAAATGATTCGAAAAAGAAAGTCAAAAAAGACAAAGCAAAAGTTAAAAAAAAGAAAAAAGAGAGAAAGAAAAAAGTGAGTTTTCAATAATGCTCAAATAATTACGTTTTTATAGGATACAGTCGCCAATTTTATTACCTCATTTTTAGAAATTGTCAGATAAATCCGATGACTCTGGTACAGAGGAAAAGAAAAATAAAAGTTCCACCAGCAAAGGTCTCGATATCAACAAAGGTATCATACTTTGACTTATTAAAATAAACATATATTTTCACACCAGGTGTTCATACATTGATTCTCCTTTAGGTACAGAAGTATACCCAAGATTGCCACCCCAGGCTGCTTGGTACTACAATTCAGCTGTACCTCTGCTTTATCCTCCGGTACGTGGTTTTCCGAGGGGCGGTCGTCGAGGCAACCGGGGTCGCGGCCGCTGGCGCAACGCCCCTGGGGCATCTTTTCCTCAGTACGATCCTCAAGAACTGAACGAACAATACTACAAATATTTTGCAAGTCTCGTGGGCCAAGACTATCACGCTTTTCTTCCCGGTAGTGGCTCTGACAGGAGCCGCTCGCGATCGCGTTCACGATCCAGGAGTCACAGAAGGTCGATACCAAGATCAAGGGGGAGGTCGCGGTCGAGATCCAAGACTCGCAGGCAACGGAGTAGGAGCCGCAGCAGGTCAAAATCGAGGAAAGATAAGCTTTCGAATCCTAGAAAAAAATCAAGATCTCGTTCAAGGCGACGTTCTCACTCGACACGACGTACACGATCGAGATCGTTCTCACGCTCGAGAACAAGAAACGGCAGCAACAGATCACGAGCTCGATCAACATCACCTCGCAAGAAGCCGAGAAAGCGAAGCGTTCAAGAGAGGAGTAGGGCTGAGTCTCAAGTCCGGGTGACGAGGGCAAAGTCGCGCAGCACGTCGCCGAAAAAGCGCAAGTCGCGCAGTCGCTCGTGGTCACTGCCCAAGTCGGCGAGAAGCAGAAGCTGCTCGTGGTCAAGAGACGCGGACAAGCCGCAGAGCATTGTTATTATTCCTGGTACTAACATTGCTGCTGTTGCTTCTACTGTTGTTGTCCCAGCTACCAAGACTGATCAAAAAAAGCCAGAGGTTGAATCGTTGACGCCTAAAGAGAAGAGAAAAGAGCCAGAGAAGCAATGATAGATATTTGTATTCAAACGAATATTTCTAAGTCATGCGATAGAGAGGAATTTATAGATTGCATGATTTTATAATGTTGTACAGCTAGAGGTATTTATGCGAATGCCGAGTGTATCGCAATTTGTAAACAATTAGTTTAATATCTGTTCTCGTTGTTTTTGAGAACAATTTTGGGTGGGTCTATTGAAATTGCTGAATTCAAATGGTTGTACAATAAACTGACTACTTTTTTTTGTACGATTCTCGAGTTTTTATTGCAGCAAATCAAATATGCGCCGTTTTTTTTATTCGCATTCCCTGGTACATGTGTATTTTTGATGGCTGTGCTTATTTTTAATCTCTGTGATCTCATGACGTGTAGTAAGTTGTCAACTGAAATAGATTTTTACTCGAAGTTATTGCGAAATTTTCACAATAATTACTTATGTAACTTGATTTAATAAACAACACCGATTTCAACTCAACCTTGCGCAGTTCTAGTTTGGCGTTCAATTCACCAAACCAACTGAAAATCATATAGCCACTCCAAAATCGTACGATAAATCGTGCACGTAAATTTTGCCAGGATAGAGTATATTGGAGGGACAGTTTTGACAGCTAAACGATTCCGGGTATCCTTGTGGTACCAGTGCAAAGCACCCGTGTCTCGTGTACAATGCACCGTCTTTGCCCATCAGTCCTCTTGTATGTTTCGATATCGTATTCTTTTTACACTTCTAAAAAAAAAAAAAATGCAAGCCCAGAGAGTTTTCTTTATAAATCTTAAAACACACCCTTACCTTGTCAAGTTCCGTCACATTGATTTTCTCAGGATCCGGCAAGTGATTCCCCGTGTACAACCGCACAGACGGATGGTTCGAGTAAACTTCCAAGAACCGACCACTCGCCGGATGCAAAATTCTTATGCCCAATGAATAGAAAAACATAAAGAGAAATCAAGTTCAAGGTAGATGAAAGGATTCAGACACTCGTATACCTCGCGTGAAATCTGTACGACCACGCACTGCTGTAATCAACGACGCAGAAATTGTGATTGTAACCACCCCCGGGCACCTGGAACAACAATCTGGAGCACAAACGAGTCGGCGAACGCAGCTCGTTCACAGCGTCTACCTTGCCTGCGACGTCTCCTTCGAGCTCCAGTCGCTTGTTGGCGTTTATTGTCACAACGTGGCTCTTCAGTTCTCTCGGACCCATGCCCTAAATGGGGGCACATATCGTTCGTTAAAAAAGAAACTAAAAAATCTAGAAAATTATGCCCTTAGACTATCCTTACGTGTCCAGCAAGATTAAAAAGACAGTAGCTGACGATGTCCACAGCCACGGGTCTCGTGCTCGTCGCCCGGATCTCGACGTGCAGCCGGTTTTCGTTGCTCCAGGGCCCGTACGACACCTGGACCATGAGGTAGCCGTTCTCAATGCTACTCACTCGAGTCATCACCTATACGTACTTGTATCCTGTGTGAAAATTTGTTATTTCACAGAAATCGGCACATATATAATGATAAAATATACCACGCGATCGTCTGAAACGTAAGAGTCCCAGTTGACGATGTCGGTGTTTGAGGAATCGTCGATGTTTACGCTACAATTGGTAGCCGGTGAACTTCTTGCGAATGGATCGTACGATCGGTTGATTATCCTACCGATGTAGCGATTTTGCAGGTATCCTATAATAATCAGTCGTTTAAACGCAAATTACACTGTTGTATAAGGATTATTTATTTTTCGTATGCACACAAACCTGATAGATCGTCGAAACCCAAGACAACGTCGGCTAAATCGTTGTTATTGTTTGGAACCTTTACCGATTGTATACCGGCTCCCAAGCTTATCAGACGGACTGTCGCGTTATTTCTGTTTGTAATCGTGTACCTGTTTAGTGCGAATCAAAGCGATGATTTTACTAATTGCAATAATTTTATTACAAGTATACAGAATACGGTTTTTTTTTGTCGCCAATTCTTAGAATTAACGTAAATGCATTTTTAAACATTTTAACACGATTCTGGAAAGTATAAATAGTGATATATACATCGTATAAGTGTATATATGTATATATATACCTTCGCACGACTTGTCGGTAATCGCCGGGCATGAAGCCAAAACCGTCGACCTGAATACTCGGGTATTTAGTCACGGTCATGTTCAATGGATTTGTTAAATACTTAACGGAGAAAAAAACGTAATTGGGAAGTTTGTGAAAAAAAAAAAAAAAAAAATGCAACAGTCCTGCACCTTAAGTTATTAAAATCAAGTATATGCACATGAGTAAACTATTTCGACGATTTTTAACTTATATTATAATAACCCAAAATGTGTGAATAATAGCTTACATCACAAGGCGTAAAAAAAAAACGAAATTTTTTTTAAAAGGCCGATTTATAGCTTCATTCATACCTAACCTCTGTGACGTCACAACTTTATCAGCTGATGGTGCCATATAACTGTACTCTGTGTGTGTGTGTGTTTTAAATTGTCTGCTACTGTTATAAGTGCTATTCTATACTGAACCCTGAACCTGAGTATATAAGTTGTAACTGGTAGTAACTTACAGTAACTAGTAAGTATAACTAAGTAGTATAGTAGTACTGTAGTACTCTAATGCTTATGCGTCTGCTATACTTTGTTGTGGTGTATGAGTTTTAACTTAAAAATAATTTTTTTAGAGTAAATAAGAGAGCAGTGAAACGCAACTCGTTGTATTCATCAACAATCTAAGTGTAGCTTTAGGAAAAAGATAAATAGCTCGTTAAGACTAAGAGTCTCTTAATGAGGAGATGGTCAAACATCCATAAAACTTCCACCCACCTCGAGAGGAGAAGAGAAAAATAATGACTCATCATTGTCTGTCTCTAAAAAAAGCATCATGGCATGCGTATTTTGTCCCCACCTATATAAGTACCTAGTACTTGTAAAAATTTAAGTTGGATAAGAGGACAAAAAGAGACAAATAAAAGGAAGGCAGAGAGCATAGGCAATCAAAAAAAAAAAGACTCTTTCCTTCATCCCATCTGTACATACATGTATCTCCCCCGCAATCCCACCTAATAACAGACCTATACACACAACAACATAGATATCCCTCAATCTCTCTCTCTCTTCTCTTTCGCTTTTCTCTCAAAAAAGAGAGTGCAGAGGGTCGTCGTCATCATGCGTGCAGTCAGCAATCATCAGTCTGCCTCTGCTCCGGTGCGTGTGTTCTGATGTGTTCTCTTGGGCCTCTCTTGTCTCTTACGTCTGCGGGTATATCTTTAACACAATACCCGTGCACTAGAGTGTCAGTTTCAGTACACAATAAAGAAAGAAAAACAGCGCAGCTAAGCGTGAATGTGTTGGTTGTACGTGTACAAAGAATAAGTAAATAAGTATATATTCCTATTTATACGTGTAAGTGGCTTTACATCCTGGGCTGCATCCCTGCAGCATTTTAAATGTGCTTTAAAATAAACGTGGAATGCTATGAATTCAATGACAACTACTGGCAACAGTTTGCACTTATACAGCAGCTGCACTACGTTAAGCCAATGCTTCTGCGACTGAGATGCTGCTGCTGCTGAACACGATACAGCAGCTGCTGCAGCAGGACCATGAGGAGCTGGACGAAGATTTTAGATCGTTGTTGTTGTTGTTGTTATTGTCGCTGCACTAGGACATCACTGATCTATCAAAAACATAGCCATGGGCTCCAGACTGAGGTGAGTTTATCTTGTAATGATTTAGTTACAGTATAAGGTGTACTTATGATTACACGTTCATGATTCAATTGCGTTATATTTGTTTGCTTACGCCTACCTGATTGTGGAGCATTTGACTTTTTTTTTTTAATTTTTCTAAAATGTTTGATACCAATGATATTTCCAAATAATTACTTAATAACATGTAAATTCAGCTGTTGAAAGCCGTTATTAGTTTATTGTAAAATATAAAATTGAGTAGTTTTTATTCCCAAAGAATTGTTACAGCAGAGATTGAAAAATCACGGATCTAATTATAAAGTCATTTAGCGTGCTACTAGATTGCAAATATGGAAATGGAATGCTTGCGCAAACATTAGAAACTATTTCTGATTATGGACACGATGATGGAAAAATATTGGTCAACAGATTTTTTTGTCGTAGTACAAAATACAATAATAAATTGTTATCTGTGATAATAATAAACATTAGTAGCTTGAGAAAAAATTTCTAGAGGTTAAGAGTCTTTTGTTAAGGAATTTTTCAACACCAAGCTGTAATTTTTTTTTTTTTTTTTTTTTTTTTAGAGAAAATGTGAAGCAGTTATTTGAGTGTTTTTGCGAAGTAGCTCAGCCAAATGGAGAAAAACAGCCATGGATTCTCCAAAGGTACCCTGAATCTTATAACGATTCAGAGGTACTCAAATCTGTTCCTAAATTTGCGTATCCATGTGAAATTCAAAAGTAACTTTGACTTTAAAACTATTTAAACCAACTTAACTATAAAAAACCAACATTATTCATAATTAATTACTATTATCTCTTTTTAGTGTCACAATACAGCACTTTTCATTTGTACTCACAAGTGTAGATTCAAAATGGACATTTGGATTTTGTAGGCATGATCCAAAGACAGAGACAGCTTTAGTTATTCTTAGTGCTTTACCGTGGCATGAAACCTTTTATAAGTATGATACAAAAGAGTTATTTATAAATGTGATAGTCTTTTTTTGTCTGTCACTTTCTTAATTTATTATAAATTCCTTCGTAGATTATTAAATCACATAGCTACTCTGACAGCTAGTAGTAACGCAGGAGATTTATTAAAATTTCTTGGAGATGTTTATGAGGCTACGCTTCCAGTTCCTGGGGCTTCAGTCAGTATTCCATTGCCAGATTCTAAGACTGTAAGTGCATAAAATAATTTTTCATGTAATAACGAGTTATCTAATGTTACTTATCTTCAGTTAAACTCAAATTACAAAATTTTAGATATTCGTTTTACAAAGGCCAAATCAATTCCAATTGCCAAGTATTCCTGAGAACGTAAGTATTATTATTAGAAAAACAAAAAACACACACACACACACACACACACATATACAAAAAAAAATAGTACAACAGATTCTATTTTTAGAAACAAAAACAAGTTAGAGATATTTGTAAATGAAAACGTCAAGACACTAAAAAAATAATTTGATTTACAGCGTAATCTGACGGAGTATTTCAGCGCTGTTGATTCCCATAATATGATGATGGTTTTTGCCTCTATGTTGTATGAAAGGCGCATTATATTCACGTCGAAAAGGTTGTCGAGATTGAGCGCGTGTGTGCAGGCCTGCAACGCTTTAATCTACCCAATGATCTGGCAGCACATATACATACCGGTCCTACCTCATTCATTAACGGATTATTTATTAGCACCTATGCCTTTTCTCATAGGGGTACTCCTGCCCATACTCGAGGTACTTTTTTTTTTTATACATAAATGTTTTACAAACTTGACAATTCAAAAAAAAAACATTTTTGTTTTATTTTCTTCGTCAACAGAGCAAAAATTTACGTGTTTCATTGATAATTTTTAAGTAATCAATTTGTTTTTAGCGAGTGCGACAAAGTGATTTGGGCGAGGTTGTTATTCTCAATGCGGATGATAACACCATCGAATCTCCTTTCCAAGACTTGGAATCTTTACCTCAAGATGTGGTACGTAAAATATATAATTGAAGTGTGTGTGATTTTAAGCTCTTGGAAAAAAAAAACATGATTCTCTTAGGCCAATTAACGAAATACTTTCACACACGTTGTCTCGTGAACGCAGGTGACGAATCTTCGGCGAGCGTTGCGCAACGGACCAGCGCTGCTCGGCGACGGTGTATCCAGGGCGTTTTTGCGTGCATTAGTTCAATTAACGGCCGGCTATCGGGAAGCCCTCACTTTACAGCAAGGCCAGCACGACGACCACGTGCGCATCACCTTTGATCAGGAAGCATTTGTTGAAAGCCGGCCGCTCTCCATGCAACCCTTTTTGAGGAAAATGCTCGAGTTGCAGATTTTTCAACAGGTAAAAATTTGAAAAATTTAATTTTTGTTACGTTTGAAAATTTGAAACTTGATTCGTACTGAGCTGAAACTTTTCGCGTCTATTGACTGATCGAGAAATACATGTTTTCTTTTAAAGTACTCAATTTGATAAATTTGCATACGAAACGTCACTGTACTTAATTCTTCAATACTTAAAAAACGTTGACACTTGGAGTTAAATATTTGCAGAGGTGTAAAGAAAAAAATCGCAACACCGCGCCGAGAGCCGGCTGTCTTAAGGTGAATAAAACAAACGGATAAGCGCCACACAGTTCAGTTCAATTGAGAGTTTTAGGTAGCTTTACCATTGTAAAACATCCTGTTTGGGGCAAGAAAAAAAAAATTTTTTTTCAAACCACCTTTTTTCATGTGATAAACAAGTATATGATTATTATACGTTTAACCATTCCATAATCCAAAATGACTCCCACTACCTTTAGAGATACAAGAGCGTACAGACTTCACGTACCGCATGCACATACTTTTATATTTGCAAAAGCAGATAACAATAGCTTCTAAGGTTTCTTTGACAAACAAGCGCTGGATCCTTATCATCGTCTCTTTATTACTTTTTTCAGTTTATTGAAGAGAGGCTGCATATGCTGAATTCGGGTCTTGGCTTCTCAGACGAGTTTGAGATGGAAGCTTGCAATTACTCGGACAAGTCGGGCAGTAAATTTATGCAACAGTACAGGGAGTGGACTTACACGATGCGCAAGGAAGGCTCGGCTTTCTTTCGAAGTGTCAAAGATAAGGTGAGAATTTTCCGGTGATTCATACATATACATATTTTTTTTTTTTAATTAGAAAGAAACGGAAATAGTTTTTAATAATTCATGTCTTGTATCAAATTAAGCGTTTAAAAATTTTTGAAGTGTGTGTGTTTTTTTTTTTTTTTTTTTTTTTTTTTATTGTCTAAAGATAGTTAATGACTTTTTCGTAAGACTTTTGGAGTATAACAAGAATAATCAACAGACACGCAATGCCGTCTAATGTAGATTATAATGAGGAAATTTAAAAATTGTTAAAAGAATAAAGCAATGTTTCGGAGTTGCACGCTTTTTTTCCAGTTTTTTTACTTGCCAACGTGACGGTATAAAGCCATTTGATTTGATTGTTTAACTTAGTTTTTATCAGTTAGTCGCATTAATTTATGGTACAAATGTTAACTTGTATTTCTCAGGCCAATCCTGCTGTGAAATATGCAGTGAAATCGGTAAAGTATTATATGGAAAAAAAAATTCATTTTTTCAACAATTGTTAATAAACAATTTTTATTGAAATATTACAGGTAAAAGATAAAGGAAAGGACGTGAAGACTGTTTATAAAGGCCTAAAGTGGAAAGGTACGTTATAGAGTTGAAAAAAGTTTAAAAGTGGAGAAACCAATTTTAACAGGTCTCAATAATTATAGGACGAGCCACCCGAGGTGATAACGCTACGCGGTTTCACCAGCCTAGATCAGCGCCTAATTCACCGACGTTGGACAGAAGGCCGATATCGTTCGCTTCCCCATCGAAATCACCCAGTGGCCTTACGCCCACGACAAGTTACCGGAAAGAACTTCGGATTCCCAATAGTAATATAGAAACTAGGTACATTTTTTCTTGTATCTCTTTAGCTTTTTTCATAGAGAAAATCTTCAAGTCTGATGCGGTTGTTGACATGAAATTGCTGCTCAGTCAAATGAACCCGAAAATTTTCTAATTTTTTTCAGTAGAAAGCAGTATTCACCACTTAATCCAAGCTCTCCAGATGACCAAGACGCACCGCCCGAGCATCTACACATCGACCTGATGCACGAGTTACGCGACGTCATATTTCCAAACACTCCTCCGGTGGACCGTAGCGTAAGTTACTCGCACGTCTTTTTTGTTTCCCTCAGTCATGTGTAAGATCGTAAAAAATGAAAAAGGAGATACAAGTCTTATCTCCTTGTCTAAAATTTCGCGCACAAACATTTACATTTACACACACATACACACACAATTATCAGAACGACATTGCAGGCGCACTGTGTACACATTTATATGTTTAACGCTGCTTTTCCTTCATACTTCTCTCTCTCTCTCTCTCTGTGTGTTTGGATTCTTGTGTTACGTTACAATCTTGTGCATCCAAATCATATTATACAAGCACTTAGTTTGTGACTCACACGTGTGTCGATTTTTGTTTTTATTTTTTAATGACTTTTAATTTTTGAGCATGGGATGCTACATTATTACGTAGAAGAGTTCATATTATAAAAAATACTTTGTTTTTTTTTTTTTTTTTTTTTTTTTGCTTAATACATGTCGTAGAGGTGTGTATCATGGTCATTTATTTTGTCTATTAAAAAAGAAAAAAAAAAAAACCTCTACGTCCGTACACAAGCAATTTTGTCCTCCAAACGAAAGACCGGACCGGAAGAAGCAGTACGTATAGTGAGGCCCACAATTTTTCCAACGCAACATGGTAATGAAGTGTCCGTACTTGTATACTACTCGTGCGCTGTCGTATGAAAGGTGGCGGGGTGAAAAAGCCATAATTACAATTACAATAATAGTCACCGCTGTTTGGGAATTTGGATTATCATTGCGTCATTGCGTAACACACGTGCGCTGGATTTTGCGCTCCAATGTACACACACGCACGAGAGACTGGGTTGAAGTGTCATGTTGTGTGCGATAAGATTTGTGCAACTAGCGATGTTTTTTCGAGACCGATGTTTATCTCCGTTTCGCATCTCTAAACAATGTATTGCACAACGCGAGCAACAACATGTACGTATACGCTGGAGCGCTAAATCACAATATAACGCGTACACGAGCGAGTCTTTGAGGTCGGAAGTACCTACGCAGCAGTTGCATCGTGTTTCGATCCATTTCCACAGAGATGAGCTTAAAAAAGAACCACCGACCGATCAGGTACATACATTTAACATGTCTCATACTTACTTTTCACTCTTTGTTCTAATCATATTGTCTGTTTACCGTGGACGCGCCAATGTAAAAAAAAAAAACAAAAAAAAAAAACGAAAAAAAAAACCAGCCTCAAAAACATAGCGATCGGTCGAAAAATCGCCGTCCGCCTGTCCGAGCTATCCTTTCCAACTTCAAAGACTCGCTCCGACGGCCCATCGAGCTCCGCACTAGCACGACCGTCCAAGTCACCGTCGGCCAACAAGCGTGCAGTATGTCCTTATACATACCCATCACGTATAATAGTGTACAGCGTACGCGCGTGCCTCTATCGACGCCCTTTTCAGCTGAAGCCGGTGCGCAGTTTAGACAGCTTGAGGCCCGGACGAGGCGGGCGTCTGCGTCACGGGCCACTCCCCAGTACCCAAAGTGTCCCCTCCTCCTCGTCGTCGGCCTACGAGCACTACCAGATCCCTAAACAGCTGAACAAACCCGTTGCTCCTCCTCCTTCTCGTGCCGAGCCCCTTGCGGACGACAGCCCTGGATCTCGCTCGGCGCGCAACTCCACGGAGGAGCCCAGGGACAGAGCGCCCCTCGTCGAAGCGGCAACCAGAAAGCAGAAGAAAAAGCGGCCCGACCGAGGAGGACCATCAGCCGAAGTGGTGGTCCCTCACGAGTTCGTCAACCCCACGAACCCGTTTGTCGAGGCACCGGTGCTGCCCAGCCGGCTCAGGACGGAGGATCCCTTCGAGCTGTACGGCAGCGTGCCGAGCGAGAGTCCCGCCGATCCCTTCGACACCAGCCAGGTCCTCAATCCCTTTGGCTTTCCCAATCCCCTCTTCCGCGCCGATCGCACGCTGCAGAACCAACCTGGACAACTTCTGGACCAGCAGCCACGCTCCTCCTCGTCGTCGTCGTCGTCTTCTTCTTCCGTCGCTACTATCTCCGCTCGATCATCATCATCACCAACACCACCACCACCACCACCACCACCATCATCGCCACCGCTACTGCCCCCGAAACTAAGTAGTGTAGCCAATTGTGACAAGGTAAAGTGTTTGCTCTGTTTTTCTTTTTTTTTTTTTTTCTTCTTTTTTTTCTTTTTTTTTATGCATTTATACTTGTGATCTTGATTGTTTTTTCTACTTGTCACGTGTAATATTATTAATTTTGGTAACTTTTTTTTCTTTTTTTTTATGCATTTATACATAATTATACGCATCCATGTATCATGTACATCACACTCTTGCACGCTGATGTCCACACACATTTGAAAGTGAGCGTTTCAGTTTGATTGCAGATGATTATTATTGCTCATATATGCATTTTTCGTCCTGTTTATTTGCATTTTTATATATTACATATACATTTACGTATTTATATTGACACGTGCCACTGTACAGTAACATAATGATCCATTGGGTATGTGAAATAATACAAAGTTTGGGTGTGTGCATCATCATTATCATGAGGGACATGTTATGTTGCTACACTAACTGCGTTGTTTCGATGCATCTCTCGTGTGCCGATCGCCGTTGACTCAAACATACTTATTAGTATTTTGAAAGGGAATTGCGTCCATAGTCTCTCTTTTTTTGTACACTTACAATATGTCTATAATAGACTTGATAACAGAGAAACAATCGCTTTGCTTCGACTCGAAACATCGAAACACCACCCGACCCGCTTACGCGCTCAGCTTTGCGATTTTACACGCTCGCATATTGTATATACACAAGCTCTACCTTCCTCCTCCAAAAAATCTAACAAGTGGAAAGAAACAACGGTGTCCCCTTCCCCCCCTTTGATAAACATTATTATTATTTCTCTCCGATAGGGCAAAGCACCAGAGGTGCAGGACCTAATCAGGCTCGACTCGACGAACAGTGACGACGATTTTGATCCGCTGCTCTCGAAATCCTTGGTCCCGGATCCAACGACCGGAGCAACAAGCGGTGTCGCGCCACCAATGGCCAACAACACGCACAAACAAATGAGCCAGTCGCTGCACGCGCCCAGCACGGCTGAGCTTTTGGGCGAGGGCCTGAGCAACCCTCTCTACCCGTATTTCACGCCCCAACAGCGCAAGCACGATTCCGCTGCGCCTTGCTTGGTACGTATACCTTGGATAAAAAACGTGATTGTTCGTCGATCGAGCTAATAGCGCGCGCGCGCGTGTGTGTGTGTGTGTGTTTTTGTAGTCAAAGATCGGTGACTTGGATCTACTGCAAGAGTACGGCCTTGATTTCAACAAGTTCAGCCTGTCGAACGGCAACGCGGCCGTCGCAGCGGCAGCTACGGCCTCCTCGAGGATGATATCCCAGACTAAGCTGCAGACGGAGGCTGTGCACAACAACGCGGTCAAACCTTTCGGAACGGCTTTTGGCAGTCAGCAAAGCGTCAAGTCGCCGAGCAATTGGACCAAGTTTGAGTGAACACCGTTTTTTATTTACGTTTGTTTGGATTGTTGATGATTTTTTTTTTTTTTTTATTCATTTTACCTTTTTTTCTTTTCCCCCTCAATTTGTCGAGGGCAGGGAGAAATTTAACGAGGGGCTTTTTGCAATTTTAGGATAAAAGACGAGCACAGCGTGAGGCGTGTTGTTGTTTGTTTTTTTTTCTTTTGTCTTTTAATTTTGGTGTGTGAATAGCTTAATGAAATCGAACGTTGATGATCTATTCTGTTGTGTAAGGGATAATTAATTTGTTATTGATCGATGTTGTAAATATTGCGAGAGTTTTAATTAATTTCCATGAATTCGGATACAGGGTCGATTGATGATGTTTTTGTGGCGACTCGCGCTGACTCGTCTCTTGATTGGAATTTTAATTGGGAGACGAAATTTCGGGACCGAAACCGTTTACAAATCGGCTTGGTATAGTATTTTCTAAAAAAAATCATTCGAGTAGTTGTTAGCTATCGCGGCAATTGATTCGCGTATATCCCAATTGCGTTCAAGCAAGCAAGAGCATATTTTTAATTAAACTGGCAATGACACAATAAAAAATCCATTTTTATTTTCAAATAATCGTTCAAGTTATTCTGGTAAGTACGTGGTCTCACACTGAAATCTCTTCTCTTTCTGCGTGGAATTATGCGTAAAGAAGATACAACTATTGGAATTGAGGGCGTACGTGTAAAAAAAAAAAAAAAAAAAAAATGCAACAGTCCTGCACCTTAAGTTATTAAAATCAAGTATATGCACATGAGTAAACTATTTCGACGATTNGATGTTTTTTTTCTCACCATGTACATTTTATACATGCACGTACGTGTAAAAAAAAAAAAAAAAAACTGCACGTTTGATTTTGTTCTTATTTTTTTTTCTCCTCATTTTGCTCTAGCAGTGGGGAGGATCGCCTCGTAGAGAGGATTTTCCAAATTGGAGGAAAAAAAAAAAAAAAAAAAAACCATCCAAAATATTCGATAAGATGGCGATCGCCTTTAGTAATTCTTTTACAATTCAGTAATAAGCTGAATTTTTTTACATTCACAAATCCTACGAGTGAAATTATATGATGAGAATTGGTCACTCGGACAAACTATTTACATAAACGTACAGATTTGGGTACCAACCACATAATGGCACAGCTGGTTGGACTTTGACTACTCGGATGTTTAAGCCAAACAAGCTACCTGCTTGGTTCGCGGAAATGGCATGGACAAAAAGTGACTTCCATGTATATGATGGATGCATATGTTAAAATTTGAGTTTTCTCTTTGTCGCTGTTATGACTCTGTGTACTCTCTCGTACTAGGCACAGTAGTTTTTACGCCTTGCGGATGTTTGCAAATACTTGGAGCCGTCGTGCTTCTAGCCAATACCTCAAAAAACTGGTCACTTTATTGAATTCCCTCTCCCTGGGAATATGCACCAGCAGCCAACTAACTCAAGACAACCACCAATTCCAATCGGTATCGCTCCGACTCTTGGTTATAGCTTCGGGGACGCTAAAAAAACACTCTCGTTCGAGCGGCTAACATTTTTAAAATTTTTTTTTATTGAACCTTAAAAATTATCCTTCCATCGAACGACTCCAATCAAGTGGATCTTCAGAAACAGCCAATCTTCCCGGTCTTACTTTATAAAATATAAATCGAATGGACGAAAAATGTCCCATCTCTCGAATGATTGCGAGTCTCGTGCACTTTCACGCAATTATGGATAGAAAATGCTTAATTGCTTTTTTTTTTTTAATATCTTGAGACATTTCCGTTTGTGGTAAAGAAACCTCTCGTATGATTGTCACTTCGCGTGTCAAAAAAATAATTTTTTTATTCCGATGCTATTATTATACTGATTTCTCGAATCAAAATTTCTTACGAAGCCATTTTGGGTCATTAAACTCATTTTTTTTTTTACCCATGATTAATTATTCATTTCTAATTTCCTGTCCAACTGATTATCTAACTCACACACGTTCGTATATGGACCTTTAAACTTTAACCATCACTGGATTTGCTTTTCTTGCTGATGGGATTCTCTATTTCCCAATTTGACCTTACATGCAATGCTACTTCACAGTTCCAAGAGGTATTCTGCGTTTTTTGTACGAAGGGACGTCCAATGACTCAAAAACCTGTAAGGAAACCGAAACGTCGCATTAAGTAAAGAACACTTGCACAGCAAGCTCTATTAATAATATTGTTTACGTTGTCATTGACGATGCCGCTATTGGTAGAATAGCTCAAATGAAAAATCATTACAAATGATAAGTATTTTTGATGCATTTCTCTGTTTATAATTACTGCTACAGTAGACCCATGATTTATCAATGAATTAATCTCATACAATGATTTCAAGTAAAGTTGTCAAACTTGATAATTATCGACACGCTTTCACTATGAGCTGTCTGTCGAAAAGGTCTTACGAATGGGGTAACTTTCATTGTTACGTAGGATTATTGTCGGCCGTACGCATACCTTTGAAACAAAAACAACACAATTTTCAATGAAATTTTTGAAAAACGTACATATTATAGACCTTTGTGAGTCGCTTTTACACCAGCTCATTTTGTCATCACAATATATACGCATCCACGTAGATGTAGCAGAGACTTTAGGAAAAAAATCATTGTACATAATACTGATAGTTGTACTATCACACAAGTGCGTGATACTAACGAGGAGACTTAGATTAGTGTCTACGTACGATTTTTGAAACTTGGCATATTAATATATCAAGAGCATAAAAAAAAAAAAAAAACAATGGATATGTATTAATTAAGCTGACCAAAAATTTTTTAGAAGATTAAAACCTACCCTTAAAATTAAAGGTTGCAAACATTGTTAAGTTCCATGGTTATTAAAAACATTTTTTTTTTTTTCATTGTTACAAATAATATCCACTTTGTTAAGTTTTAAAATATTAGAGCTTAAAGATTAAGTTACGCAGAAAATTTCGTTGTGGGGGTTAATTTCACTGCTTAAAAAGCTGTTTGGTCAGCAAAGAAAACACATGTCTAATATTTTTTGATACTTTTCTGTTTAATTATGCATCAAAAAACTCACTTGGTCACCTTGTAAGTAATGTATAATATATAAATGTATCTCTTAATTATGGTTTTTTTTTTTTTTTTTTTTTTTGCTTAATACATGTCGTAGAGGTGTGTATCATGGTCATTTATTTTGTCTATTAAAAAAGAAAAAAAAAAAAACCTCTACGTCCGTACACAAGCAATTTTGTCCTCCAAACGAAAGACCGGACCGGAAGAAGCAGTACGTATAGTGAGGCCCACAATTTTTCCAACGCAACATGGTAATGAAGNTATATACATATATATATAGAGTCTTATGAAAAATGAGAAGTTGAAAGGTAAATTAGTCAATTCTTTGATTTAATTATTGAAGATTGTATCCAAGTTTTCTAAGTCAAATTAAAAAATGTGTCGTGCGTGCGTGTACGCGTGTGTGTGAGATATTCCGGTGTACATCAAATCGAACAAATTAAACAATAACACAGGTGTGAATCAGCGAATTTGAAGGGACTTACGGTTTTAATGTAGTGTATCATCTCATGTAAGTTTTATTTTCTTTTTGGTTTTTTTATATCATGTACCTAACGTTTATTCACAAAAGTTAGCTATGTACGCAGTTAAAAAAGAACAATCTTTTACCAGTTTTTCTGACTTTTTTTTTTTTTTTTTTTGTTTCAACGTATACGCGAACAGTTTAAAATATATAATTTACGTTAGGTATTTAAAAAAAAATTTTTTTTTCTGAAAAATTATTATTCTTCTCGTTACAAACGTATGTGTGTAAAAAAAAAAAAATTTATTTTATGTTCAGTTGATAAAAAAAGCATATAACTAAAGAGGCTGCTCTTTTTTTGCTTACAGCGAGAATTATTTATAGCCTGTGTTGGCACACTTTGAAATTTTTTGTGATAAAACTCATACGAATCTACAGTCTGTCCAGTGCATATATTTATATTAGTTTTTAACGTGCATGCACACATTCATGAGCAAAATATAAAAGAAAAACAGATAATGATTAAGGTGTAAAATAATATTTCTAAAATTAAAATCTAAAGTCAATCATACGCAGGTTTTGTAGCTAAGCTTGGGAAAAGTTTTTATTGTGGGATTTTTGCGCAGATACAACGAACAGAGTATATGTGGGTCCGATCAAAATGACTGAACATATCATATAAATGTATCGTATGCATTCATGTATGCGTCTACACTTGGCTGTCTCATTAATGGTAGAGTCGAGCATTAAAAATCGAAGAGACGTCACAGTTGTATTTTTTACCAATCGCAGTTAAAATTCATTTCGTATAGTCTATATAGTTTTTTTTTTTTTTTTTTACCTATATAAACTTTTATGTACGCGTTACTCATTGTTTGTTTTTAAAATATATAATTTTAACCAGGATTGTACTGTCACAATGTCTTTGAATAAGAAATTAAAAAATCCACAATTTCCAGTACGTGTACAACAAAAAAAAAAAATAAATATTAGCTCAAAGATGAATCGAAAAACAACAGCACAAGTTCCTGTTGGTACAAGTAGAGTCTACATAGTTAAATCACGATTGAATGCGACATATCATTATCTGTAAATTTGATAATTGTGCAAATGCTATCAAAGTAGATGGTTGTAAGCAAGAGATCTTGAATAATATATTATATAAATAAATCGTGTGTATGTAACTAGTAATCTGATGGTCTCGTGAGTTCGAATGGCCTACATAGATTCTCTGTTAATCGTAAGCAGTCGTCTATCTTCCGTCGTGCATGTGACACAGAAAAAGAATGTTTCGTCAAAGTTGTAAAAACTATGCAAACTGTATACTATTTATAAGGAAAATATTAAAAGTAAAAGGCTTAATATAGAGAAAAATCAAGTACATCAATTGAAGAGAAAAGAAATGATGCCCAAAAAAATTTCACGTGGCAATTGTGTTCTTCCTTTTTGTAAATATACCTACATGTATGAAGTATATCGATTTTAAATGATAGTCGGGGATGAAATACTGATCATTCCGAAAGTATATGAAACTAGAATATACGTACACATTATATTTATACATAAAAAAAAAAGTAATGTAAATGCACTTTTTTCAGAAGCATTGATTTTTATATAATTCATCAGAACGAAAAAAAAAAAAAAAAAAAAAAAGTAAATAAATAAAGGTAATGAAGAAGAGTGTCGTGCTAGACCATTACACCAGCTCATTTTGTCATCACAATATATACGCATCCACGTAGATGTAGCAGAGACTTTAGGAAAAAAATCATTGTACATAATACTGATAGTTGTACTATCACACAAGTGCGTGATACTAACGAGGAGACTTAGATTAGTGTCTACGNAAAAAAGTAAATAAATAAAGGTAATGAAGAAGAGTGTCGTGCTAGACCACGATCACGTCGACAATATACTTATACTTGAATTGAATTTTTATAATCGTGAATTATATCGTTACTAGTTATTGAAAAACCTGAAGCTTACCGAGAAAAAAGGATCACTAATTGTAGAGCAATTATTTGAAGAAAACAAATTTTTTTAATAATTTCTTTTAGGATGTATAGAAATACTCAATTACTTGCAAAGTCACGCGCGAACTCCATTGTTATATACATTTTTCTTTGCGTATTTCGTTTTTAATCATTTATCTCTTTTGTTAAGTATTCATTTTTAGGGATCGTGTAATATATTTGTTAACGTATATCTTTCTATAGATATATATTATATACATATAAAGTGGCACAAATAAATTTTAAAATAAAAAACCTCAGTGTAAATACCTTTTTTTTTATTTTTCCCGCAAAATATTTATAAAATAAAAATACACCAATTTCCAAAACTTCAAGGTATTTATTAATAAATAGATTAAGGCATGATGACATTCGACATAAAAAATATTTTCTTGATAAACATCACCAATTTTCATTTTTACATAGCTTGTAAAGCCTCCATTGCTTCCACCAGTCTCTCCATTTCACCCTTGCTATTAAGTAATTTTTCTTTGTCTGTCTGCTGCACTTCGACAGGAACTTTAATCTCATAATCCGGCGATTCCATGGATTTCTGCAGCTTCTGTATCGTGTCCTTCAACTGTTTTTCTTTTTTCTTCATTTTTTCCAGCTCCTTTACCGGATCAATCAGCCCCTGCAAACAAAAATTGTCAAAGTTAATTTTCTACCCTTTGTTTTCGGCAAATATATAAGAATAACAAACGTGTTTACCTTCAGTAGCAAGTGAACCTGCAACTTATCGGAAACCGTGATAATAGTGCATCCAGACGGTGGTTCTTCCACGCTAACGATCGAGTACGCCAGCGTACCGATCACGTCAAAGTACTTGGAAATCATCTTCTTGATCTCGCTGTCACGACAGGCAAAGTAAACTTCAGTTTTCGATTTATTTGGTATATTGTAGGCACTTCGCGACGATCTAATACTCCTTACGACCTTTTGAGCAAAATCGATGTCTTTTTCCAGCTGCTCGTTTCTCCAGGAACACTGTAATTACACACTTTCTTATCACCAGCTTATCGACATACTCGATCAAAACAATGAATTATTAAATAACATACCTCAGCAGTAGTGGGATACGGACAAACGCATATACTGGGATAAATCAGAGTCTTGCGAGGTAAGCGCTGATAAAGCTCTTCCGTGATAAAAGGCATGAATGGGCAGAGCAGTCTGAGGCCCGCGTCCAGAGTTTTAAAAAGAACGCGTTGAGCTGTCTGCTTTTGCAGGTCAGTTCCAGTTTGGAAAACAGGTTTCAGGCACTCCAGGTACACGTCGCAGAGATCATAGAGCCACAAATTGTAGCAGGCAGTGGTGACCGAGTTAAAGTCAAACTGGGTGAATCCATCGTCACATATCTGGGTTGCATAGCTCACTCTGGACAACATCCACAGATCAATGCTAGATTCATTTCCAGTTAGCTGAAGGGAAAAATTTATGTCAGTACAAATAAAAAATGTATATCAAATTTATTAAGATTAACAAAAAATGTCTAGTCTCATGCAGTTGTGTCTTTTTTAAAGTTACTGTGATTTTATGATTATGAAACTAAATTTTCTACGTGAAAAAAAAAAATCGCAAGCCTGTATAGGTCAAATCAAAATTCATCCATCAAGCTCATGCAAAACAAATCAACAGAAGAAACAGAGAGAGACCAGATCACCTTAAACCCTTCAACACCACTACCACAATCATCAGCAATCTCAGCGCAATAAGACTGTATCCTGTTATTTTCTGGCCTCAAAGCCTTCCTCTCGTTAGAGCCGTAGCTCTCAAAATGCGCATACCAGCGCGCCAGATGCGGCAGACAGTTCAAAACTTTCGAGTCAAAACAACGTTTTGCAGCCTCGTGTGCTTTGACGTCGAGCTGGGAAGGCGTGAAGCCGTCCAGGTAAGCGTAGCTGCGGAGATAACGATCCAACGATTTCTGGACGCAGGGCTCGCTTATCGTACTCTCGTACCATCTGCCGTCACCTAGGATTCCGTTATTGCTGCCGTTGTTGCTCTGTTCGTGTTACAATAGGAATGGATTTTTCTTTGCGTATGATAAGGTCATGCGTGTGATGATGAAATGAATACAAAATGTGAAAGTGAATCCCATTATACCCCCGACCTTGATCACCATTCAAATACCACGAGCTACGGTCAAAAACTATTATCACTATCTCTCACCTCGACATTATCAGCCTCGTCGTATTTGAACTCGTTGCCAAAATAAGTGAGAGCAAACTTGGCTGCATTCCACAACTTGTTACAGAAAAATCTGTAGCCTTGCACCCTCAGGATATCAAGATTGATGTCGCGTCCTTGAGACGTGTAGGCGCACAAAGCGAAGCGCAGAGCATCGGTTCCGCACTCTGGTATTCCCTGCGGGTAATCGCGCTTCTGTCCGTCTATCGCGATCTTGAGCTCTTTGGGATCCAAATTCGAATCCTTCAGCTGCTTGTGTAGGTTCTCTAAGGTAGTTCCGCGAATCACGTCCATCGGATCGATGACGTTGCCTAAAGACTTGCTCATTTTTCGTCCGTGCGCATCTCTTACCATTGCGTGCAAATATACCTCTTTGAAAGGTAATCTTCCCAGTAACTTTTGTCCTAAGAATACCATCCTTGCCACCCAGAAAAACAAAATGTCATGTCCGGTTTCCAGTAGAGTGCCGGGGTAAAAAGCTTTTAGCTCCTCAGTTTCATCCGGCCAGCCAAAGATAGAGAACGGAAAGAGCCCGGATGAAAACCACGTATCCAAAACGTCAGCGTCTTGTTTGAGTGCAATCTTGTCCTTGCTAACGCCGAACTTTTTGGCTGCCTTTTCTTTTGCTTCGTCCTCCGAACGTCCACTCACCCATCTATCATCATCCGATGCATCCAAATTTCCACCTTGAATAGAAACGAAGTATGCAGGAATACGATGACCCCACCATAACTGCCTAGAAATGCACCAGTCCCTGATACCCTCCATCCAGTAGTACCAAGTTTTTTTGAATTGTTCAGGAATAATTTTCAGTTCTCCGCTTTTCACAGCTTCCGTTGCGTTTGCTGCCATGTCGTCGCACTTAATATACCTTAAATAGCACATTGTGTATAAAAAAATGTTGGCAAGTTTTTTTAGGATTGATTGAAATTACGTCACTTTACCACTGAGGCTTTATAAGCGGCTCTACAATATCCTTAGATCTACTACACACAGGTACGACCATAGGATTGTCTTTGATTTCAACAAACAAATTTCTATCTGTCAATTCTTTCAAAATTGCTTTTCTAGCATGGAAACGTTTCATTCCCTAGATAAAAGCCGCAACATCATAAGTCATTAAATAATCCCAAATGTATTAAAATTTAAATAACTGCAAATACCGTACCGTGAATATTCCATAGTCTCCACAAATATTACCATCATCATCGAAAATAGTAATGAACGGTAAATTATGCTTTTTCCCAATCTCGTAATCGTTTGGATCATGGGCTGGGGTTATTTTAACAGCACCGGTGCCAAACTCCATTTCAACGTAGGTATCGGCAACAACGGGCAGTTTTCTGTTACAGAACGGATGTTTGGCGTGCTTGCCAATCAGATGAGCGTACCGTTTGTCGTTTGGATGGACAGCAATTGCTGTATCTCCCAACATTGTTTCGATACGCGTCGTAGCAACGATTATTCGGTCTGTTGAGTCTTCCATTTCATAGGCAAAGAGTACCAATACACCAAATTCGATTTTTTCTTGGTACCCGGGTATTGAGAGGAATGTTCTACCAGTCAGTTCTATTTTGTCTACCTTCAAGTAGTAAAATCACCGCCGTGTTCAACATCGATTCCAATTAATGAAATACAAAATCGAAATGTTTGTTACCTCAATATCAGAGATTGCACTTTTTAATGTGCATGACCAATTGACAAGACGATTACTTCTGTATATCACACCTTCGTCGTGCAATCTCACAAATGCTTCTGTAACAGCTCGACATAGCTTAGGATCCATCGTGAAGCAAGCCCTGTCCCAATCAAACGAGCCTCCTAGTGTCTTCAGCTGCTGGTAAATTCTGTCTCCTTTTCTGTGTTGAAATAAACACAAGGTAAATAGGTAAGAACTGTACTACAACTTTTGTATTGAATGCCGAAGAAAGTACAAAAAAATGACTAACTCGTTTTTCCATTCCCAAATTTTTTCGACAAACTTTTCGCGACCCAAATCATGTCGGGTCTTCTTTTCCTCTCGCCACAATTTTTTCTCTACCACCACTTGCGTGGCAATGCCGGCGTGATCACAACCTGGATTCCACAGAGTTGTGCGGCCTTTCATTCTGTTCCATCTCGTGATTGCATCTTCAACTGCGTTTGTCAAAGCATGCCCAAGATGGAGGTATCCAGTCACATTGGGAGGTGGGATTACCATCACAAACTTACCCTTAGGATTCGGGTCCGATATGTTCCTCTAAAAGTAATTTAAAGCACGTCAGATTGTAGTTTTTAATAATAAATTAAAGATCCTTTCATTGAAATTACATTATACTCCGGTTTGAAAAATCCACTTTTTTCCCACCACGAGTACCAGGCAGCTTCAACATACTGTGGACTGTAAGCTTCTGGCATAGGGCAGGTTACATCTTTTTTATCTCCTGGTACAGTATTTGCAGTGTAAACAATAGCTTCTTTGACCTCCTTTTTTTCCGGCTTTTTCTGTAAGTACATTTCAGATGAAATTAAAATTTTTAAACATCAGATACTAAATTAAGTCCAAATGTCAAAAAAAAAATCTTTTGTTGTCAAAGGTAATTGCCAACTAAAAAAAGACAGTCGTGTATCTACCTCAAGTTAATCTTTATGAAATAACACTAGGTAAAACTAAAATTACTGACCGTAGCTTTATCCTTGACCTCAGCACCAGCATTCGCTTCATTTTTGTTCTCCTGTTTCTGCTTGAACTTTTCAAGCTTGGCGAGTTTTTGTTTTTCCTTCTCCAACTGTTTGGCAGTCTTAGGAGGCTTAGCTCCAGATTCAGCTCCACCAGCTGTTGCAACTACTGCATTGTCTGCCATTATATTAAGCTTTTGCACTTGAAAGAGAAAAAGAGAGGATCACAACACGAAATTTTTCGAATTCGTTATCTTGATCCTAAGGCAGACTTTTTATTTTACGCACTAGGTTTAGATTTTTTGAATTTTCATTCATTTGACACAAGATATCCAATTCGCCCATGCAATACATACGCTACACAGCATGACCTAACCTAAAAAGATGTGTGTAACAGCATCACAGACTGTTATTCACAGAATCCGGTCAAATCGGCATGATTTACTGTGTAATTGCAATAATTGCATACCTATATATAATTTCAGTTTTTAATCAGCGCCAGCTAGCGTGGCGAATTTCAAACTAAAAAGTACCCTTAACACCATAGACATATAAGAAAAATAGACTGCTCATTCTTATGTACGGCGCTAAAGCACAAGTAGAAGAAGACACAACATCGAACGTGGATATCCGTCTCTCTTACACATTGCCAAAGGTGGGAATGTGCGAGAGAAATAGATACCCACGTCCTATGTTGTTTCTTCTTCTACTTGTGCTTTAGCGCCGTAAATAAGAATGAGCAGTCTATTTTTCTTATATGTCTATGCTTAAAACTTCTAAGAAAAATCACTAGAAAGTCACTAGCCCAGTAACTTTTCTTGGAAGTTTTAAGGTTACTTTTTTGTTCAAAATTCGACACGCTAGATGGCACTAATTGTAGAATTTATTGTTGAGAATGTTGAGATCCTGCTGGCAGCATTTGCGGAATAAAGCCTCTGATCTCTGATTTTATCATTCTGGTAAAATGAGCACTGTATAAGATATACATGAAGTTATGATTAGTAATTATAGTAATCACTACTAAGTAGTGCCATATGGTCGATTTTATTAAACCATATATAAGTAGAATATCTACACTTTTGGAGGTCAAATTTCAGGTAAAAGAAAAATTGTATACATGCCGCAAATAGCACAAACAACGTCAACTTTGTATCTTCTATCCACAAGATTAGTTGCGGCTGGTTTATAATTGGCTCTACTCGCCCAAAGCCTAAACGTCTCATTCAGAATTTTAGGAGCCACTTTTCGCGAAAATCGCGAAATAATGAAGACCGCTAGATGGCGCTGATCCCAACAATTATTACTATTATACTACTTATAGTAGAGCCATGTAATCGCTTATAAACCAGCCGCAACTAATCTTATGGATATAAAATAAAAAGGTGACGTTGTTTGCGCTATTTGCGGCAAGTGTACAATTTTATTTTGGCTCATATTTACAACTATTATGACCCAACTTTTTTTTTAATTTCGTAGGAAAGTTGATGAATGACATAAAGGTATAGATGAGCGAAAAAAAATTCATGTATAAAAAGCATCATTCTTAATGATATATATTTCGGATGATTAATTTCTCTGGCAATAATTATGTACAATCAAAGGAAAAAACATACTTTTTTCTAATCTATGATCAAAATAAACGCTCGTGTTAGAAATAATCGTAATAATTTTTTATCTTCAGTAACATAGTAATAATATTCTGTACATAGAGACGCGTCAAAATACCCAAATGAAATTCACTCGATGAATAATCACATTCGTACGTATTATATGTATATCCATATTGAAAGCGTATACATGTATATAGTATCCGTAGGGCAAAAAGTACGTATATTACTAGGTTCTATGACAATTCTTTAACGCCATCGCAGTAGTTTCACACTCTTTCACTTACTCATCTACGTGCCATCGCTCAAAAGTTATTCAAACGTATTTACACATGTACTAGGTATTTAACGAACGAAAGATATAATATGTATAAAAAAAAAACACCTTAGCGAGTACAATCGAAACGCGTATACATACATAGTCTCCGTTCGGTTCGTCATTGATAAGAATAACAAGTCCTATACAAGTGATGAATGAACTCGCCGTCGCCGCTCACATCTATTACATACATTGTATACCTATGCCATAAACATCTTTTTTTTTTTTTTTTTTTTCAACGTAACGCAGTTTTTAAATCTCGTCGCTATGATACATAAAAGTTATCGTAGAATCAAACGAATTAGCTTTTTTTTCGAGCTGTCTAACGCCAATCCAACAAAATGTAAAAATTGCGTTTATCACTATTTCTACCGTTTTATCGCACAATACACTCACTTGAACCTTTTAGCGCCCAAATTACTTGGTGTAAAAACGTGATGCGATAAAAAAAAAATTTTCAACCATGTACTAGTACAACCATACATGTATACGTCTGTCGCGTCAAGCGTGTAACATGTCAAATGATCAAAAGACGTCGAACTCAAACGCCGATAGCGTAAAAAATATCAACACAATATTACGTGTGTACATGATTGATGTACTGCCAAGTTACGTCATCCAAACACTTCCTCTTAATCTCATACATGGCATATAAACATAACAGATTGGATGGTTAATTTTATAGTAGCAGTTATTCTATAAATTCACCAAGAAGTATTCCAATGAAAAAAAAAAAAAATAAAAAAAAATTCACAGGTAGTGTAGGACTAACAGCACCCGCCACATTGAATTCGTTACGTCTTTTGATTTTTATATTTAAATAAAAAATAGAACACGCCAAATTGGCGTTGAATGATATTGATTGGTAAAACGAGTCTGTCGAAAGCTTGGATTGAAGGTCGTTTACCCTCTATGATAAATGTGTAAATAAAAAAGTGTAGAGTATTGTTTAAAAATATATTAGACCCAAGGTTTTCATGTACCTCCGATGGCAGTTCGTGTCGGCGTCAAGGGGATAAAAAAAAAGATATAATTGATGCTTACGTGAATAAATATAAAAAATATGGTCTCTTTCTTGTTTGGTAGCGAGGAAGTTGAATCGAGAAATATCAAGACGTACAGACTCCCTCACGTGCACTGGAAGATATTCTATATTCGGTGAATGTCAAGGGTCAGGGTCGAACTAAAAAAAAAAAAAAAAAAAAAAAAAAGAAAAACTGGATCTCGACAGAAAATAAAGAACAACCTTCGTACTTTTTCCTTCACCTTTGCTATGTTTTTATAGGATATGCTGTGTTTCGAATTTTTCACTAAAGCACTTGTTGCTAGGGGTGTGAACATCAGTCTCATGGAATAGCATGCAAGTACGTTGTTGTTTATGTTCTAGTTTCTAATTTTATATTTGAAATCAAATTTTTTTTCTCAATCGATTCATGAAATTTTAGTCGAAAATCAGATGTCTTATCTTAGATGTGTACTGAGACAAAAAAGGCAAGTATTATTAATTTTGACTGAACAAGTTTCAATAGACTTGCGATGTCTGCGTAAGTATAGATACGTATGTATTCATCGATATCGATATTTTTCCGAAGAAAATAATTTGATGTTCAATATAACTCATTTGTTGTTTAAAAAACACGTTCTATAGTTTGTCTATTCATTTTTATGACTCATATAAGTATAAGTATAATTTAAGTATTATACATTGATTGATTTGTAGAAGTGGTTCGATTCTTGTAATAAAAGATATTAATTTTTCATGGAAGCATTTTTCGATACGTATGTATATGCTTATTTAATTACATGTAAGAAAATAAATTTTTTTCATTGCTTTTTTCATTAATACGTGTTGTTTTTCAATTTCAAAAAAAATGAATTGCCATAGAATTGATGCTCATTCTTATATTGATTTTCTTTTTTCAAAATTTTTTTTAAATATGGATAAAATTAATGAAAAAATAAATGCATCACTTTTATACTTTCAATCTGCAGTATATTCGAACGAACAATAAAAGATTTCATCTTAAATAATGTACTACTGAATTTTTAATTTTTTGTTTTCGTCCTTCAAATCTTTGATTTTAACAGGGTGGTAAAGAATTGTACCGTTATTTATAGAAGGTATATAACTTTAATCGGTAATATTCACTTTAAATGTTTTCTTTTACAGCAAAGATTTTTTTTTTATACATACAGATTATACACATGGAGCTTTAGTATATCTTACGTTTAAACATATTTTGCTTTTAACGATACATTTTTTCCCTATTTACAAAGATTCTTGTTTTTATTTATTTATTTTATTTTTTACTTCATTTGAATAATTGTAAAGNTGTGTAGCAAGTAGTATGAACCTACGTTCAGTCAGACACGTACACGCGGTGCTGAAGACCTTTGCACAAGGATTAATTTAGTATAAAAGCCGGCCCAATTTTTAAAAAAATACATGTTAATTCCCAACCATATGTGACATCGATTCCCCCATGATAAAACGCCCAGCGAATCGATCCAGCCTCGCTCGCGCGCTATTCTTGAATATTCATTAGCGGCGGCAGCAGTAGATAAAAGTCGTCGATTCACCGGCAATTAAATATTTGGATCAATGTCAATGCCGCGGAAGGTTGTATACGTTACGAACGACGGACGAGCTTACGTAACGGCGTTACAGTGTACCCGTATACATACACCTATGCACACACGATACGGACGACCTTCTTTGGTTAACGATTGTTGTTTGTATACCCGCTCGTGTACGTTATACGTATACACACGTGTGCACGTGCCCTCCTTATTCCCTCGCTCGTGAATCGCGAGTATCAAATTTTCCAACTATCGATTCGATCCTTTCGTATGTACGCGTGTCTTTCTGCAGCGATGTACGCGTCTGTAGGTTCCTACTCTTCACGAATAGCATGAAGAAAAAAAAAAAAAAAAAAAAAAAAAAAAAACAACCATATCACATGTTTTTCGTATGCAGCTCTTGATTCGTTTTTTGCTTTCTGCTGAGACGTAATTTTATCTTTATTTTTATTATCGGCGCACAAAAGCATGCAGCTCGTTAGTTTACTTACTTCACACAAACATCAGAATGTTTAGCCTTAAAAACGGACAACTTTATTTCGATGTAGTTATCGGAAAAACGCCACCTAGTCCCTGGATTCCAAAAAATCTATACACACACGTATACTTGTACTCTCAAAGCATGCAATTCCATAACAAAAAGAGATAAAAAAATTGTCCTTTCACAAATAACACTATCGTTATTATTATTATTATTATTATTATTGTTAAGATAAATAAACACTCGCAACGGCGCTATTAAACAACGAGAATGTTGATCAATTATTGCGCAATAGACAATGTAATAACATCTCATTCAACGTTTTTATTTTATTTGATTATTATAATTTTTTACTTATTTTTTTTGTCCATAGAAAACGACAATCTATAGGTCAGTAGTATAGGATATACAGTGCTAATGATTATTGTTATTATTTTTTTCATCATATCGTACAATTATTCACGTACATAAGGAAGATTGAGGATCGACATCACGAGTAATACGATCTAACGACAGCCTCGATGATGCTGATGATTGTTACTATTAACAATCACCCGTCGGTAAAGTGAACGATGTAAATTTTCATTTTTTTTTTTTTTCTCTCCATACAACGTTGAACATCGATACTCCATTTAATATAAATGAAAGACACATATACGGAGCTTCTCCAAAGGTATGGATCACACGTACCTTAACTCGAGAAGAAATAAAACCTAATTCGGTAATCACACGACTTTGCCTTTGATCCAATCGAACACCTCCCCACAGAAATTCAGAGAACAGGAACAGATACTAAGTATGTATATCTCCCTCGCGTCAATCGGCAATTATATACCCCGTACGCGACTACATTCATCCAAGGCGATATGTGTTTTTGTGTCTGTGACCGTATCTTTGTACACGTGACATTAACGAATGACAATCAAGAGCACATCGTTAGGTCATCAATGATCCAACCGCTCAGAAACTCTGTATAACGTTCAACGTAAACGAAATTAATGTCGAAGCACTTTCCGTCCCTCTCATTACTATACGCTATCGGAACGCTGGAACACGCGGTTGGTGAATGTGGAACAATAAATCGTGCACTATGCTACGTGGTTTACATGCGTAATTGTAACAATGATCAATTGTGATGATATCGAATGAGCACCGAACTGTTGCGAGAACACTTATTATCCACCGCTGTAGGTATGTTTTTACTACATTTTTGTGTACACGAGTTTGCGACTCAGGGTTTAATTAATACGTTTGTTATGCGTGACTGGCATAATCATTGGTCATCATGGGTAAATGAATGACCGTGTATTGTTATATTCGGCTGTCGGTGTCGTTGGTAATGTAGCTGCAGTTTGTTGTGATAAGTTCCAAGATAAGGTAAGGTAGTAGTAGTTCTTATCTCTGGGGTTCTCCGAAGCCGAACTGATGGTGCTGAGGATGGATGCCGGCGACACCGGCCGGCGCCGCCATGACACCGCCGACGGGTGACTGTTGGTGGTGGTGGTGGTGGTGGTGGTGGTGGTGCGCCATCATGGGGCCTGACAGACTGCTGCTGCAGCGCTGCGACGGTGTCGTCGACAACGATGCCTGGGACTGTTGTTGCTGCTGCTGCTGCTGGTAGTGCTGGTTCAAGTGTAGGCCGTTCTGACTTGGGGACATGCCTATGGAGGGAAACAAGAATAGTTTGTTATTTACATTTTGTTGCTGCTGTGTAGATGCATTTACCGTTGTATCAAAAATGTTGCAAAAATCGAATTGATCTATGAAATGTTTAAGTAACTTCAACGCTACTTTTTTTCGAAATTTCTTACCAAGTATGGTTATGATTAAATAGTCATATCAAATATGCAGGTATACAGTATGTACCCAGGAGTTCCAACATTATCGACTACTTTGATTTTATATTTGGTTAGTTATTTTTATTTATTGAAACGGTTATTTTAACGCTGAATAATAAAACGACACGAAAAGCTGGTGAGTATCTCGAGTTAAGTATTATCAGTCAAGCCAAAAATTAAAGTCATTTTGGAATTAAGATAACAAACAATGACAATAAATACTCAGCTAATGCTTAAGATTATGGTTGAATGACTTCTCCAAAGTACTTTTTATGAGCTTGTTTGTAAAAATTTAGTCAGTAAGGTAGGAACTCCTGTTGATGTACTATAAACATCCCTACTACGAAGTTAATATACGAAGTTTTAGTTCTTGAAAAAAATACGCAAGTTTCGTTCGGTATTACTCACACATAGAAATTTTAAACGAAGGTACGGTTTGCTTGTATAAAAAATACATTGTAAATTTTTAAGACGTGATAATTAAAAGTTTCAACCCAATGCTATTATTAGCGAGGGGCTATCCACGTGATTAAAGCGATTCACTGTTCCAGAGCTTTAAATCACAATTAGGTCTTTAAATCATCTTTAAATCACAGTGAAAAAAAAAAAATTTTGTTAAACATAATTATGTGTCACAGAAACCCTAAATGTTCGTAATTTGAAAGATAAATCCAACCACAGTCCGTAATTCAAAGATAATCGGTAATGATTAGGAATGAATGTACGCAGAGCACACAGTCACGTTAGCATGCGATTCACCCATACAAAACGCCTTATAATGCAAAATACTGTATGACTCCTTTTAAATGACACTATAATTTTGAGTTTCACTTTTGCCTAAGTTGCAAATTATTCAACAATAAAACGGTGATTCATTACTAATGTAGATCACACTTTACTTGGTTACTTTAATATTTGAAAAAAAAAACAATCTCTGCAAATTAAGTGTGGCTTTTTTCCACCATACTTACTTGTTGTATAAAAAAGTTATAGTCCCTATTACACTTAAATCGTAATAATTGCAGTATCTCACACTTCAAACGCAGTGATAACCATTTAAACAAAAATAAAATTTTAGCCAAATATCATGCAAGTGGAAATGAATATTCTTCTCACTCGTTCCATTTTTTGACATAATGAATTTGATTTATTTTTTAGTTTATCTATCAAAGCTTACTAGTGTTGGAAATAATCAAGACTTACCATTGGTATTATTAAAAAAAGAGTCTGATTGTAAGGCATGATTTAAAACGTAAATTACGTTTGAATCGCATTAAATCGCACTTAAATCTCAGTAAAACCATGTAAATCACAAAAAAAATTTTGCCAATGATAGGAAAAGTAATAGTTTTTCTTCTCAATCGTTCGGTTCTTAAACATAATGTGCCAAGTTTCTTATTGAGTATGTTCCTTTGAAGTCACTTATAATAACAAGAAGCAAGATAAACCATTGCTGTATTTGAAAAGAGAGTCACGAAAAATGGACGTGTATACATTTTAGGGTATACGCAACTTTCAAAGATTAATGTTTGTCGAAAAGAATTCTTGTTTGAAACAATTTTGTTTTTTTTGGTACACTATTTGCTAATTTTTTTTAGGTATCAACAAGTAAGTATGGTGGAAAAAAGCCACACTTAATTTGCAGAGATTGTTTTTTTTTCAAATATTAAAGTAACCAAGTAAAGTGTGATCTACATTAGTAATGAATCACCGTTTTATTGTTGAATAATTTGCAACTTATGCAAAAGTGAAACTCAAAATTATAGTGTCATTTAAAAGAAGTCATACAGTATTTTGAATTATAAGGCGTTTTGCATGGGTGAATCGCATGCTAACATGACTGTGTGCTCTGCGTACATTCATTCCTAATCATTACCGATTATGTTTGAATTACGGACTGTGGTTGGATTTATCTTTCAAATTACGAACATTTAGGGTTTCTGTGACACATAATTATGTTTAACAAAATTTTTTTTTTTCACTGTGATTTAAAGATGATTTAAAGATTTAATTGTGATTTAAAGCTCTGGAACAGTGATTTAAATCGCTTAAATCACGTGGGTAGCCTCTCGATTATTAGTATGCCTGTACAGCGTAAGACCACAACAAAAGATTGTATAGCACTGGATTTTTGTTTGTAAAGCATTATCTTTTGATTTTTCAACTGATTTGTAATCTCTCATGGTATGATATGAATCAACTCACATAATTTATCGAGACTAATCAAATTGATAACTTTTTTATTTTTTTATTTTTTATACTAAAATTAACTTTTGAGTGGAACAAAAATACAATAATCCCAATATTAAAAAAAAATATGAAAGAAAATATTCATTGCATTAGTCGATATACTGTGATATGTAATATATTATTCATTTCTAAATTACTGGGAATATTGTGTTAAAGTATTTTAAATTTTTGTGACTTCATGTAAGACTTGATCGAAGTAAAATTCAAAATATCCTCGAGAATCAAAGAAAGTCACGGTTTGGTTTATTTCGTGGCGCAAGTAATCGTCGGTATAGGTGCGGACGCTGTTAGAATTTGTGGTAATTAGAAGCGCATGGCTTTTCAGGCGTAAATACAAAGTTTAAAATAGGCAATGAGAGAATCGATTTATTCTCAATGTTTATGACACAGTGAGGAGCAACAAACTGTTTATTTTCGCCAAAAGTTTTCGCTGCCGTATTCCATCCGTCCGTGGTTATTTCTAGTTCTAGAGTGAAGGCTGTCTTGGAAAAAGAACCACTTGGCTGCGAGGCCAAAATTTTTTACAATAGCCCTCCGATGACGAAAACAATGATTTTATTTTATTTTTTTTTACTTTTTCACAGAGAATATCTTTCGACATAAAGTAAATTTTTCGATTTAGTTTCTAAAATTTTGAGTAGTAAAAAAAAAAAAAAAAAAGTACAATAGTTATGCAGTTGCCATTACATCAGCTCCGCCGCAGTAGCGCGTGTATATATAATAATATGTACACTGCAGCGGCATTGCGCTGTCTGCCGTTTTCTGTTTACATACAATATACCTACACACGCACGAAGTCACGTGTATGCAGTTACGTTTTTTATCTTGTAAGTATAGCATCCTAGTTTAAAACACGAACCACTAAGTATGATTATACGCTAGATATCGTTGAATACCTTATGTATACTTTATACACCTTGTTAATTTCGTGACGAGCAAAATGGCAAGTGGTCACGAGGGAGCTTCCGGGATTTCGCGTGCATGCGTGGGTGGTGGGTGGCCTAGTGCTTTTTTTTTCTTTTTTTTTTGTACACGTAACTGATAGGAATTACAATCATCTCGCTCGAGAAAAAAAAGTTTAACTTCATAAATGCAGCTTGTGTTATTTTTCTTTTGAATTTTCCACCTACGAATTGTAAACAAATATGCGAATTGTAGATTAAAACTCTTCATGCATCGTTTGAAAATGAAGACTCGCGATTATCTCGAGTTTTTTTTTCAGTGTTCAGGTATAGTGGTAATCTCGCTTGTATATAATATTCATCTTTGGCCTTGATGACTTTCTTTCTCACAATCATCATCGGCACACGTCGACTAATCGGTATACATACAATTTTAGAACGGAACATTAAATTTGGAATCTTCGTGATAATTCTCCGTTACGTTGATGATCGTTACTTTCAAGCTATAAGGTCGAGTGTTTGGTTTGCGCTCTGGCACATAATTTATTTTAAACCCAGTAGGAAATGTATATGCGAAGAATAAAATTGGCAGTGCAAGATGACTATATGCAATTTCGCTTGTAGTTAGGGAACGACAATTTTCGGTATTTTTCTCGATGGTCGAGGGGAGTGTGATTTTTGTGCCAAGCCATTTTCAACTCACCGCAACTCAAATTGACATTTGTTTCGATTGCCATGCCAACTCTCCAACTTTAGCTCGAGTCAAATTAAAAGTGAAAAAAAAAGTACTCAACATCTTACAAAAACCTGAATCTCAATATAGCGTGCGGTGTACACATAATTTGAAGATATTTTGACGATATCATCAAGCCGTCAATTAATTGACAAGTAATAGTTTGTGGAAAACAGTTTTATCGAACAATGTACAAAACAGAATCATTAAGCGCGTAGAAAATGACGTTTATCGTGTTGAATTTTATTTTTTCCAATACTCTTATTGTACTGCTATACTATGCGTTCTTGCGACACGATTTTGAAAACTGGTTTGCCCGATTTGGTATATACTAATCGTTTCCATACATTCGAAAAATTATACGATTATGTTTCCCAATGAATAACTATTTTAACCGGTAAATCAGTAAACGGTCCGGTTTATTCGACTGGTCTACATGCAATGACGAAATTACAGTAACAAATTATAATTAGTCATCATATCGTTTGGTTGGTTATTGCACCAGTTAACATTGTACTCAACTCCTTCCCCCGTTTTATTTTAATATCGATAAATGAATGGCTTGGCTTCCCTCTTCACGACCGACATGGAGTCATTCATGAAGTGATTGTTGTAGAGAGGTGATGCGAGTTAAATAAACGCGGGTAAGCAAAAAAGAGCGAATGGGGAGCATCTGAAAATGTTATTTCGGTGAGGGGTCGAAGGGAGGCTTCTGTTGTATGAATGGCGCGTCACTCACTACACAGGAGGACGGCTATACATGCACGCTCCCTCTTTATCCTTCCACCCTCGTCTCGATTATGTGCGTATTTTGCTGAGACAAGCCCCTTTTCCGAGAAACAGCGGTTGCAAACGTTCGATTGTTCAACAACAAAACACCCATCCCCAATCTTTTTCAAATTTAGATGTTTCCATTAAAAATTACACCTGATAATAAGGCAATATAATTGTTTTAAGTACGTGGTTATCAAGAGCTATTAAAAACAAAAAGAAAATTGCTGCGAAACCAATTAAATATAGAGATATGCCGAGAGAAAAAAATAAAATAAAATTATAAAAGTGAACGATAATTTGGTACTATTCCGTCGTGTAAAAACTTTTTATCACTTTCACAACGAGTTTTATCGAAAGTACAGTGATTTTCTTTTTTTTTTTTTTTT
>NW_019379577.1:3641629-3654654 GCF_000648655.2 Copidosoma floridanum | reverse complement strand
GATTTTCTTTTTTTTTTTTTTTACTATCATTTGTATAATAGAAATTACCATTCTAGTAAAAAAAAAAAAAAAAACTGTTGTTTTCCTCAGTGTACTGTTATTTTGCGGCACGATAAAAACCAACGGTCGGGTGGTTTCGTTTTAAAAATACTTGAATTTACGACACGTATATTGGGGGGAAAAAAAAATCAATCACAGCTAGATTAAATGAATCAACAAGACACACTCGAATGAATGTTACTTTGAGGAGAGGTGGAAATCAATGTACAAGCGCATGATATTCACACCAATTAAGTTTGACGCAAGCCACAACACACGGGCGCGGGAGATAATGTTTTTCTGCATTCGCGTCGCTTGGCTCGGCAATCAATACGCGCTGGCTTGAAAATCACACGAGCGACTTGTGCATCGTGCACGTATATACATCCTCCTATAAATACACACGGACGATCGATCGATCGCCGACCGCGCGCTTGACATCGTCGCGGCAAAGTAAACACAATTAAAACTTTGGAGCTTCCTTTCCACCCATACGATATGTACATACCTGTCGCAATGATCGACTAAGGTGGAGGTACCATTTTTCAAGTGCAACGAAACGCGCGGATATACATGTTTTATGGGATCATCGCCAGCAAGAGGGAAAAACGGAGGCGAAAGCTGATGACTTACCGGATGGCGTTTTATCTCCTGCCGACAGTTTCGAGAAGGCGAGCAAAGCGTCCGGAAAATTTGGTGGGGTAGCCGGTGTGTTGCACGGCGTTATCTGTAACAGAAAGCATTTTTTTTTTTCTCTCAATATCGCACCACAAATCGTTTCGTAAACATATAATACACCCACTGCGATGAAAATAACATCATTTTTTTTTTTTTTTTTTTCTTTTTCCCCACTTTTTATTCATACAATTCGATGATCGATCCAATGAGGAGTCGAAGTGTCAATGGATTGTGTGTACAAGGCAAGACATTCTTGTGAAAAAAATTGAAATCCAGTTAGGTGAGATATTAAAATAAAATAAAAGTACATAGAGAGCCGAGGCTTTACCGTCAGTCAGTGATAACCCACGCATCGTGCTAATTGTTATGTATACTTAGGATCAAAGAAAAATCGCCTTTTTGATTGTCGATTACTAGCCGAGCAAATGTCACTCGATGCCCCGATTCGAGAGTACATATTAATATATAGAGCAATAACAGTAAGTATAGTGAAAGGCTATAATATACTATACGCGTTTGCATGTTACACATTAAATAAATAATTATGTTATATGTGAGACGCGACTGTTACTGTATATGCATCGAGTACAATTGTAACCGAGGGAACGACGATTTCTATTAATTGTGCAAACCTCATTATATACTCATCGAAGAAAATACCTATATGCTTATTGAACCCTTGTCGAATGATCAAGCGTAAGGTTGTATACACGCGACGACAGCCGGCAAGAGTCCAAGCCCACACGCGGAAACTCTGCACCACCATTCATGGTTTTTTTTTTTTACTTCTATAAATATATACACACTGGCTAACTTGGTTTTACATTTCCTACATACGAGAAGATTGTATGTTTTGCGTTTTGTCAAAAGAAGCAAGAGCACGTTTGAATAAATAATGAAGTTGTTTCAACAGTGGAAAAAGGGAAGGGCCTTCATTGTTTGATGGCTTTGTCGAGTAAAATGCTTCGAACTCCTGACTTTTTCAAGGTCGGTTCCTCTACACCCCCGCCCCCCTTGTGTAACCTTAGCAACCCTTCTTACCCACTCTTCTTCATACATAATATTATGTTGTGGTGTTGATGTGCGCGTATCAAACATTGTTATACGAATTGCGCGAATGTAATGGCCATCCACGCGAAGCGCTCAATCCTTCCGAGTAGACCATATTAATTTATGATGTATCATCGGTAGAGGTGGTGTATACCTATTTTTGTTACGAGAGAGAGAGCGATGACACTGATAACACGAGGCGTGCGCGTGTAAACAAACGATAATGCGCAAAAACGACTCCGAGAGAGAGAGAGAGAGAGAGAGAGAGTCGTGGAAAAATGTTAAGTGTATAGATGGGAAAAAAAAAAGGTTAAACGAGAGAGAGAAGCAAGGAAAGCCGGAGAAACCGGAATGTACACACATACATATACATAAATGTACGGGTGTTGCGTATATACATACATACAAACGTATACCCACATATATATATCTACACAGTACACCACAGAAAAAGAGAGAGACACCAGGAGAAGGAAAAGGAGGAGGAGGAGGGAAGGAGTCCGAGTGTCTGCTGTTACTGCGTATATGTATACATACGTATCGGAGATAGAGAGAGGTCGTTCAACCACAGCCCTCCTGACGTCACCGTGTGTTTTGTACACACACGCGCGCGCACATATATATATATATATATATATATATATATATATATATATATATATATTTACATAACACGTATGACTTTTACACGAGATACACCTACCTCGCATGATTATGTATATATTATATATATATATATACACACTGCGGCATCAGGCAACGGCGGGGAGTGCATGCATATATATTATTATAGGGACCATTCAAGCAGAGAGACAACAAGAATGCCATAAAACCTATTATTACCTGTCGCGCTTTTTACGTGTATAACACGCGAATGATAAAATTTATTAATTTTTTTTTCCTCCCCTTCCCCAATCCCCAAGGCACTACGCGTACACGCATTCAGCAAAATTACAAGCCTTTGCCGACTCGCACGAGATAACGAGACTTTCTGCCCTATACGATCTATGTACAATAACCCAATTGGTAAAAGTATATATATACTTTTCCAAGGTATTGACAAGTATACGTACTGTTTTTGTTTTTTTTTTTTTTCCTTTTTTTCACACCTTTTATTTTAGGTCCAACGTGGAAAGGAATGTACATGACGTTCACATTATACGTGAAAAAGGTACACGATAACGAATGAAAAACGTATAATAATAATACATCGACGCAACCGCGCAATACCCCGGCGCTTCGAAAGAGTTTAAGTATATCCCAACAAGATTGGGTTTTGCTTTTCGGGTCAGTAGAAACAGTCGTTTACGGCCGGACGATGACAGCGCCGAGATGGGTAAGCCGATAAGGGACTCGCTGTACCACACACACACACACACACACACACACACACACACACACACACACACACACACGTAGGTCTCAAACAAGTGGGAAAAAAAGTCCCAATCGTTCCGAAAGAGCGATGCTGTAATATACTTACTGAGTGTTACGCGCGTAAACGCCTCCCAATTACCGTACCTAATCCGAACGGAGGGGTGTGGGCGTTTAGAGTTTCACCGATGGACACGTATAGACAGAGTTTCGAGGCTGATTGAAATTTTCGAGATGATTTGACGCTGCTGTCGGCTCGGTGGATCGAGTGATTGATGCAATTTTTGTCATTGGGAGATAGAGCGAAATTGACACGGGATGCCGTTTGACTTAGTGCCATTTTTTAGGGCACAGAATATTGAAGAGAAAAAAATTGGTGCTGGTTTTCCGTTGGTCATTGGAAGCTCTCGGTTATGGAAATAAGCACTGCAGGCTATAGTGACGTTCAAGTTGACGCAAGAGAAAACTCGCGAGTGAAACCATACGATTCTAGATTGATTGGTGCTGGGTTCAAGGTCAGCAATTTTGGTTTTTGAATATATCTTGCTACTGTATATTTAAATTGTACAGAAGTGACATTTTGTTCTTGCACTGGGTTAGAGATAGATATTATAAGTAGAAATTTAAGATGGACATCTTTGGATGGATTTATCGATGTATCATCATGTATCGACCAGACAAATTACCATTACCAAATATATTGTGACAGCGGGGAAATGTTTATCTGGGATGCTTTTACGCGTGGTAATTTTGTGATCTTTAAATTGGATCTGTGCATGGTGGTATAATGGTGAGAAAGAATTGCACGTTGTTGTTGTTGTTGTTGTTTTTGTTGTTGTTTATTTCACTCTAGTTGATTCAAATGAACTGTGGAGACACAAGATGCACTACGACGATAAGATCTCAGAGTTTATCGGCCCAAGCCAACCATCACAACTTTTTATCAATAATTCTCGAACTCTATTTTTTTTCTCTTGCATACATAAATAATTTTTATCGTTTTAATTCACACCGTTTGCTCTGGACTATCCAAAGCTCCATTATTTTTTTTTCTTTTTCTGGTGATAAAATAAAACTGAAAAGAAAGCAAGGCCCACAGAAACATGTAATTTTTTATTAGGGCTCTTAACACGAATTGAATTGAATCCAAATCTCAAGTTGCTCCACCACAAATTGTTCATGTAAAACGTGACACGATGGACCTATTTATTCTTTGGATTTGTGTTTAACGGCCCCACAAACCCCTTTTACACGTTGTCTCTTTTGAAATTTTTCGATCTTGTACGTATGCGCTGACTACAACCGCGAAAGAAACGGAAATCAATATCGATAATTTTTCAATAGTGCTAATACCTCCTTTTCATTAACCGATATTTCATGCTCCGATTTTGAATGATCGACGATCAAAGGAAGAACAACTGTTTTACCCAATACATTTCAAAACACGAGCCTCATAAACCTTACAAACAAAATCATTCAGCAACATGATGGTAATGGTAACCAGAAGAATATTCTTACACGACAAGTACAACGCGGAATAATATTATATACATTTCATCTCGGATCCCTCGCCACCTATAATATACCCCACGATACAACTCAAGGAGTTTTTATTTACGATCAATACATGTGTACCTCTCCTGTATATCCAACACGCGCGTGGCACCCACACACGCTTCCTAATATACACTCGTACGATTTTTGGCACGTGGCTTTATCGGAATGCCGGGACCGACCGAGAATAGTAATGTACCTACACCACCTATATATATATAAGAAGCTTCGTCGCTGGCCCTTGCTCTTCTTCTCTCCTCTCTTTTCTTCCGTATATATACAACACACATCTATCATACGCGTCTACATATACATACGTGTGTGACACAAAAGGTACAAGTGTCCTAACGTGAGTGTGTGCGTGCGCGTGAGAGCGATATTTCTGGAGGTTCTCGCGGATTTCGACCTCCTCGGCAGCCTCTGTGTATAAATATGTATACGAGAGCACGCAAGAATACACCGCTCCCCGGAGGTTTTCTTTTTCTTTCTTCGATTTGTTTTTTCGGGAGGGTGGCGTGGGCGAGGCTGAGGCCATTTCTTTCGAAAGTCGAAAAGCCACTGGAATCGGACCGAGGGTTTACTTCTTGGGGGAGGGGGCGTGTATCGATTTGCCTATAATTGGGACGTTTTTTACAGTAACGCGCGTGTCCGTGTGTGTTATACCTATACCTACGCGGTTTTTCAGTGTTGGCGAGGTAAGAACATTTTAATCGCGGAGTAATACACGCGCGAAACTTTTTTCAACTTTGTCATTAGCATCGAGAAGTTTATCCATATGATATTCAATCTGATAACGCATAAAACGCATTTGTACGTACGTTTTCGTTTCTCATGGAAATTCATTTGTTTGCTCAAGTACCCTATACTGAATGTATAAGCAGGAGAGTTTTATCGGGTTGATGCAAGAAGGTGCCATCTCACGCAATATCGTACCTACAAGCAAGGAAGTGGTACATCTTGCAACATTATATAATGCGTGTGAAGTAATTTTTGTTTCCGAGGGGTCATTCACTCAGCGGTTGGCTTGCCGTTCGCGAGGTCAAGGATAAAATTATTCTATGGAAAAAAAGCGTAGATCAGCGATATTTTCGACGAAAATATTGAGTTGTTTCCACGATTTGTCGGGAAATGCTGCATCTAACGACGCGGGGAAAAAAAAATTGCATACCCCATTTAAATAATCAATTATAATGAAATAACCACCAATGACAATGACAAGAAAAACCTTTGAAATGATTTGAAAATTGTTAGGCCACAGTGGCGTACAGTTTTTCGTTGAGCTGCTCCCACACCCAAAGTCCAACTTTCTTTCTTTCAAGTGAAAACAAAAAAAAAAGGCCACTTTAACGCTCGATGCAACGCCAATTGTGAGGGGAAAGGGCAGAGATAACAAGGTAGCAAAATCGAGAGAAAAACTTCCAATGAAGTAAAAAAAGGCCCTCGTTTGGTGATTTTATAAAGAGATCATCACACACACGCAAGCAAAACTTTGTCCAATAGAGCGCATATTATTCATTGGTACATCTTCCATTGACTCTCGTACGTGGGTTTGCAATGCATGTCTGCAATGTTTCCCTACAAGTGTAAACATAAACAACGCTAGCATTTTCCAACTTTCAGTTGAATGGAAATTGAGGGTTCGCGAGGTACACTTTGTTAATGTACGACTAGCAAGAAAATAACACGTGCATATATATATATATATATATATATCGTTTACCCATCTAATCATTGTCCGTTTCGTTGTTTGTTTGCTTCGTGCCGTTGGCCTTGATACATGCACACGCCGCGAGTTGAACTTGCGACCGAGTCGTATGTACTATTAGGTTTTTCTTTTTTGCACTCGTAAAGCGAGACATTTTTCGCAAAATGTTTTGCAATGAACTCTACGACTCCCCCGTAAAATAACTGATTCAAAATAATGATTTTCCAGCTTATAACTCAATTTAGAAAAATTTTTCTCTCTGTACTTTGACAATGTGATTTGTATGAAATACATTTATTTTTTTAGTTAGTTTATACTGTTTTCGCGCAAATACATCTTCATAATTGATTAGATATTATGCAGCATATGGCGAGAGCACAAAGAGACGTCAAGTTGACACTGTCACTATTGTCATAATATATTCCCTACAGTTGTAGATCGTGTAAACAGATTTATATAAATGAACTTTCTTGATGCTTCGATCCAAGCAACACAAAATTTTTGCGTATAAATAAGAGCGTCCCGTAACATTTGTGAGTGAATGTCCCTTGTGAAAAATGACGTACAAGGAAGTTCGAAGGGGAAAAAAAAGTTCTTTCACACGCGTACACGCTCGCGTATCCGGAAAGGCAATTTAATCGTGGCATTATTTTTTGTTCTACCCATGACACTTGATCTACCATCGTGATATTAAAACTGATGCTTCCCTGGAGCTAAGGGAAGAAAAGTTAGGAAAATGCTTTCGTCGAGAGAAATTAAATTCGATTTTTCACATAGCTTCCTTGGGTACGCTCTCGTCCATCCTCTTGGAACAAATGAGAGACGACGGGAGGGAAAATGCGTTGGCTTTCCAAGTCCAATACATTTTCTTTTCTCACTATTTGTATACGATTGAAAATAGCCATAAATGGCTCATGATCAATGTAAGTTTATTACGTGACATTTTTTAATAAAATATTCGCAATTAATGAGATTACCCATAATTGTAACAATAGCCCTTATGTCCTACAATCACACCTACGCGTTATTTTCCTGCCGAGTAACGCGTAAGATTACACTGGTCACATTTTTCCAACTCGATAAGAAGTGCGTGTAAAAAAAAAAAAAAGAAAAACAACTCGCACGTGTTGACGTTCCATCTCGTCGAGTGAGCTTGAACTTTGCTGACTACAAAGCAAGGGTTGCGTCACTACACGACTCACGGCAACTCGTTTTACAATTTTTGCGTTTCAACTGTCATTTTTGTTATGTATAGAAACGTTCGCATCGATAACTAATACTTATAGCTTGAGATTTTAGCAAATTGCGGCATTTACTTTGTTGCAGGGTATACCGAGCTCGTTCTCTTCACTGTAACGTATTTTTCGTTTACCAGGAAAATAGTTCATTTATATTTTTTTATCCGTCCAAGTTACATTCTATGATGAAAAAAATTCATAAATATTTTTTTAAACCCTAAAAACTTTGCCAGGGACAAAAAAAAACCTCGGATTACACGTCAGTGCCCACTCCATATACGGCTACACGCTATTACTGCTCGCCGGTGATTAACGGCACGGAAAACTCGAAAAGCTATAATAACGTCAAAGTTTACATGAGTAACGGTTCAAGTCATCGATTTTTCGAGATTTTTAATAAAATTTTTTTTTTTTTTTTTACTTATGGAGAAAAAAAAATGTCGTTTCAAAGCGAAATATCATCACGTATTTTACCCGAATTGTTTTTAAAAAACGTGACCACCGATCTAATTTTGCGTGACAGTATCACAGTACCATAACGAGTCTGCCGGGGACGGCGTTTAAAGTTAATCCCTCCACTGTCGCTATAAAATCGCTTATCAAAGGAGGAACTAGGAGGCACCTACTTTATACGCGCGTAGCTCCGTCGTGTTCGTATACCAGCGTCGCGTCGCATATACTTATTTAAATCTATGATGGAACTTCATCTGCACTAAAAAAAAAAAAAAAAAAAAAGTAGTGAAACAAAAAACATCAAAAGATAGATACGTCTTATGTAATCTCCGCTTGGCTCGTTAATGTGTAAACGTTGAACCTAATTTATACGCGACGAAAATAAAACTCGTGCCGCTCTCCACCCGCCTTAAAAAAAAAATAAAATAAAATAAAATAAACACAAGACACACACGCGCACATTGGGCCTTTGTTATTATCTTCCTGCTCTCTCCTCCATGCGATGAGTATAATATCTTTGCTAGTTTGTCCCTAATGACTGTACGATAACGGCTACGTTGGAGACACGCCGACGAGTGAACAGCTCTGTCAGAAGAACCTGTCCGAGTTAGCGTAGTCGGAGAGGAATAATACGATGTTTCAAGGTTGTCGAGTTTTAGAGGCTCGGAAAATTTTTTCGACCAATAAATAAATGGCACGGTAATGGTAATCTGCATGTAAGTTTGAAAGAAGCGTCCAAAATAATGCACACATTCACAGGATCGAGCAAAAGGTAAGTTAGCAATCGCTATTGATTAGAATGCATGATGAACTTGATACGCAAAGCTTGTGCGTATAAGTACCACACTGAAATGCGATTCATATTTATTTTGCATATGGTAAAAAAAAAAAAAAAAAAAAAAACAACAACAACAGCTTAATACCTCTGCACTTGTTTCGATGTCTTGTCAAAATTTGGGTTGATCAAGTGTTTTCTTTACTTTCGGGTCTTATATTATTCGATAAACACGATAACATTCGGGAGAAATGGATGAGAATGGACTTTTCGCGGAAAACTTGAATAAAAATTGTTTTCAACTATGTCTACATGGTGCATAGCCAAAAGTTAAGATAGTATAGTTGTTGTAGTATGATGAAAATGATTAAAATCAACACTTTGGAAATTTTACTTCACTCCACCTATAAAAAACTATGTAATAACGATATATTCGCAGATCACCAGCCAATAAAAACCTTTTTATCTTAACTTCACTTTAATTTTTCAACGATTTGGTAAGCCAGTATCAACAATGAAATTAGTGTGTAAGCATTATTTTTGTCCGAAACCAACGATTGATATATTTCCCTCTTTAGACAGATAATACGTAAACAAACAGTACTGGAAAAAAAAAAAAAAAAAAAAAAAAAAAACGCGACGTATCAGAAAATTACTGGGGGAAAAACATCGCTCGATTGAGCATAAATATTCCAACAGCGGCAATTTGTAGTTGAACGGTATTATGTGCATGGCAGTGCCTTCCCTCCTTCTCTAATCGTGTATGTCTGCAGTGGTGGTCGCACTTGGATTGTTTTACTATATGCGGGATGGCCGCGATCCACTTTTTCTATTTGTGCAGCGGCACCAGACACGAAAATGCGGATACGTTCTTTTCCTCCTCTATATGCCGTTTGCGCCACCTTCGGCTTTTTCTCTCGTCTTCGCCCTCCTCGTTGACGCCTCTTGATCGTCGAAACGTGAAAGCACGCCAAGCTCCATCCACAAGCAACCGTTTCTCCTCTCTCAGCCAGCTTTTTTTTTCCAACACCCTATTACGGTGCTTTGGTGGTTTTGGTGTTTCTACTTACTATTTTTCATTCTTGAAGATGTGTTTTTTTTTTTTTTTTTTTTTTTTCAATTTGTTCCAACTGGGCAGGCTTCTTCGGTATTTGATTAGTGCCTGAGAAGGTTTCATTTTGTAATGATCTTTCATAAATTTCAAATATTAGGATGAAATAATTTGCACGACTAATTTGAACAATAGAGAAGAGCGCACTTTTTTTTTTAACCATTGGCATTCATGCGAGTTTCAGAGGCAACGCAGTGTAAATTTGACGACCAAGAGAACGTGATTGCGTAACGATATCGTAGATGAGCTGATGATTGTCACCGTCACCAGCTGCCATGCGATTGTTTCGTTGAAGTTTATAGTCTAAGCTTCAAAAGTTCGGGCTCGTTGATACATGCTTTTTTTCCAGCGAACAGATTACTGGTTAACTGACTAGAGATATGTATGATTAACGCATTGTGTTATGTCAAACGAATGAGTTAAATTTTAATGAATATATCATTGTAGGCCTAAATTTACATTTGTGTAGAATGGAGGTGATAAGATAATATTTTATTTTCATACGATACGAGAATAGTCAGTGGTACTCGGAAGAAATGTAAAAATTCAAGGCCTATAGGTTGAGCAAAATAAAGCAAGCGTAATATATTGAATTTTTTTTTTTTTAAGTTCGAAATATTATTTTAATAATATGTGGTGTTACTATTTTTATTTATAATAAAAATTAATACATTCCTGAAATAGTCGTTAGATCAGACTGTATAGTGATTGATTGTTGTGTGCACCAAATTTTATAAGTGAACTTTTAAAATGTTACTTGAAAAAAATTAAAAACAAAGCGAAAAATCGCTCGTCTCGCACCGTTTGTTGTATTTATTCGAAAAGTCAAAGTACCTACTAAAAAAAATAATAATAATAAAATCTCACTCAGTTAACAAATCATCTCTAAAAAAACAAAAAAAGCGGACAATTTAGTGAAATAACGAGTTATCCAGCCGTGCAATGCAAAGCCAAACAAAATGTTGCTCCAATAACACACCGCGTAAATACACCGTAAATTGCAACACAACGCAATGCGTATAATCGTTAGTCCTCACGTAACGACACAAGTGTCAGGAGAATAGCACAGCCTCCAATCCGTTTTATTTGTGGGTGGTTGGGTAACACAAGCGCGTACAATGTACACCATTTGCGAAATGCGCACGTAGTATCTCCGGATTGAATTAGGCCTCAGGTGTAGCGGCTTGTGAAACCGGCGGAGCCATAGACGCTCAATTACGAATTATCTTGCATTAAATCTACATAGTACTCTTCTGTATTATTTTACATGACGTGTCGCTTCCTCATCTTTTGAAAGCTCATGGAATCAGCTTATACGTTTAGAAAAAAAAAAAAAAAAAAAAAAACAACATGATTTAATCGACAGATGCAAGTCTATAACTATACTATATGTGCGTACTAATAACAGAGTTTACATATGTAATTTAAAAATTAGTTGACCAACGAGGCTCGTTAAAGCCAAATTAATTTCTAAAAAGACTGATAATTTTAGTTGCGGAATACTGGGATGTGCAGTGCAACTACTAAGAAAAATCGGCTTTAAAAATATACGTTAAGACCATAGTATAAAGGAACCTGTCTAAAAGTGGTTTGAACTAAAAAAAACCTTTTATTATTTGTGAAGAGGTTAATGAATAATTGGCACACTCTTATAAACAAAACATGACTCACCTGTCCAAAGTGTGTACCTCCAGGTCCTTGAGCACACGAGGGTATCGCTGCTTCTTGAAAAAATATACTGAGTGCCGTCTGAAAGGACCAAGAAAACAAAATTATTCACGTAATTCTATTTAAAATAATTGGTTATTCAATTACACGTCATATGTAAATATTGCTTTTTTGTAGGAAAAATTGAGCAACGGACCGAAAAATGACACCACAAGTGCGTCTTTGGTTTTACTAGGGAAGAGAAAAATGAATTAGAAATTTGGAATCAACTCTTTGTGAATGTCGCATCACATTCATACCTAAATTTCTAACGCTTCGTTTCTTTCAAGTATAACTAGGGATTTGTTCTTAGCCTTTATTTTTGCTTACGACTATTTTGTACTATATTTTTGTGTGTTTTATTGTCAATACCTTTAAATTTCTACCTCTACTCGCATTTTCAACTCGTTATATTTACAAAACTACTTTACTTTCAAACTCTTCGTAATTTCATTTGTTTGCAAATATCAAGTAACTGCTTGTCTATCATCTTCTGTATTTTTGTGTTCAAGTTTCTGAGATTCTGATTCTATGTTTACACCTACACGACAATTCTTCGTATATATTTGTACAGTAGGATAAATCTTTTTGTCGCTTTTTCTCAATAATTGTGTCCTTTTCTTTTCTTTTTGTCTTTTTTGATTTGACTCAGTTTTATGTTACGATACTTGTATAAAAATTCAGATGTACTCATAGATACCTCATTAAGAATTATATGCTCTGTGACGTGTAGGTTTCCAATTTTATTAAACCCAAAATGTAGATGTTCATTATGCTCAATCACCACCCGAACTTGGATCGCCTGCTACTGTCCATAGAGTCAGTGACACCATTTGCGCTTCTGTTTTATATGTTCTTCGAAAAAATGGCCCTTTAAAGGCACGCAGTAAACTGATTGGAAAAACAATGAAAACTGTCCTGGAGACGGAACTTAGAAATCACAGATGCGGCAGAAAAACGTCGTCAAACGGTCGTGACTTGAACTACCTGTGAGCTTGACAATGGATGGAGAAACTACGATTTCAAGGACAGCATTGTAACGAGGGGGACAAACAGCAGCAAGGAAAGCTCGGAGAAAGTAAAATGCAAGAAATACACACCCACTCCAGCAACAACAGGGCACACCAAGATTTTCACTCTTGGGAGCAGCCGTAAAGAATACGGACTGATGAGACCCTTTGACTAAAATAAGAAAAAATGTATTTTAAGTAGTGTCGTTCGGGTATACGAAAAAATCTCCAAAAAATTACATACTTGGAAAACATTTTTACATGGTCTCCCTCTACCGGACTATAAAAAAAAAAAAAAAAAAAAAAAAAAAAAAAACAAAAAAAAAAAAAA
>NW_019379577.1:3613029-3640388 GCF_000648655.2 Copidosoma floridanum | reverse complement strand
CTTTGAAATTTTTCAGTCTTTTTTTTTTTTTTTTTTTTTTTTTTTTTTAAATCTTTTTCGTGTCATATAGTGCTAAAATAAGACAAAACTACACTCGGCGCTACCACTCTAACTCCATAGTACTTAAGTTTCGAGCGTGTTTTATTTAAAACTTTGTAAGTGTAAACGAAGATACACATAACATACATTTAGAAACCATTGTAGAGCGCTTCAAAATACACCGTTAGGAATATGTGTATACTCTAGTGGGCCGACGGGCCGGCCATAAACGCTAAATTCCAACTGAATGTGTCAGAACATCGGAGAACTTTGAAAAATAAAGAGAAGCTTCGAGACGCACTGGTACGCACGTGTGCGTCGTGATAATATTATGTTATACTGATATATTGTATCAGATCTCCATTCAAAAAAGCAAAAGAATATTGCTAAATGTAAACGAACAATCGAACCTTTTTTTGACTCGTTTTGAAATTCATAAACCCTACACCTTAAAAAAGAGAGGGAGTGACGAAATTTAGAGGGTTTCATCAGTCAGTCAAATATACATGTAAATAGAAGGGGTGGTCGGTGGTGTGAGAAAGGGGGTAAAGAAGTGGGAAGGGGGAGGGTGGTGGTGAGGCGACAAAAGCAAAATGTAAACAAACTGACCTCGAACTGCCAGTGCGCCGCCTGGAGCAACTGTTTGGCCTGTTCACTTGCGCAGCCGGCCGCCAACGTGAATTGATTGATCATCACCTGCTCACGCAGAGCCTCCATTTTTCTCTCCTCCGCCGTCCTGTGCATGGATATTAACTCGTGTATGTATTTACCAGCCTCTACCACCTCCTCTTCTTCTTTCCTTTGTGTGTCCTCTTCCTCGCCACAAACCTATACATATATACATATACCGGCTATGTACGATTACACAACAACAATAATGCACTTGTAGTAAACATATACTTCTCACCGTCGTCCTTCCATCACGTTATATGACGGAAGGGAGGTCGTCCGCTAGTGTTTGTAAACACGCGATTTCGCTCCTTTCGCTGTATATAATATCTGTGTATTGTGTGTGACGTAAGACAGTGAGCTCGTGTCAAGGCTCATTTTCTTCACGTACGTTGCCAATCGAGTAACGTCCGTTATCTCTAGCCTTTTTTTTTTTTTTTTTTACTGGTTTTTACTCTTTCTTTCTCTTTTCATTAGAGAAATTTTGTCCATTGTTTTTTCTTCTCTCTTTCGCTTTCCCTCATATAACTCGGATCACAACGGTTGGCTTGAAAATGCATAATTATATTCAAGCCCCGTTGCACAATCGATACGAATTTTTTTTTTATTTTCTGTTAGGTTTTTAAATTTATTAAGCTTTGAATACGAGGCTTGCAATTAATATGTGAATTTTTATTTTCCGACGAGATAATAATATGTGTGTCTGATTAATCTCGTGATGTACTTTCTCTCCGAGCTTTGTTTGTTAATGTATTTCATTCGAATAAAATAATTTTTTTTCAATTTATCGACTGCACACAATGTGGGTTAAAATTTTCTCAACTGATTCACTTTGGGCTACATAATATTTTTTGGGACGGAGGTCGAGTAAAAAAATAAATTAAGCAATACAACAAATTCTTTGATAATTAAAAACACATTAAGGAACCTCGATGTTAAAAATGTGACTCTTTGTTAAAAACTTGAAATTTACTGCGAGGAAAGGAAGCATTGTCTCGACAACTGTGAAAATAAATTAAAATTATGAAAACGGCTTACTTCTGAAAAAAAAAAAATATATTCCAGGAACAGGACTTGTGACAGTACATTCCAGCACCGATACATTAAGTTCGTTCCCCAAATTAAGTAAAGTTATATTTCGGTTAGCTGATAAAATGTAGTTGAGCAAAAATCGACATGCCCTTACTTTTAGCATTCTTATTCCTACACTTGTGTTTATTTTCTGGCTTCATGACGAATTCAGCAAAAAGTTAAATTTTGGAGTTGCATGATTCGGAGTGAAATTCGGGCATTATCTGAGCACCTCCCAGTTTATCTGATCGAAGTCTCGAACGACTCATTCGACTTATCATTGAAATATGAAATTAGTCTAAAAAATATAAATTATATTGTTTCTTAATCTAATCATCGTAAAAGTAAAAAATTATTTTTCTAGTAAAGAACTCGGAGATAAGCGATATGTATAATTCGTTTCCATATCTATTCCATTTTCTTTTTGTAACTACGGTCACATGTTTTTTCGTCATTCTCAGTTTAAAAAAACTGCATTTTATTGACTCAAATTCGTCATTATTAATTCAATTACCGTAATCTGGAGCTCACGTAAGAAAAAATCGATGAAACCTAATATTCTTACAAATCAAAGAAATTCAACTCCAAGTTGCAGCTTGAATTTGAATACATTGGAAGAATAATTGTAGTTTTAAATAAAGTAACGTGACTAAATTCAACGTAAGATGAACTTTACCACACAATGTAATGAAAATATAATACGCTGGAAATCGATTGGTTGGGCTGCACTCTAAATGTAAAATGTCCACTTGAAAGGGAAATTACACATATTATACACCAAAGTGATGGCATTCGATCAAACGTTTGCATTGGTGTATATACTATTAAAAAATCGGTAACAATAATTTGGTGTTGAACAAAAACTTTTGAAAGAAAGTTCTTGATAGTACTACGGTCTGGTGGGGGAGGGGGTTATCATGCTTTTTAATTGTCTCGTAAATGTAAGCTAACATTTAAAAAAAATGTCAGTAACGTTGTGCCCCATACACGCTCGGTTGTAATCTAATTCAAGTTATAAACGTTCATACACTATATCTTTAAAAAAATAAACACGTGTATGTACATGATGATACATTTGTGATAAGAGCAGATAACGAACAGTGAGAAATCTTGTGTCTCCCTCGGTCTCCCCCTTAGAGTATGAATATTACTCGGAATATTATTACATTACTGCAGACTACTCTCAGAGCTCTCAGAGAGATACTACCCACCCAAATTCACTGACAAAAAAAAAAAAAAAAAAAAAAAACAGATTTACTACTTCAGAAAAAGTAAAGTGTACCTACAGTTAGGCTGTCTTGTACTATGCTGTAATGCTACTATTTTCCGTAATATGTTGGACGAATTTTAATTCTTTGGCTGTACCAACCGATGCGGAAAACAATGGTAATAACAAATTGAAACGCCTATTCTATTTCATGCAATGCTTATCGACTTTGTTGTTTACATCAATGTGCATTAGACAAGTTTCTTTAATGGCTGTACACTGCAGCTGCTGACACCCCCAACAATTTAACTACCAAAGCATGTTAAATTAAACACAAGCTGTGTTTAACACTTCATTCAATTTTAATACCATCGGAACTTTGTTCTTGCCGATCTTTCTGCGATCAATTCGTGTTTACATATAGTCGTAAGGGGGTATAAAAATGTAGGAATGAATCATGTGATGACGAGCACACCAACACATATACATGCGTAGATATATATACACACACACACGCAGATTAAAGTAAAAGCAAGAACATCAAGCATAAAGGTTGTACATGGACTCTCTCAAGAGAAGCGAAAGAGTTGAGCGTGCGTATTTACATAATAGAGTTCCGTAGTTCTTTTTTTTTTTTTCATTCAGCCAGCGTTTTAGTATCAGTCATTGTTTCTTTTTTTACGCTTTGTTTACATACAAGAGAGCTGCGAGCATACGCATACATTTACCCGTACTAATTTTCGTTTTTTTTTTATTACAAACGTAATCCCAAAGTGTATTCTTTCACTCTTTTTATTTATTTCAAGTTGTACTAATTTATATAAACAGACATCAAGTCATTCAAAAGATATGCGATTGTTTAATGAAATTTATCTTTGTTGTAATATAGATAACGTAAGTTATTTTACGGCTTATTTGTAATAAGATTGTGAAGAGATGAATAGAGGAAAAAAGAATTGGTATTGCTTATATATTGTTAAACGATTTTTCTATTAAATTCTTTCTAACATCATCGTAGTACACCATTTAGAAATAAAATTAATTTTATATTGTATTTAAGTATAAACGAACAAACATTTCTCTGCAGGTACACCCGATTCAATGAAGGGAGGAAGTGTTTATCTCAAGCGATAAATCACCAGCCTTGTTCTTTGTTTATTTGTTACCCTTACTTTCGAGCTTACTTTGAAATTTTTCAGTCTTTTCTTTTTTTTTTTTTAAATCTTTTTCGTGTCATATAGTGCTAAAATAAGACAAAACTACACTCGGCGCTACCACTCTAACTCCATAGTACTTAAGTTTCGAGCGTGTTTTATTTAAAACTTTGTAAGTGTAAACGAAGATACACATAACATACATTTAGAAACCATTGTAGAGCGCTTCAAAATACACCGTTAGGAATATGTGTATACTCTAGTGGGCCGACGGGCCGGCCATAAACGCTAAATTCCAACTGAATGTGTCAGAACATCGGAGAACTTTGAAAAATAAAGAGAAGCTTCGAGACGCACTGGTACGCACGTGTGCGTCGTGATAATATTATGTTATACTGATATATTGTATCAGATCTCCATTCAAAAAAGCAAAAGAATATTGCTAAATGTAAACGAACAATCGAACCTTTTTTTGACTCGTTTTGAAATTCATAAACCCTACACCTTAAAAAAGAGAGGGAGTGACGAAATTTAGAGGGTTTCATCAGTCAGTCAAATATACATGTAAATAGAAGGGGTGGTCGGTGGTGTGAGAAAGGGGGTAAAGAAGTGGGAAGGGGGAGGGTGGTGGTGAGGCGACAAAAGCAAAATGTAAACAAACTGACCTCGAACTGCCAGTGCGCCGCCTGGAGCAACTGTTTGGCCTGTTCACTTGCGCAGCCGGCCGCCAACGTGAATTGATTGATCATCACCTGCTCACGCAGAGCCTCCATTTTTCTCTCCTCCGCCGTCCTGTGCATGGATATTAACTCGTGTATGTATTTACCAGCCTCTACCACCTCCTCTTCTTCTTTCCTTTGTGTGTCCTCTTCCTCGCCACAAACCTATACATATATACATATACCGGCTATGTACGATTACACAACAACAATAATGCACTTGTAGTAATTATATGTATATATACTTACTGCTACAACTCAATGAGACCAACAATAACAATAACAAAAACAACAGACGACGCTAGGTGTATTGTCACAAAATTAAACACTCGCTCACACACCGCTACACACTATATAATACAAACTTGTGTGTAAGTTTTCTTGTTTTTTTTATATTTTTTTTTTTTTTTTATTGTTTTACGTCCTCGTTGTTTTAACACATTCACGTACGTTTTTATATCTGCTGCACGCCGCTTCGCGTTCTCTTTCACTCTTTCCCATACAATATCATGTGTACGTGTGTACTATTTATGTTCAATACACATTGATGTGTATAAGTATGTTCTTTCTCTTACAAAGTTCCTTTCACGCGCTATGTATACTTGATTCCAGTGTTGGTGTTACGCTGGGAAAGAAACATATATAACACACTTTGGATTGGAGAGAGTGCGATAATGTCGTGTCTGCTTGCAATGCACACTGCGAATTAATCTTCGAATCGTACACATATATACACACACTACACAAGTAAACACACGCGCACGCACACACAATCGCCTGCGCACAAAAACAACAACAGCACTTTGTGTTGGTAAATGGCGCGTGATTGTTATTGTTGCGACGAACGACTACTATATGTATCAATATTATGTGTGCAGTTTCGACGTGTTCTTCTTTTTTTTTTTTTTTTATTACAGAGTGTTTCGATTGTGCACACACGAATTACTTCACCGAAGCAAAGACGGACGACATACAATTATATGTCGTGTGCAGTGTGCACTGCACTTTTCCGGTACTTCTCGCCACACACAGCCCCACTTATCTCTAACAACACTCGGTACCAACTGTTTGGCCTCCGAGCTCCGAGGACCGAGTCCGAAGCTCGTCCGTCCGCTGTGTCTGTCCCACACACAGTGTGTGTCAGTGTATGTGCCGCCAGCGCACACGGAGTTACGGTACGGCGACACGGCGTACGCGTAGAAAATTGTATTTATAAATTAACTCTGTACTGTAGGTACTCTGTATCTGTACTCTTGTACGCACAACAGCATTAAATAGCAGCCAGTCGTCATACTGTCATCAGCAGTATCAGCTTATATATTAAATGTATTTAATTCGCGTTCTCTCTCATCTCTGTCTACAATATATATCAGCTATTTCTCTTACATATCCCTCCTACCATATATATAACACTTGTTCACATATTTACACTTCTCCGTCCTCCGTTCTCCGGCGGGGGCGGCATGGCGGCCGTAGCGTAACACAATACATACCGCTGCGCGGCTGCAGTACGTGTGTTGTTTACATACAAATACAATACAACACTTTGACAATAGGTTTGTTCATTTATCCACCTTGGAACGCTCCGAGCGATCTATGGAGCTATTCACAATGGAGCTATGGACAAGTAGACATTTTTTGCTTATTTCATTGTGAATAATATCCCGCATACACAAAACATTGATGGACTGATGGTACTGACATCGTAAATGGATGCCAATGTGATGCCAAAATGCCTAATTCCATCACTATACATATTCTTTCGAATATCTTCTTTACAATTTACTTGAAAATGTACCTCCAAAAGTATAAATATACAGAGCGATTTTTGGGTAAAAAATAGTTTGTAAACTTGCCGCAAATTGCACAAACAACGTCAACTTTTTATTTTGTGTCTTCAACATTAGTTGCGGCTGGTTTATAATTGACTAAATGGCTCTACTATAAGTATCAGTAATAATTATTTGGATCAGCGCCATCTAGCGTTGCGGATTTCTGGACTAAAAAGTGGCCCTAAAATTCTGACCCACAGCATTAGCGCTTAGAGCTATTTAGTCAATTATAAACCAGCCGCAACTTATGACAAAGCTATAGAACAAAAAAATAACGATACATGTGTTTTTGGCGGCAAGTTAATGATCTATTTTTTACCAAAAAATTGACCTCCTATGTATTTATACTTTTAAAGATGAATTTTCGAGTAAAAGATAGATTGTTAACTTGCCGCCAAAAACACATATATCGTTATTTTTTTTATTTTATACCTGTAAAATTAATTGCGGCTGGTTTATAATTAGCTAAATGGCTCTAAGCGCTAATGCTGTGGATCAAAAGTTTAGGGCCACTTTTTAGTTCAAAAATCCGTAACGCTAGATGGCGCTGATAAAAATAATTATTACTATACAAAGCCATGTAATCGATTATAAGCAAATCCCTACGAATCATCACGTTTACCAACTTCTGTGAGGGTTGCGGCAGTAATTTTTGTTTACACACTTCGGGCTCAGATCTCTTGTGGATTCCTGTACAGGGCCAATGCACAGCCTGAACTCAACTCAGATATGTATAAACCCCCCTCACCTTGCCTGTACAGGTGGTAGTCAGGCAAGCGCAGGCAAATTTCTATGCGGATTCTGCAAAATGTATAACAGTGTTTACACTTTATACTCTCGTCTTCAATAACCTCTAAATAAAATTATTCTCTTGCGGAGCACTTGATTAATTATAAATTTTCAATAAAAGCCCTCCCTATTTCCAACAAATACACATTTTTTATCCCACCTTTAACATGTTGACTTGAACAAGAAAAAAAAGCCAAGTGTAGTCGTTCAAGGATGCCCCTAGGAGATAAACCAGAATGTGTTCAGTGCAGCACCAAGGAGAGTCCACTGTGGCACGGGACCGACGCCGGTAGCCTTTGCAATGATTGTCTCGAGAAGAGCAAATTCAAAGCCGAGGATGAGGAGGCTGCTGTGGTTAAAACAGATCCTCCTGAGGAAGCCACTGTTTCTACAACTTCAGCAACGACTACACCAGCAACAACAACAACGACGACAGCAACGTCCATGGCAGCAAACGCGAGGAAGGTTACCCGTGCTGTCACAAAATGTAATGGGAAACCTGGCAGGCCTCCTGGTAGCAAGAATGCCCTCAAAGGCAAGGGTCGGCGACACATTTTTAAGAAGACGGTACATTTCTCAAGTACCTTATTGATAGCACTATCGTTTTCTTTTCTTGCCCATTAGCTTTCACAGCTCAGGTGTATTTGTCTTTTTTTCTTTCTTTTATCGTGGATTTTTTTTTTCAGCCTGTGAAGTCACCAGCTGCCACTGCAACATCAGTGACAAGTAATTATGTGTTTTACAAAGGTTCTTACTTCCAAGTTGGTGACATAGTATCCATGCAGGATACTGACGGTGGTATCTATTACGCTCAAATCCGAGGATTATTAACGGATCAGTATTGTGAAAAAAGTGCAGCAATCACGTGGCTTTTACCAACCACAGCTAGGTATCAACAGCTCGTACCTTTTCTTGACCATAAACAATGTTATTTGCAGTAATTGCAGTAATACTGTACAATTACAGTCCGCCCCCCGAAGAGGGTTTTAATCCAGAAACATATATCATTGGGCCGGAAGAAGAATTACCACGGAAACTTGAATACATGGAGTTCATCATGCATGCTCCGTCTGACTATTACAAATTAAAAAACACTCCTTACCCTCCGATCCTTCAAGAAGGAGGTAATGGCTATGTTTGGACAACACTGACAAATGAAAGTTTTCAAAGGTAGATTGCAATGGTGCTGTTCAAGTTAACACATTAACAATTGTAAAAATATTATTTTCAAAGGTGCAAGTGGCATTGTGATCTAATTTATCTGTAATAGTACAACTGATACACGTTATATTGTGTAGCAAAAATTATAGAAATTATATTTAAAGCAAGCATGTTCTTAGTATAAGTACAAAAACATGATGAAAATCCTTTGTAAAATTCATGTATATTTAAGTTCATATATATCTTGTAAATAAATTGAAAAATACATTTTCTTACAAATGTGTTATTTTTTGTTGTTTTGAAAAAATGATAAAAACAGATTTTAACAGTAAATAGTACCATTTATTCATTATAATACAATACATAAAACTCTTGTATGTTTCATTTTACAAATGGAGGCGCATTCAAAAGCATTTTACTAATGACATAGAAAAATAAGTTTCAGTAGCAAATATTTCATACAATCATTTTTACATTATTAACGTACTTTCTAACTGAATAACTTCGTAAAGCACGAGTTAATCAAGTATAAACTAAAACAAATTTTTTTTATATCATATTACATCTGCCACAAGAGTTCAATTTTAAGTAAAAAATCGATAGTGAATCTTTGTTTCTTTGTTCGATGCCGAAAAAATTGCACAAAAGAGTCTCAACGTTAATAATCGCGGGATAACGTGTAGGACGATACAAGCAGTGACGTGTCAGGTATCATGGGCGTACTTTCGCTGTCATCAAAGGTCAAAAGGTACATTCCTGTGAGTTCAAGCCCATCGCGAAAGTACCTGGATGCTGCCAGTCAACTGAAACCTGTCACTGAGGCAGACGGTCAGAATTTGAGGTCTTTGATTGCTTGAGGTAAATCCGGAAGTTTCATGTCCTTTATTTGTTGTGGCAAATTCATGTTTTTTACTGCCGAGACTGCACGCGCTGGAGCTGCTGTAATTCCAGCCTATAATCACATTAAATTCAGTTACATAATTCGTTGAATTTCCTTGAGGTTGGGAAAGAATTATTAGAATCACATTATAAGTGTGAACCATATTACAAACGCTCTGTCTGTAGGTCCAATAGCTTAAAAAATATTAATTTGTATACGTCATATTAACAACGACTCAAGTGGATGGAGAAAAATTGACAAATGAGAATAATGATACAAATAAACTTTGATTTATTGCATTCAATATTTTTCATGGGCCTTTCTACTGTGTGGGAGTAATATTAAAGTCAATATAAATGTAATAATATAAACCTTCTTTTTGTTAAAGGGGCGAATAAGGGAGATTTTTAAAAACACCTTAGCAGCTCTAACAACATATGTTAGTGTCAGATATAATGCAAACATCCTAGTGGCGTATTACAAAGCAATAATAATCTACAGAATCGAGTAATTACCTCTTGTTTTTCCAGTTTATTTTGGTCTTCGATCCTCATCAATATTTCAGTCATATTTGTTTCAAGCACCATACCACCCATGACCAGTTCATTGAGAATATAATGCACCCTATCTACATGAAAAATAAGATCTAGTTCACAAACGTTCTCAAAACACTTGTCCAGAGTTTCGACGAAAACTTGAATTAAATCTAAAATGCCGAGTTCTGATTCAGAACTATCTACACAAAATACAAAGTATAACGTCGCATAGTGACGATATATTAATTTGTAGTCCGAGCCTCCGATGAGGCTGCCTCCCTCTAGGAAATTGCAAACGTTATCATCTCTCTTGGATACCAAGTGAAACGTCTCTTTTATTATCTGCTGTTGCATATCTTCATTCTGCAAGTATAAGAAATAATTAAAACTGAAATCAATGCACTTGTTACTGAATAAAACATAAATAAAAATCTCAACTACTAAGTACATTAAAAAAGTCACTCACGAAGTATTGATAAAATTTGGAAAGTCGTGGCTTTCCGTGATTGTTAAACACCAAAATAGCCTTGATCATTTTTTGACAATCAACAGATTTTGTAAAAATGTAAGGTTGCAGACGTGAGGTTAAGTCGAAACTTGTTCCACACAAATCAAATGAATGAAATTACAGATTACTGCATGGATTTTGATATTTCTGACTTCTGACACTGATGATTTTGATTACTGTAACATAGCTGTGGTCTTTCACTAAACATTGTTTCCTTTTTTGGCTCAACAATTAAACTTGCGTTTTCAAATAAGCATTCGCCTGCCAGCGGCTGATGTTCCTAATTCCTATAGCTTATTCCACTGACATGCACACTTTTGTTTTGGTACCTCCTTTACAACTTACAACGAAAGTTCGTCGTATTAGATGTACTTATGTCCAGAGATGAGTATAAGTAGACAGTATACTATACTCACTACTTATCTCCGGTATGTCTGTCGAGAGCTCGGCGACATATATATAAAAAATTTAGAAAATTTAATACGGTATACGTACATACGTTGACAATTTGACATACGCATCTATACCAGAGAATATAAAATATATCTCTATGTATTCTCTGTCTATAGTCTATACGTCTTATTTGATTCCACTTCAATTTCTACGTTACACACGACAAGTCAACAATCGTATAACAATTCATATGAATATCATACTACTCCAAAAGAGTCCAAACTGTCCAAAAGTACTTACTTAAATGTGTGTTAACAATAAACATATATATTTACACACGCGCACATCATAATATATTTATGCTTTTGAGTGCCTGAGTGAAGAGTGGGGATCTTGCCGCGGCTGGAGCCTCCGCCCTCCGCTCCTCACCTTCCCAGTAACTTAACTTTACATGGGGATGACATTTTTGAAAAATCTTTTTTAATAAAAAAATTTTGTTATCAAACAGTTATAATCAAGAAATGCATTTTTCCTACAAAAATTTTTAAACGTCTCACGAAATAAAACAATTTATTTATTTTCTAACAATTATTTATCCGCAGATTTATTACTTTACTTCTCAAGGTAAAAAAATTTTGTCAATGGCTTGGGCGCAAGTATTCCAAAATAAATTACACAAATCACAGAAGTTTACGGTTACCTTTGGACTTAGGTACATCATGTCAGTACAAAGGTAACCGAAAAGTTCTAATTACATGAGTATATCACACAGAAGAGTTACATAGTGGAGGGGGGGGGCTCCGTGTGGAGACTGGATACTTTATGGACCCACCAAAAAAGGACCATATAAATACTATACATAACTTCTGTATTGAAAATCATCTCCAGAGACAGCTCGTGCACAAATTTTGCTGTCGCACTACTTCAGAGTACTGATTCATCAAAAAACTGTAGAAAATTTTTTTTTATATATATCTGAACTTAATAATCATTGTTTTTGACATTTAAATACCGCACTTAGTATTTCACGTTCGTTAGTTTTAAATCACAATATAACATTTTCTCCATGTTCTTAAAACAGGAGATCTTTAACTTGTAAAAATTAACAAAAAAAACTATAATTTGTGTAGGCATGTATGAATGTATTTGAGTAAGTTATTATTTTCTTACAAGTGCACTATTACTATTATTTTTGTTATTCTTATTAAATACGCAGTACATCAACTGTGGATCATACAATTATAAAAATTTACAATCCGATTATTATTACATTCTGTGGCTGAAAAATACTTAATTTCGGATACACTTAAGCCTCGTCCTGGCCTTGAATTCATATAAAATTTATATAAACCTCACATCGCACAATCAACATACAAAAATCCGCGCATGTAATTCTAGCATCGTACTGGTAAATCAATAAAATTAATGACTTAAAAATGCTTACGCAACGAAATGCCGCTCCGTTTTAAAAAGCAAATCACAAAAGGTATTACTAATATTCAATGCAATTAAAAAATTATACACATGCAAATGAAAAAAAAAAAAAAAAATCAGTAGCACAAACAAAAGTAGTAACAAAAAAATTTTTTACATTATTGAGCCTAAGGCTCCATCAGCAACTCAACCACTTCCTCGGGTTCCTGCTCGACTGTTGCCACCTCCTGCTTTTTGTTGCGTCTATAGAACCAAGCATAAACGGCCTTCTCGTTAATACCAAGCTCATCAGCGAGCGACTTCTTGCGTGGTTTATCCAGAATCGGATTCTCAGTGTACTCCTTCTCCAAACGATCCCTCGCCTCTGTCGCTAATACACTACGGTTGATTTTAACATTTTGCTCAACTCGGTGCTTACGAAACCAGTTTTCAACTCTGCTCATCGGTATGTCTAGCTCATCGGCTAACTCGCTAGCTCTTTTCTTGTTGATTTTCGGGCTCTTGCTAAACGCCTCCTGCAACTTCAAATTTTGCTCGCAAGTCAGCAGCATTGGCTTCTTGTTCTGCTTCTTAGGGGTGTAGCTTTCACTCAGATTATCATCATCCACCTGTTTGCTCATCATCAACCCTGACGGACTGCAATCATTGCCGCAATAATGCTCAGACGTGTCGTACTCTGCATCGAACGTCTGATGGTTGTTAAAACTAGTTAACTGAGCGTTTGATATGTCACCGGATATTATAGGGCTGTTACTGATCATGTGGACCTGAAGTGGAGCATCCTCAGTGTTAGCCATAGGGAAGTCCACCCGTTGAAGACAAATGGAAAGTCTCTTGCGTTTCTTGGGATTCATTGAATAGTCGATCGGTTGGTCGGCAGCACTCTCGGCCTTAGCGACTAATTCGTCCTTGTGAGGGTTAGCATCGTCCAGTTCACTTTCGCTACTCTCGTGCAATCGCCTGCGTTTGGAGGGCTTCCCTGGCAGGTCGTAACCTTGGCTCGCCCTGTTCAACGGATGATCGTCAATACCCCCGAGCTCACCGTACAGATCCGGACAGAATGATTTGGTCAAGTGTTTGTAATGCATGACCGTGTTCTCGTCGAGGCTCGACATCAAGGAGGTTATACTCCCGGCGGCGTTGTTGCAGTCCGTCGACGAGTCGGGCAAGGAGAAAGTAAACTGATCAGCGGCGGCGGCGTTCTCCGAGTCTCTTGCCACATCCTCTGCCTGGCGCATTGCGAACCACTCAGCCAAGCATTTATCTTCGACCCCAAATCGGTCGGCTACCATCTGCCTGCGAGCCTTGTCCAAGTGGTACATCTTGCTCAGCTCGTACTCCTGCTCGAGCTCGGCCAGTTGTGCGGCACTCGGGACCCATTTTTTCCTCTGCGCGCCGAGCCTGCGGCGCCTGTTACGGTACCAGATCAGCACGTTTTGCTTCTGAAGGTTCAACTTGTTGGCCAATTCGACCGCCCGCCTCGGACTGATGTACAAGCCCTTCTCCTCGAACTCGTGCTCCAGCAGGTTTTGCTGCTCGGCTGTTAGTATCGTTCGATTGTTACGAACTTTGTTACTTTCTGGTGTCAGTGAGCCATCGTTGTGCTCCGTTGCGAGACGATCAAGTAACTTAGTACTCGAGCCGGGGTCGTCGTCATCGGCGTTCTCTACGAGGGTCGTGTTCTGGAAGTCTGTCGTCGAGCTGTTCGTGAGACTACCTCCCGATACAAGTTCCGCATTGTTGTTGAAAATGATCTCTCTCTCGTCCTTGGATAAAATACGCGGCGAAGTCATTTTTCTGTTACTTTCGGCAGTAGCTAATTGGAGAAACGTTATTTTAGATGAAGAGATCATTGGAAATCATAACGATGTTTGCCAAAGGTAAAAAGATTGTTTGCGCTTGTGTATGTGCGGGTGGATGATGATGTGAATCACTATCACATCATGTCATCATGTGATGAAAGCATGAAAGTGTGTGTATGGTATATTTTCATGGAATGGAAAGTTTGTGACGAGTGAATTTTTCTCTCATACCTTGACAGATAATATCTTAATTAGTTAATTATACTTACAAAGAAGATCACGTGAAGTATCGTGAACATATAACGTGTGAACGGGCCACTGATTACTATATATTTTTCTACTCTTATATCCTGCGATACAACCACCTGAACCATACCTTAGATCACAAAATACTTACTTCTGCAGGAATCTGGAGAGATAGCGTGACAAGGACCGAGAACCGAGAGTTGTAGGACTTGTAGGTATTCTGTAGGTAGTAGAAGTAGAACTATATCTCTCTCAAGCTGGAACGCGATTGGTTGACGCATAGTAGCTATCTTAAATCTTACTCTAATTGAACAGCGATTGGTTCATTGGTTGACGCTGATAAAATGAAACGTCTCAATTATTGTTCTCGCAACGTTATTAAGTACCCTCACTTACGCAAAAAATTTTGTAAAAAAATATTCATTATTCAAGTAGTACAATATGTGTTAGCCACCCAAAAAATAGCAAATAAAATTTTTACATGCCACCATTAATTTTCCGATAAAAAAACTAATTCCATCACCCTAAATCCCCTATTATTCTTTTTCAGACTAAATTGGCCAATAATTGCACATCTGGAGTTTTTTTCCTACGCCTTACATTTTTGAGAATTATAATTTTTTCATTTGTTGCAAGATTTCACCTATTCAACAGCTATCAAATGAATGGAGGATGGAGGACAACATCAAGGTAAATGAATTTTTACAAAAAATAGTAAAATTGAAAATTTCTTTAATTTAAATAAGTAGTTATACTATTATGAAAGTATAAAGTTGTTAGTTATATACATTACATATCAATAACTAGTGTAAAAATTGTTATTAAAAAATAACTCTGCATTTATGTAAAAGACGTTGTTTATTACACATTCAGTGAAAATTTATTTTGAAATAAAAAAAAGTAACAAACTTGTAATAAATATATTTTACAATACATTTCTTGATGCTGTTTACTTAAGTTTAATTCAAGTCCGCATTCTCCTACCTGTGGTTGGTGTAGACGAAGCTCGTGGTTCTTGCTTCCTTCTCAAAGTTTTTGATGTACCTAAAAGTTCATATTCAAAATAATTGTTTTTGAGTTTCTATTGTTTTATGACAATTATAATTTAAGATATAGTGATGCTAGAACACAGAAAAACAATGATTCGTCTAATGTTACCGGGTGTTTTTTCTTCTAGTATAGAAAATCTAACGCCTCTTCTTAAAGATTTTTGGGGTGTTCTGTCGGTGTCATCTTCATCAGAGTCACTATTCGTTGTAGAATCAGCTCTACTTCTTCCACCTGAAATAATTTGAAGGTTTCATAATGATATTTATACTTCAGTTACCTTGTTCTTGATATCAGGATAATTACTATGTAGCCACTCTTTTTTCCCCCCGATAACTACAAGTTTACAGTATGTGTATGCAATACTAAGAAATAAAAGAGACAGCGTAGCACGCCGCTGACGCCACCAGTAAGGCCTTGTCTCATGCCATATTCTTGTGCGCTAGTAATTGCAAGCAGTTATTCAATACGCCAATGTAATCGCTTGGTTGTCTCGACAAAATGTACACAGTTAGTTAAAATGACTATAACATGTAACTTACGACTGAAAATGTATGTGATACTTCTTTTTATAAAGCTACACATCTAATGCAAACTAAAATTTAATTAAAGTTTTTTTTACGCTTTTTTTTACGCTTTTTTTTTACAAACGCGCGATCTCCAAGGTAAAATAATGTAGTTATAAGCCGCGAGCCTCCTCCATCAGAGAGCTTTTTTTTTAAGGAAAAGGACATTAAACCCACAAAATAACCCAAGGACCAGCCTAAGATCGTCCAAATTCGCGAAACAAAGCAAACAAATCAAACTATACTTAATGATTTAACAGAATAGCTCACTATAAGTGGGTTAAAAAAATTGCACACATACTTTTTCCTTTACCATACTTTAGGGTACGTAAAAAAGAGTATACAGGTATTGCAGGTTAAAGTTATTGAGTAAGGGGCTTATGACACTCTAGGTGCATTTTGATGAGACACATTGGACGTCTTCGATGTAAATTAAACGAAGAGAGTGGAGGGAATAACCCGCTAACAGCGTCCGACGCTCGGAAGGCTAATCAGAGAATCGGTTTTCTTGTAGAAAACGCCGACTGTATCTACATAAAAATACACCTTTAAATTTCCTGCGCTTTATCAAAAATCCCTTTTATAAGAACTAAGGCGATAGTAGAAAAACACTGTCAACTGAATTTTTTTCATAATCTACCTGATGGACTCAAAATATTTATTCATATATAATCTTTATGGCCCATAAATTTTTTGCGTTTAGACCTCCAAACACGAACCCTAATCCATCTTATGATTACAGTCTGAACTTACGTCGAGAACTGCTAGTGCTCGGAGTTCTGGATCGAATACTAAAGTCTTCATCCTCATCCTCCTCATCATCACTATCGTTTCGTCTTGACACGCGTCGCACTTTCTTTTTCCCTTTAATAGTCTTTAGCGCTGGTCTAGGTGGAGGTGGCATTGCTTCGCTGTCAGAAACAGGCTTGGGCGTGCCTTCCTCATCATTATCCTCGTTTTCCAACAGCTCTTTGATTTTTTCTTCAAGCTCTGTACAAGCTACTTTCGCCTCTGGTCGACGTTTGGCGGTCTCAACTATAGAATTCAAAGCTTTTTGGACATCCTCATTGTGAATTTTTTCTTTCAGCAGAGGTAAATCGTTTATTAATATTCTTATGCCTGAAAAAAATTTCGACATTACAATTTTATAATTGTATACTTTACACTGTAAGTTATTTGACTTTTTATACCCTTGACACTGAATTTCAGTAGTGACAAGCAATATGACAAATCGCGCCACTGTCGCTCTGTTGTGGCTAACTTGAATCGACTACACAGTTTTTCAATTATACTATCGACCTGACGATCTTTTTGCAGTAAGCCCAAGATATATCTGAATTAAAAAATAGTATAAATTCAATTTCTGTGGTCTTTCACTAAACATTGTTTCCTTTNTTTTTTTTTATAAATAGAAAATAATTCGGAATTATGCAATACTCACTTGATTATTTCTTGAAAATCTTTTTCAGCAAGTTGCAACTCGGAATCAGATAAGCACGACAAGATATCCGGCATAACGTTGTACAGAGCGTTTCCTTTCTGGGACAAGTCTCGGAACAATTGCTTGGCATCTGAACGTATAGTCTCATTTTCGTCTATCATGCAGAGCGCCAATTGTGCAACTTGTCCTTTTACACGAATCATTTCGCCTAATATCAAGTTTGATAGCATGTTAACACAAGTGCTACGTACTATGAGACTTTCATCCTTCAGTCTAAAAAAAAACGAGGGTAAATCAGACATACGTACGGCCAAGAATAAGTTTTCAAGTGACATGTGAATTTAAACAGTAGAAACTTACCGTCCATAAATGTGTGACGTCCACGGTTCAATTTGATTAGGAAATCTAGTCATCAAGTCCGCCAACCCTACCAAGATGTTTGCCCTGATTTGCGGGTGCGACGAGCGTTCCAATATCGTAACAAACAATTGTAGATGCGACTCGCAGAAATTTGAACTTATCGTCATTAGTTTGCTAAGCGCCAGTACTCCATGAGCCTGTACCATTTCATCATTGTACTTGTCCGGATGCTGACAAACGTCCAGAATCAATGGCCTGTGAGTTAATTAATTAAAAAACTTGTAAAGTAAACATACAAAACTAAGGAGGGTCAACGTACAGAAATTTATAAAAGAAGCCATTATTGGCAAGAAGCTCCTCTTCTAGCACCATGTTGATGTGCTCGGCGTCGGCATCGTCAGCCGTAGCCCCTTCCATGCCCTCTTCGTTCTCGTCGTCATTCTTGTTGCCCCTGATCGAGCGATGAGCGCTGCCCATCACCGACGACGCGTTCGACGCCATCGAAGCCACAGACGTCGTTGACGCGTTCATGGACTTGCGTCTGTATACGTTGCTGGTGCGAGCTCGCATTTCCTTCTTTTTTTCGCACACGGCGTTCCGACGCTTGAGTTCCTTGTATACAAACTGGTCAAGGTGGACCATCTCACGTATGCCAACGTGTCCCACCAGGAATAAAAGTCGAGCTATTTGCAGCGCAGCGATCGCGACATCGGGACTATCTGGTGAACGTATAAATTGCCCGGCTTTGGCTACGTGGATTATCACGTCTTCCATTAATTCGGCTGGCTGATCAGCTAACTGTGATATTTAAATTTTTGTACATAAAAAATGGCTGGGATCGATATTTTTTTTTCTTACTTACATGGTAAACAACATTAATGGCATCTGTTGCGAAAGATATGTACCCATTTTCTTTTTCATCCAGGAAATTTTCTTTTAAATAGTTACAAACTTGGGTAAATATTTCATGATCGTTTGGATACCTTCAGTATGAAGAAGAAAAATTGTAAGTAACAGTGCAATTTTCGAGAAATATTAACTTTTGACGTGAATTTATGGGTTTGTTACTTGATTGGGCATTTGTCTATATCCTTTGAACAATCCTGCTTAATTGCCAGAAAAGCTCTGCACGTATCTCGAGCTAACAAAAGATCAGCTTGCCCACGAGGGCCCAAGCCAACTTTGATAAGAACATCGAGATTGTCGGTAATAATGTTAGCCTCAGCTTGAGCAGCCATAGTTAAAAGCATCAAAGCTGATCGACTTTCCTCGGGCGTTGTGTTTGCTAATTTAAGCGAGAACATCTCCCACATTACCTTTAAAAAATTAACGTGTATTATCATTATTTTCAACTATGTGCTGGTATTTACGTTTAGGCGACCCGTCATAAAGAGTTGTTTTGTAAGCTGTTGAGATTAGAAAAATTACGTGACAGTACTACCTTTAACGCTTCTGCGTCCAATTCATTGTTTTTTCTCCATGAAGTTACAAGTTTAGAAAGCGCTGCGCTCTGTCCAGACTGCAAACCATCCAGAAGCTGAATGAGAGCCTTGACCGAGTGCAGGGCTTTTTGGCGTTGGTTCATCTGGTTCCCCCCGTGATCCAGATATATTTCTTTGTACACGCCGGCTACGTTGTCTCGCACAGACTGATCGCGACAAAAGATCTGGAAAAGCGCCTTGCGTACACCTGACAGAGCTCCTGATATCTGAAATTGATAGGCAGCCCCTAGGAAAGAGCAGGCTTCAATAGCATCGCCGGGGTTCATTGAGTAGAGCAGCTTTTCTACAGTGGGTATCGTTTTCTCGAACTCTGCTGCAAAAGTTAGGCAGTTCTGGAAGAGATGAACAATTTATGATCAATTTTCATCTTTTTTTTTTTTTTTTTCCTACACTAGGAGCCAATTTTCTTGTACCTGTAAATAATCTATAAGCTTTTTTAAGACTTTGATTTGATCCAACTTTTTCAACTCTTCTTGATCTGTGGCTAAAGATTTTTTGCTTTTATTTGAATCGTTTTCATCTTCTTTGGAGCCCGAGTTCATGAATATTTTGTACATGAATAAAAGCAGTGCCTCTTTTTTTGTTTCCTCAGAGACATTTTTCAGTTCTTTAGAAAAGCCTGACTGAGAAAACAACTTCTTTAAATACTTCACTGCTTTTGAACATTTGTCTTTTAATATGTAATTTTGTATTTTGTTGAAAGTTTCTTTTATATCGATTTCTTCCTCCTTTCCAATTTCTTCTTCTTCATCTTCCGGATTATCTTCTACAAAATATTAATGATCACGTTTATTGTCAGTGCAACCAAATGATTTTTAATTAAAAAGAACATACTTTCTTGTTCGGTCACTTTGTTGATTGCGGCTTCGATCAATGGAAGCTGAGTTTTCCACAGCTCTTCTTTTTCCTCTTCTGCTCCAGCAAAATGGTAAATTTCAGTCTGCAGTTGTTTTAATTCTGCTTTGGCATTTTCAAGATTGTTGGCGAACTTCTCATGATTCATCTGCAACGGGACATTTTAAATATTACACTAAATTTGAAAATCTTGGGCCTTTATCATCTCACCTTTGATGCAAAAGGATTACTTTGCAAAACTGCCCGAAGTAATGTTAGTGCTTGTTTGCGAACATTAGCACTTTTATCTTCCAATCTCAGGACTGATGCTTTTAACAAGCGGTTCTGTCGGGACAAAGGAATAGCTCCTTCGCAACACAGTTTTTGCCACGTTTGAAGGACCTTGGATCTCACATACGCATTACAATCCAATATGTGCTCTTCTAAATTGTCGAGACATTCGTCTCTTAAGTCACGTTTTTCAGGTGACAAATTTTCGCCAGTTAGAACATTGGCTACCATAAGCCCCATAACACCGATCGCACAATTTCTCATAACGTAACACTTAGAAGGGCGAAAATAAATACATTTACTTACACGGTTTTTTATTTTTTAAAAACATATTTTCTTATTATTAAAAAGATATGAGTATAAGTACTTACATCATTGGCCAGATAATCTATTATATTGTCTATGATAGGTACTATAACATCTGCTTGGGTATTAGCAATGGATTCAAGAAAGTTACAGAAATTCCGAGCATCAGCTTCGCCAGGCTCACTTTCACCGATTTCTCGTGCAATTTCTCTCATCAGTCCAGTGCAACCACACTCTGTGATCATAAGAACGACACCAGCACCAATTGGGGCTCCAAGAGCTTCATGAAATTTAGCCAATTGAATAATTCTAACAACACAAGCTATACCATGGTTGTACCTTTTTACCAATGTACCAAGAATCTAAAAATAAAGTGTATTTTATTCCATATTGTTGCAACTTGAAACTATAATAATCTGAGAATAGCTTACTTGAAAAATTAAACTCTTCATGGTTTTGGATTTAAAATCTTTTGTTTTTTCCAAAATTTTGTAGCAGATTTGACTGATTATTCTGAAAAAAGTTGAAATATCCCACAATTAGGTATAATGTTGTTAACATTAACATTAAATTAGAAACAATGTAAAAATGTTTTGTTAATAATGCATACCCAACAAACATATCTTCTACGATTGGAGGTGACCATAGACTTTTTAAAGGCAACTGTAACCACCTGTGCACCGTTTCCAAAGCTTTTTCTCTAACTTCATCCCATTCTTCTTCCAAATGTGATTTTTGTACAGTTTTCTTGCGCTGAGAAAAAAAATTTTTAACATTAAATCAAAACCAAGTTATTACTGACTTGTTCACAAGCTGTACTTACTCCTTTGCCAATATTCCCTATGTTACTATTACTGTTGGCATCAGCCATCAAATCTTCGATGATGCACAGAATAGAAGACATGATGTACGCCGACAGTTTATTTGCAGATAACACTTTAGCCTTTTCAGTTTGCTCAAACTCCAAGTCCTTGGTTTGGTCTACTTTCTTTTCCAAATGAGCTATCAGATTCTGCACAACTGAAAATTATTTTTAAACAGTCAGAATAACAAAATTTCATTAATAGCTACAAACAAAAATACATAAAGTTAGTCCCTACTTTTCAAGACTTTAGCAAAAGCTTTGAGTAACACTACCAACTCAACTTTATTTCCATGGATGATAATGGAAAGAAACACATCCTGTTTTTCGTGTATAATGTCAACCGGTGATGCTTCCGATAGCTTCTGTTGATTGATTTCTGAAATAAAGAAAGAAATAAAAAATGAGTGGTTCATCTGTAGCAAATGGCACAACAAAAAATAAAGTTGACAACTTAACATAGATGGTGCTTAAAAATCGACTCACCATTGATCTCTCGGGCAACCATCTGCAGGGATACGACCTCTCGGTGTCCATAATCACCAAAGTGCTTATGGGCAAGTTCTTCCTTGTCCAAAGGTATGGCAAAATCATGATCACCCATTGTTTTTTCTACTCACGTTGAGCAACGCTACTAGTAGGTGGACGAAAAATCGTTGTATACGAATCCAAGATGCAAAATTAAAGCCTTAGGACTCTTGTGTACACCTCCAGAGATTGACGTATATACCTGCAACCGTGACACATAACCACCATCAGGAAGGAAATATATTTTTGATTTGATAATCCTCAAATTTCACTTATTCTATAGACTTCTTGTTCGTTTAATTTTAGTCGTTTACTCACATTCAAACTTTGATAAACTAACCTCACCTTAGTCATTAACGAGAGAGTTTATGTTTATGTTAGGTCGTCCGTGACAAGTCATTTTCACAAGGTCACACGTTACATGACGGTCAAGCATGACATCTGACTTGGCGCGAAATTCGAATTTTTCACTTGTTGAAATGTACACACATTTGTTAACGACGAAAAGTAAACATGGCTCGGAAAATTTTCATCGAGTTGAAGAAATCAATAACTTTTGTAAATATTTTCGTTGTAAACTTTTTTTTATAAAATTTAACGATTTCGGCTCCTGTGGCCCATAGCAGTACAACAACACTCTAGTACAACAATCAAAAAATAGTTCGGGGATTACGTTTGCATGAACACATGTGTCAAGGCGACTTTTCTTTCTTACCCAAATAATAGTCTTCGAACAAAAGTGAGCTGTTATCGATCAGAGAGAGTTAAAGCATTAATACGATAGAAATTGAGTGAGATATCACGTACATACACATTCATTAACTAAAGTAGTGCCTAGTGCCTTCTGTCAATAATGGCCTTTGAGAAAGTTGCTGGTGCGTAGCTGTAGGTAATTATTAATCCATTAGTTTCAGTTTGAATATTGTATAGTGTAAAGAGATGTACGTATAGCTACGAAAGAAAAAAATAGATGGTTTATAGTCACATGCATAAATAACAGCTGTACAAAAAGAGTTTATGTATGCCGAATGATTGTAAAAATCGATCCTGTGCTCAGCTCGTTTGGGGCAAAAATTTATACTCAAAAATGCAAAAAAAAAAAAAAAAAAAAAAAGTACCTATATATTACTTTTAATTACACTTTGTCTCTCGCGTGAAGTTTAAATGTTTTCGTTTGGACCAATCAAGGCCAAACGTTTTTTTCTCTCCCGATCTCCGTTTCGTCGGATTCGTCAACGCGGCCCAATGAATCCCTGGCTCTGACCGACTCGACCCCATCCTCCAATCCCGTGCTGCCACACTGGCACGCGTGTGTTCGCCGCTTTTCTTCTCTCCCTCCCTCGACCCGCGACCCGCAACACACTCACTGCGTGACACTGTGTGTCTTAAAGGCCACGAACGTGTTGTTGCGGCCGACAACCGCGAAGGGAACAAGTATACTGTGTGTAGTATTTTTAATGAGGATGTCCTCTTGCTCGTAGTCGACAGGTGGATCGAATCGTGTAGTGCGGGAGGAAAACATCCCACCCCTTGTTCTCGTGGGTGATTTTTTATTCCTCCAAATCTCCGAATGAAGTAGAGTTACTTGGCCCGCTCCTCCTCGTCGCGTGAGCTCTCAAGAGAGAGGACACATTGGTTTTTGTCACACTCGTCGCATCGTCTGTATCAATGCAAGGGTAAATTTTTTTTTTTTTTTTTTTTCATTTAAAAAGATCCCCTAGCTGCAGGACTTTTTGCCCCTCTTTTCGTTTCCACCGAAACATGACCCATATGCATATCCATCAATTCATAACCCTGTTGGCTCCCTCGAAGCTCCGGCACAGATGGAGAGAGAACGCCGTCGGCGTGACAGTCCCTTTAATTCTTTAAATTTTTGTTTTCCGCTGATCGACGTTTCGGAATTTTAGACTTGCCAGTGATAAATTTTTTGTGCAATGAAACGGGTTTTTCACAAAGTTGCAGTGATATAAAGAGATTTTTTTTAGGAGCAGTGTCTACAATAGACACAAGTGTAATCAACCTCCCAAACACGTACAGGTACCTATCTACGTGGAACGTTTTTTAACGTCTGATGCTTGGTGGCAATCTATCTCTCCTCGTGTATATGCATCGCAGGAGTCGGTGACACTTTTCGGAATTCTCTCTTTTACATACGTGCTACCTACGTATTTCTTGTATCTTATTGATTCGTGGTGTACAGGGGGGCTTATTTTTTTATTTAATTTTTGGTTATATCTCGTGCTCGTCACACGCATTTTTAAATTCGTTTCAACGTGATTAAGTATTAACTTTTTATCCTTATGGTTGAGTGTTCTCTTTCGTTTGAAGCCAATTATATGTCAGTACAATTTTCTGAATCCATCCAGTTTTAATTTATTATAATAGTTTGAATAATTGCACAAATTATTTTACTGTATAATTATTACATATCTTAAAGATCATTTTTTTCTGTTGTAAAAGTCACATTAAGTATTAAAAAATGCAATTATTTAAATTGTCTGTCAATGACAAAAAAGTACTATTTGATCGATTAAATGTTTTCATTTCAGAAACAAAATGGCACAGATAAAAAAATTTGTAGTCGCACTCCTGACTTTACTTTCCATTAGTCTGATGTGCAGTCAAACTTATGGACTTGCTGTCATGAGTGTCGATCTTGGTAGTGAGTGGATGAAAGTAGCTATTGTCATGGTAAGATATAAACATTATATTTGTCTTTTATTTACATACCATAATTCAAGACACGCATTTTTCGTTCTACCAATTTGTGATCTATACCGTAATTTAAAGTGCAAAACTCGAATTACATGTTTCTGGTGCCAAATTCTTGTATATAAAAATAGCTCTTTAGCCGCTTTCGAATAAATCTATAATTTGATCTTACTTCTAGTCAATGTGGCCTATTTAAATAATTTATTAAATATCAGTCGATTTTTTATTTTTTATTTTCGTATACAATCAGATACTTGTTTTTTCTATAGTGAAATTACAATGTTTTTAAAAAAAATTTCTCGAATACTAATAATTATGTGCTGATTTTTACAGCCTGGCGTGCCTATGGAAATAGCTTTAAACAAAGAGTCAAAGAGGAAAACACCTGCGATAATTTCATACCACAACGAACGAACATTTGGTGAAGATGCTCAGGCTGTTGGAACTCGTTTTCCAAAAGACTGTTTTTCTTACATACTCGACTTGGTAGGCAAGTCAATCGACAATCCCGTAGTTCAGTTATTCCAAAAACGTTTCCCGTATTACAATGTCGAGGCCGATCCCGAGCGCAACACAATAATCTTCAGGATCGACGAGAAGACCACCTACTCCCCGGAAGAGCTGATAGCGCAGCTCCTGGGCAAAGCTAAAGAGTTTGCTGAGAGAGCAGCCAACCAGGTGATCAAAGAGGCCGTAATCGTCGTTCCGGGTTTTTTCAACCAAGCCGAACGCCATGCCATCCTCCAAGCAGCCCATCTTGCCAACATTAAAGCCCTGCAGCTCTTCAACGACTACTCGGCTGTTGCCCTCAACTACGGCATTTTCAATCGCAAGCTGATCAACGACACCGCTAGTTACGTCATGTTTTACGATATGGGTGCAAGTAGTACCACCGCCACTCTTGTCAGCTACCAGAACGTCAAGACCAAGGAGCGTGGCTTTGTCGAGATTCATCCACAAGTGAGCATTCTTGGCGTTGGCTACGACCGAACTCTTGGAGGTTTGGAAATGACCCTGAGACTCCGTGACTATTTGGCCAAGGAATTCGATGCCATGAAAAAGACGTCGAAATCCGTTTTTGATGACCCAAGAGCTTATGCCAAGCTGTTTAAGGAGGCAGAAAGGTTAAAGACCGTGCTGAGCGCCAATTCCGATCATTACGCACAAATCGAGGGTCTTTTGGACAAAAAAGATTTCAAGCTGCTCGTAACAAGAGAGAAATTCGAAGAGTTGTGTGCTGATCTGTTTGAGCGCGTTGCCAAGCCCGTGGAGATAGCTTTAAAAACGTCGGGTAAGATATTTTTCAGCACATGTTATCGTGTAGACAGGCTCTATGGCAATATATTTCATCTAATTTTATTAACTCGTAATTAATGTGTTTCAGGATTGACTTTGGACTCGATTTCTCAAGTTGTACTTGTTGGGGCTGGCACTCGGGTTCCAAAAGTTCAAGAAAAGCTGACAGAGTATGTTAAAACTGAGTTGGCAAAAAATATTAATACCGACGAGGCTGCTGCTATTGGAGCTGCGTACAAAGCTGCTGATCTCAGCAAAGGTTTTAAAGTACAAAAGTTCATTACTAAAGATGCTGTTCTCTTTCCCATTCAAATTGTTTTCGACAGAGTGGCTGAAGACGGCGTTAAACAGGTATTTTTTTTTTGTACATACATAAAAATATTCAAACCGTGAAATGCATTTCATTAAGAGAGAGCATTTTGATTGAAAAATTTTGAAATTTACCAACAAAACTTGTTGCAGGTTAAAAAAACGCTTTTTGATAAAATGAATCCCTATCCGCAAAAAAAAATTATTACTTTTAATAAGCACAACCAAGACTTTACATTTAATGTCAATTATGCAAAACTCGATCATTTACCAGAAAAAGAAATAGCGTAAGTCATTATTTTTTGTAAAGACAAAGTAAAAAAAAAGGGAGTAAAATTTTCATGCATAATGTATTTTGTTTCAATATTGTAGTGTGATTGGAAATTTAAATATTTCTACGGTATCTTTGATCGGAGTCGCTGACGCTTTGGCAAAACACAGCAACGAAGGAGCTGAGAGCAAGGGTATCAAAGCCCATTTTGCCATGGATGAAAGCGGAATACTCAATTTGATTAATACAGAACTGGTTTCTGAAAAAACAATCATTCCTAGTGCAGAAGAAGAAGGTGCTTTCTCAAAACTTGGTTCGACACTAAGCAAACTCTTTTCTGGTTTGTTCTCACCAATCACGTTTCTAACTAGAGATGGACAGTTTTTAATTATAAATTATTTAAAACTGTATAGAAAAGTTTCACGCTTTTAAAATTGTTAAGTTTTGTACTATCTGACTATTAAAGTAAATCTTGAGGAAAATCGTGACAAGAAATGATAGATGTATTAAAAAAAGCAGAATATCTCTAGTTTTGACTCGCAAATTCAATTGATGATAACAATCAATAAATTGAAATTTCTTTTTTATTAAAAA
>NW_019379577.1:3593204-3613009 GCF_000648655.2 Copidosoma floridanum | reverse complement strand
AAAAAAAAAAATCTTAGAGAAAAAGTTTTTATACAAAGAAATTTTAATCTTTTTGTTGTAATGTGAATCACAATCATGGGTCTTTTTATAACGAATCACTCACAATCATCACGAGTTGCTTGGCTTTTTTCTCAGCACCTTCTTATCAATAGAACGAATTTAAGCTGTGTGTCAATTGAAATTTCGAACAAAAAAAATATAACAATATTTTCCAGAGACTTCCAATGATTTCTTGATGTTTCAGGATCCGATGAGACTGAGAAAAAAGAAACTGCCGAGAAAACTGAGGACACCCCTAAAGACGATGTCAAGCCTATTCATGAGGAACCCGATTATCCTGGTCTAAAGAAAGAGGCTGAAGAACAAGCAAAGGCCAATGAAACGAAGCCTATTGATGAAAAAGCCGATAATAAAACGGAAAAGGCATCAAAGAAACCTACTACTGTTCTTCTAAAGGAGCCTATTGAGTCCAAAGTTGAAAAGCTAGGACCACTAATTTTGTCGGACGAGCAATTCTCAGTTTCGAAGGAAAAGTAAGACTTAAATTTTTGGTCTTTCTCTTTTGCATTATTGAACACTTGAATGATGGCTATATTTATTCTAGACTCAAGGCTCTTGATTTGTACGACCAGCAAAAAGCTGAGCGCGAAAATGCCCTCAACAGTTTGGAAACAGCTATCTTCAACGCACGTCAAAATCTTGAAACCGATGATTACAAGGCTGCAACGACACCAGAAGAGTCCGAAAACATCTTAAAGATGTGTAATAGCATTTCCGAGTGGTTGGAAGATGAAGGCTTTGACGCCTCCTCGGAAACGTACATGGAAAAGCTCAAAAGTTTACAGCAATTGACAAACGATCTTTATGAGCGAGTGTTCGAGCACAAAGAACGACCGGAAGCCCTAAAGGGAATGGCATCGATGCTGAATGGCAGCAGAAATTTTTTGACCAACATGCAAAGTCTCAACATATCTCAAGAGATTTTCACTGAGGTTGAGATTAAAACTTTGGAGACAGCCATCAATGAAACACAGGTATTTTCATAATAACAGCGCAGTTTTTGTTAGGTATGTTAAAAATGGCGATTATGAAATAGTAATGAAATTTTGTAAATTATTAGGAATTCTATGATACGGTAGTGACAAAGACGTCCGAAACAAAACTGCACCTGCCCGTCCCATACAAAGTTCGCGACATTGCTAACAAGATGGCAATGCTCGACCGTGAAGTGAAATACCTCGTCAACAAAGCGAAAATCTGGCGACCGAAAGTTGATCCAGTGAAAAGTGCGAGCAACACCACCCAAAATGTTGAAGAGGAAAAGTCCAACGACAAGGAGTCAAAGGATGATAAGAAATCTGATAAAAGTGAAAAAGAGGCTGAATCCAAAAACGAAGAAGCTGAAACGATGAAGCAGGAAGAGACTCTAGAGCTACCAGGAGCTAGTGACGAGGAGCCAACGAAACCTGAAAGTGCTACCTCTAAAGATAAGCACTCAGAACTTTGAACACACCACATGTTGATGACAAAATAAAACAGATGTGAATTTTTTTTAAGGAAAAAAACAAAAAATGGACGATCGCGATTATTGTCGATCGATTCGTCGTTTTATTTTTGTGCGAGATGAAATTGCGAGTGCGTTCATTGAGTGAAAAAGCATCGTGTAATAAGTGAAATTTATCACGCACATTTTATTGTGAAGTATCACTAGCACATTTTAATTTTACGATGAAGATCAAGAAAAAATTTTTTCTATTTACATAATTGTGCAATAATGAATTTATTTTTTCTTTTTTTTTGTTATACGTAATAATAGTTTATGTATATACACAGTACACACATTGATGTTACCCACACATTCTTTTATCGAGCATTTATGTAAGGATTTTCAATTTTGAGCAATTATTGCCTTTCAATAATTTTTACTGCACACCAATGTTTGTTTTACATGAATACAAAGAATGGTAATTGATATAAATTTAGGTAAATCTGAAGAACAGAGTCAAACACCAGTTTCATCTACTTAGATTCGTGTTTTGATAGATAAACATAAGTTTGGGCAACGAGACTTCTACAGTGTGATGTTGGAGAGCATTTACTAGAGATATTTTACATCGCGTAATGGTCATTTACAGGCAGGGAAAATTATCACGGCATCTAAAATAACTATGGATTTGCAAGATAAAAAAGTGCATTGTCATAGATTTTCATACTGGAACTTATTAAATTTAATAAAAGATTCATTGTTGATTGATTAACCCAAACACTATCGTGATTTACAAAAATGAATCTGGAGTTTCAATTAATTTAGATAGGAAAATTGTAGTTCAATCATTAAGTTTATAATGATGTCGTTGTGCAAGTAGCTAAAGTTAAACTTGTTTGTCATTTGAATGAAAAATTTTATAAGAAGTGTGCTTCAAATAGTTTTTTATTCCAATGAATAAGCTATGGTTTGGAGTGAATAAAATAAATGGTATTTATAACAAAAAAATATAAAATCACGTAAATGATATTTCAACCCTTTCGATTTTGTACATTAGTTTTGCATGTACCTTGACTAACCTAACAGAAATCAGTCAAAAACAAGAACATCTATCACAATCTATGTATAATCATTTGGATTCTTGGACTTAATACTTATAAAACTTGATTAATGAAATGGTTGGGAATTTGACTCACGATAAAAATTATACCGTTTTTGTAAAATGATCTCCATACTTATATATTTTTAAATCACAACAAACCTACCACGTGACTTTTCACCCTAGCTTAACCTGTCAAAATGTTGCCGCATTGTAAAAAAAAAAAAAAGAAAAATCCAAGCTACTAAAGAGTCATTTCTAAATTTAATGTTATTTAAATTCTCATGTTTACTATAAATTAGTTTGCCTACAATCATGGCCTATCGAAATATTTTCAAACAATTATTGAATAATTTAAGGCCCATTCATCCTGTTGTAATAGTAAGATTGTTTTTTATACATGATGAGTATTTGCCGTGGTAAAATAATTTGTTTTGTCATATTTTCAAGCACAGTATGCAACAACAGTGTTCATAAGTCCAGATCCTCCGAAAAATCCAAATGATGATCAGAAACTTATTTTTGAAACGCCAAATGCTTCAAACTTATCTTATGATTATTTGTTCAAACAATCAACAGTCAGTGCTGTAAATAGTGCTTCTCAAACTCTGACTGTGACATACACCGCTATAGAAACTACTAGTAGGGAATACAGGTAAACGTTGAACTTGTCTGCAGGCCGTAAGCAAGAAATTTCAAACTAATTTAATCTTTTGTAGAAAATTGTTAAACCGACTCATTTCCCTTATGAATGAAGCCATAATGCATGATGTATCTGATGCACATTGGGATGAGATTCTCGAAATCAGGTCTCAAATACATGAAAAGAAAAAATTACTAACAGTAATAAACACTAACAGACCTTGGATATCTTACATTGCCCTTGAATATTTACTTAAACTGTCTATTGTAGAAATTCATTGCTTACATGGAATATGTGCACAAAATGTCAGAGGCTGCATCCGAGATAAGTTTCCTAGCAGGCATGGATAATTTATCAACATCACTGACTCAAAGGATAGATGATGCTCTTCGCAAAGTACAAATTGAAAAACAAAGTAACTCCGAGTTGGAACATGAGTATGTGAGGATACAAGAGGAAGCCATAAAAAATGGTAAGCAGGGAAATTTGAGTGATGATTATTGTCACATTTGAGTGGATAACTTGATAACAATGCCTTGTATTTTTTAAGCTAACAAAAAGAATGACACAGAAGACGACACCGACACTCAAGATGTACAGTTGATAGATTTGGATAATTTAGATGATGACTGAATCCGTTTTATCAGATCCATACTTAGATAATATAAACACCATTGACTCTAGCATTCAAACATCTTATTTATTATTTACACTTTTTTTTGTACATAATTTATTTGATAAAAGTTTTTAATGAAAAACCAAAGCGCTCTGCTGCACTATAGTAACAAAAAAATTATCATTCAGCGGAATGCTGGACATTAGGCATCAATTGTATCGTCACGATATGTCGCCCTGGAACCATCACTAATCCCAAAGCCCTTGCCTCAGAGTTCTCGGGTAAATACTCGGAGCACAGACCCAGTATGACATTTGCATCTCGATCCGTGCATAAAAACGCCCCAGTCAATATCCGGCCGTCCGTCATTTTAATCTTGAGGTAACGGTTCAGCCAACTTCTCAGCTTTTGCTTGCCTGGCGTGTCTTTTGCAGCTCCAGCCTGTATGAGAATAAAAATCACATACTGAGTACTCACATACTCAATTGATTGTGAATAAACCAGCTAATTTACAGCTCATATACTATGAATGAAAATACACTTTGAGAGTAAATGAAAAACTAACTTCACTGTCGACTTCTCCGTTCTCGGTGACTATTCCCTCGTTTGTCATTGTATGGTTCTGCTCGTTTTCCCTCGAGTCCATGGAAATAAACAAGACAACAACAGGGCGGTAAAGACCTCTTCGATGTATATTTTTGATGTCAGAAAAGCTTTAAATTTTACAACTCTGCCAGGGCGATTTGTGTCTGCTCATTTTTGTTGACTTATTCTTAATGGACGAGATTTTTCATGTTTTTACTTCTCACAAAAAATGAAACTTTCTTATCTAAAAATAAAGAGAGAAAAACTTTGGGACATGTGTGATTGTGATAATTATGTTTGTTGTCACATTGTCAGTTGTACTATAATACCTATACGCACAATATGAGTGCACAAAAAAACGTACATATATATACATACGCGTAATACGAGTGCACGAAAGCGCGTACACACTACACACAAGTTGCAATGCAGACGAATTCTAAAAATTCTGAATCAGAGCTTTGGGGTCTAGAGCCATGTAATCAATTATAAACCAGCCGCAACTAAAACTATATATACAAAATAAAAATTAAACACTGTCAATGCTGCAAGTATACAATTTATCTTTTACCCAAAAATCAGCCTCCCATGTATTTATACTTTTGGAGCTCGATTTTTGGGTAAAAGATAGATTGTAAACTTGCCGCCAACAGCACAGATAACGTTAACTTTTTATTTTGTATCTGAAATATTAGTTGCGGCTGGTTTATAATTAATTGCACGGCTCTACTATTGATATAGTAATAATTATTTGGATCAGCGCCATCTAGCGTTTCGGATTTCTGGACTAAAAAGTGGCCCTAAAATTCTGATCCAGAGCTTTAGCACTTGGAGCCCTTTAAACAATTATAAACCAGCCGCAACTCATCTTGTAGCAATAAAATAAAAAATTAACAGTACATGTGTTTTTGGCGGCAATTTAACAGTCTATCTTTTACCAAAAAATCGACGTCCTATGTATTTATACTTTTGAAGATAAATTTTTGAGTAAAAGATAAACTGTTAAATTGCCGCCAAAAACACATGTATTGTTATTTTTTCATTTTATAGCTTCGTCATAAGTTGCGGCTGGTTTATAATTGTTTAAAGGGCTCCAGGTGCTAAAGCTCTGGATCAGAATTTTAGGGCCACTTTTTAGTCCAGAAATCCGAAACGCTAGATGGCACTGATCCAAATAATTATTACAACTCACAGTGGAGTTATTTAATTAATTATAAACCAGCCGCAACTAATTTTACAGGTAGACAATAAAAAGTTAACATTTTTTATGCTACTTGCGGCAAGTTTACAATATATTTCTTACCCGAAAATCGACCTCCAAAAGTATACATATTCTACTTATAAGGTTTAATAAAATCGACTATATGGCACTACTTAGTAGTGATTACTATAATTACTACGCATATCTTCACGTACATCTTATACCATGCTCGGTGCTTTTTTTACCAGAATGATAAAATCCAAAGTAAATACACGGTATAAAGCCTATAAAGTCAATATGTATAGCTGTATATATGATACGTATCGTCACTGTCAGTCTGTCAACTCTGTCAGTCTGTCAGAAATGTGTCGTCATCGTTCGTCTGTCGTCTGTCGTCTTCCGAAGAAAGCAGTCTTCAATCTTTTTAAATATTTTTTATATTCATGTAAATTATATCTCTAAGATTTTTTTCAAGCACAAATATAGTTTTTAAGAATACGAAAAATGGCATGTAGGAGTCATTTTTAAATCTTTACACGAAATTTAAGCTCAAAAAATATTTTGTCAGATTACACTAAGGTAATTTACTTGTGCAAGTGTGCGCGACGTTGGATGAAAGATACGTATAGGAGTAGGAATACATATTCTTAAATTACACCAAGATAGATATATCTCAGCTGTCAGATGATGAATTAACGATCAATAGTTTTCATGTGTATATATTAGCAATATTTACTTAATTAAATAATTTTTAATTTTTTCAAGAACAGCATTAGTGAGTTATTTATTTCAAAGTACGTAATTTGATTGAAGAACAACTATATATGACCTAAAGACAACAGTGTGGTTTTCCTCTTGATGTTGTCACTTAGCAGACGAAAGATCAAATTTAAGAGAAGTGTTTTACTAAAATGATCTCTTTATTTATCTCTCTTGTTCTTGATGACTCATAAAACCAGCTCTTAAAACAATAGTTTTCAGTGAAATTTCATTTTTATTCCTAAAATAAGTAGTAGTGAATAAAAAGTGGCCAAGATGTTGGAGGCTTACGGAGCTACTCTGATGCTCAAGCTTGGAGTGCAAATTGAGTCCATGACAGCTTACGGTATGAATCTTGAAGAATGTTTGTTTTTGGTACTTGAGGTAGCATAACGAAGCTGATTAAAATACATTCAAACTTTTTAGATGATTATTTGTTGATTGGCACTAGAGAAGGCCACTTGTTGATGTACAACGTAGCTGATGCAAAAGATGGTGAAAACAAAAGTCCATCGCTTTACAGATACAGCAAAAACTTTAGCAAAAAGCGTATCGTACAAATTGCAGTAGTTCCCGAGTACAACTTGTTGCTGCTTTTGACAGGTGTAAATATGCACAAGATATGTGCTTTACATAATAATACAGAAAACGTTTGAGTTAAATTTGTAATCTTGAAAATTATTTCATTTTAGATAACATAGTGTGTATTCACGATTTGAATTCAACAAATCTTAATCAAATCGGTCAGTTGCAAAAAACGAAGGGAGCTACGTTGTTTGCATTGGATATTCAGAGACACGAAACCATGACTGGAGAAAAGAAAGCTGTTGTTAGATTGTGCGTTGCAGTAAAGAGAAAACTGCAGCTGTATTATTGGAAAAGCAAGACTAAGTCTTTTGAGGAGTTTTTCAGTCCAAAAGTAGCTGGTTCAGAAGAGTTTTTCAGTAAAGATGAGCTACTCCAACCATCTGGTTCGGACATGCCTAGAGAATTGTCAGTTCCTGATGTTCCCAGAGAGTTGGCTTGGTGCGGAGAAACGTTGGTTCTGGGCTTCCGAGGTTTTTCTTACACTCTGATGGACTTTCTTGGTAAATCCAAAGAACTCTTTCCAACTGGAAAATCTCCAGAACCTAGTATTTCTAAAATATCCGATAGTTCATTTGTTCTGGGAAAAGATTCCCAATCTGTTATTATGGATACCAAAGGCGAATTGATACAGCACAATCCCATCAAGTGGTCCGACTTACCAACAGCCCTAGGTAACCATTACTCATTAATGTTTTAAAAATATTCTCCTTTTTGTTATCACATGTTAATATTTTCAGTGTGGGACGATCCTTACTTGTTGGGCATAGTCCACAATTCATTGGAAATTTATACTTTGGACAATTGTATGCATATTCAAACAATTCCTGATCTCAACAATGCACGGTTGATTTGTAGATGCAAGCAGGGAAAAGTTTACGTAGCGTCGATAAGCCAAGTGTGGTGTATTAGTGGTACTGACTTTACGCAGCAAATTCGAATATTATTGGAACAAAGTCAGTTCCAACTAGCTCTCAAACTTACTGTGAGTTTTGCCAATTAAAAAACTGATTTTCTTGAATATTTTATTTTTACCACTTGAAAAAAAAAAAATATATATTTTTTGCTACAGAACTTGTCAGATTTGTCAGAGGAAGAAAAAGCAAAGAAAACATACAAAATACAAACACATTACGCTCATCATCTGTTTCGGAACAAGAAATTCCGCGAAGCAATGGAGCAATTTTTAAAGCTGGGCACCAACCCGTACGACGTGATCCGTCTGTTTCCCGATCTTGTGTCGCAAGAACCGAACGTGAATGAACAAAGTGATCTTGAACCGCAGTTGCCGAAACTTCAAGACCGCGATTTAGAGAGCGGTTTGCTGGCTCTCATAGATTTTTTGACGGAAGTCAGATACAAATTGATCAATGATAGTCAAGCTAAAGCTAACGAAAAGTCGAAAGGAAAATCCATTCCAACTGAAAAATCGAAAAACACAGCTACTGATAAATTGTTGAAAATCATAGACACAACTTTGCTTAAGTGTTATTTGCAGGTAAATTTCGGGACAACGGTAGTTTTTTTTAGCACTTCAAGAGTATTAATGTGATTTTTTTTTTTCTTTTTTCAGACAAATGATGCTTTAGTTGCGCCTCTGTTGAGACTGAATCATTGCCATCTGGCAGAAGCCGAAAAGACTTTACTTCAGCACCAAAAATATCCAGAACTAATTATTTTGTACCAAACCAAAGGCCAGCATAAAAAAGCACTGGAACTACTTGAAGAGCAGGCAAAAGAAAATGATTCAAGTCTCAAGGGGACCGAAAGAACGATTCAATATCTCCAGCATCTTGGTAAAGACCACATGGACTTGATTTTAAAGTTTGCTGGCTGGGTACTGGAACAAGAACCTGGAGAAGGTCTACGAATCTTTATGGAAGATGTGCAGGTAAGTTACAACAAACTCATGCTTCTTCTTCGTAATATTGACAACCTGTTACTTTAATGAAATTGTAATCATCAGGAAGTAGAACAATTGCCGAGACCTAAAGTACTTGACTATCTTCTCCGCTGTCACAAGGATTTGGCAGTCCAATACTTGGAGCACGTGGTACATGTCTGGGAAGACGATAATCCCCTGTTCCACAACGTGTTGGTGCATCAATACAAGGACAGGTGTCTAGCTGCGACGTCACCAACAGCAACTCCGGCAGAAAAGCAAAATATCCAGCATGTCCGCCAAAAGCTGCAACAGTTTCTTGAAAAGTCGCAACACTACACGCCGGAAACTGTACTCAGGGATTTCCCGTTTAATTGTCTGTACGAGGAGCGCGCTATTATTCTAGGTAGACTAGGTCGACATAAGCAAGCTGTGTCGATATACATCAACTTGTTGAACGACGTGCCGAAAGCCATACAGTACTGCAACAATGTTTACGCTAGATATCAAAGTAAGAATTCATTCATTTGTTTGATATGTTGCGTTGGATCCGATAATTTGGTTGCAATCATATGATCTGGTCATCATGAGTAAAAAAAAAAAAATCTCATCGACAGGTCAGAGTCAGACTGAGAAAAGTAAGCCGGCAAACAGCAGTGCAGCTGAAGTGTACATAACGTTGATTCGACAGCTCCTGAATCCTAACGAAAGCGACACCGAGTTGCCGTCACTCGTTGAATCCCAGCAAGCTCGCACAGCTCTACCGGACCTCGAAACTGCCCTGGAACTACTCGAAGAGCACGCCTCGAAGATCGAACCGATAAAAGCCATCGAAGCCCTTCCCGATTCGGTGCCAGTCGGACGTATACGTCATTTTCTCGAGGCAAGCATGCAGAACAACATCAACGAGAAGCGAAAGATGCAGGTGCTGAAGGGATTGTTGTACGCGGAGCATCTCCAGGTGCAAGAGCAGCGCATGCATTACGAGTCACAAAGTGTCCTCATGACCGAGTTCAACATATGTCCTGTCTGCAAGAAGAGGTTTGGCAAGCAAAGGTAAGAGTTTTGTTTTTACGTTTTTTCGTTGCTATTAGGAATAAGTTCATCTCGACTGTAATAATGTTTCGATGGAATTTTCAGACTCTGTAGAAAAGATTTCTAAATTATTAAATTGTGCTGCTTAATCGTGTTTTATCAAATCATAATTTATAGATGTTTTGTATAAAAAAAATTGTTTTCAGTGCCTTCGCGAGGTATCCCAATGGTGAAATTGTCCACTATTCCTGTCAGCGCAAAGTGTAAGACTCGAAATGATGATTTAAATGCCAACTCCAACTTCATCTTGCATATAATGTAAGCTTTTCAAGTAGGAAGAAAACCAACTGATCATGATTTTTCAACAAAAATCCGGTTGGTGGAACCAAGACAGTAAAAAAACCCGAATGTGCTTTTGTTACAGTAAATTACAAATCATCGCTGAACCGCTAGATTTCAGAACCTCGACGCACTTTCATTGGTGTCCACATGGTTTTATTATTATAACATTACTGTGAAAATAATAATTTCAAAGTTATCATTTTCTCTATAATGATTATATTATAAGTATTACTCAGTGCTGTTTATACCTTTATTATAATTTTCCCATTAGTTATGGACCAATTTTCAAAAAAACATATTTATGTATTTAAACAAAGCGTTGTTGTATTTTTCTAACTTGATTGAATCTGTAATCTGTAGTTTTTATTGTAAATACTCTCGAATAGGTTTAAATATGTTATGTCAAATTAGCAGATACAGATTAATATGAAAATCGATTCATGATTACTACATACAGAATCTGTCGCTTATTTGTTTGCGATCACATGGTAAAATTGTATAAAACGCCAGTTACCCAAACGTGGTAACATCGTAATAAATATACTTATCAACTTTGCGTTTGATGTGGATATCGTGAAAATGTTACAAAATTAAGTGCATGTCCTGTAAATGCATGAATAAAAATTTGTACGATTATAAGTGAATCTTGTCTCAAAAAATTAATAAATAAAATCCAATAGTCCTCGTCCTCGATCTGAAGGAACTACTTCGCCGTGGCGTAGATGTGTTAGTTATCCCCTCTTTTCTGCAGGAGAGATGTGTATTGCGTGGTGATGTGCAGCGCAGACGCTCCCAAATCGGAGCTCGCAACTCGCAAGGAGAAAAAAAAAGAGAGCTCAGCAGTCGCGCGCCGGTCGTATCCGAAGGAAGGCGAGAAAAGAGTTGTTCCAGGAGAAGAGAGCTCTCCGCTGCCGAGGGCAAACGATTTACAAGGACAATATCCGCTGGATTTATGTATATACATGCTCTCTTTTTGAAGGAGAGCCAGTTGTTATACCGTGTGCTGTACTGTTAGTGCGTACTGTATGTGTATACGTACTATTACGTGCATGAGGTCATTGAGGTGGTGGTGTAATAATCAGGCGAGATCGCGAGATCGTAACAACTGTAACAAGGCATGAGCTAAGGCGTATATATATATATACACACACTACTCCAAAACAGCCCATCATTGCGGAGAGAGAAGAGAGGATTGTCGCATTAGACTTCTGCTGCTGCTCCCGCAGCCGGTGACCGCAACAAAAAGAGGGCAGCGTCCGGTGTGTGTGCGTAAAGGGCGTCCTTTGACGCTGAGACACCCTCCTCTCCACCTCAGACCTCTATATATAGCTGGAAGCCCGGGCCAAACTACGTGTACACAAGTTTGTTGTGCGTGAGAGTGGTGTTGTTGGTGTATCCGTGGGGTGTTGTTATCAGGCAGTGCAATCTTGCCGCAACCGCGGAGGTTCTGTGAACAAAGTCCACCACCCTGCGATCCCTGCCCCCAACTCGTATGCGAACAACGCCTACTCCGTGTACGTAATAACAGGAGAATTAGTCGTGGAGGGAGAGAACCGCCGATGCATACACTATCTTTTTTTTAAGTATACAAGGAAGTAGTGGTATCATCATCGGTAGCGGTGTTTTTTATGCTGGTGTTTGAGGGCGAAACGGTGCCGTGGGCTCCTCCTGTCTCAGGGTAAGTCTCTTATCATCTCGCCACGCGACCTCGCCTTTATACACTTACAAGCGCCACGAAATGATAAAACGTACACCCTCGCGTATCCCGAGAGAAGCATATATATATATATATACAACAAGTATATGTACATTGAGAGAGCCGCGCCGACGAGGAGTAGATAGGCGGCGGCGGCAGCGCTGCCGAGAGAGAGAAAAGGCAAAAATGGCGCTTACACCCGACAACGACGACGACGACTATACTTACTGGACAGGACTGGGTTGTTTTACTTATCCTCCTCTGGGTTATCACTTTATACATATTCTTCGAGTCTCGATTAAGTAATCTTTCGTGCTCCCACTAGCTGGTAGGGTTAGCTTGCTTCATTTCTCTCTCTCGCAGCTTTTCTTGGAGCAGCCGGCTCGAAACGTTTTGGAGCAGAGGCCAGGCCCTTCGTTAAAGGACAAGGACTGGATGGGTACATAACATAACAGTGGAGCCTGGATTTCTGGGCTCCTTTGCTGGGTCGTACATAGGGACTACGATCGAAGGGAGGATTAAATATAGGTCAGGACACTTGGTAATGTTGTTTGTTTTCCTCTATACGTGCTTCCATAGCTGTATATGTTATGTGGTAGGTCCTTTCGTACCGTTTTAATCAATGGGATGCTCTCTTATAGGACTAAGTATAGGAAAGTATTCTTATATCAGTCTTTTGTGCAAATAATGATTAGGTATGTGTTACAGTGACCTGTATGTGTGTGCGTACCGTAACTCGTTTTTAAAAACTATTTAATAGTTTCCCAGCAAAATGCAATGCAATAATTTTTTTTATCAATCAAGCTCGAGTCGTTAAATACTCATTTGTGTGCATGGGATGAAAAAGTATTGGTTGAGCAAAGAAATAAATGCAGTAAGTATACCTAGAAATAGCTAAAAGTTTATTTTAATGTTACTTTTTGTCGCACACTCCCAAAGAAAAACGTATGGTTTATATACCTATACCTACTTAAATGACGAAACACTCGGTCCGCAAACGATTCCAATCGAAATATGTATGAGATCATCGAGCTTTGCGTATATAAATAATAAAAAATCACGGAATATTTCTAAAACTGCTCACTACACACTCAGAAGCTATGTATAGTGTTTATCATATTTACGTTACTTACCGCTGATGTCTCCAATTCCCAAATAATCGTCAATTTTGAAACAACTATGGGGCATTTTGATACTTACAGTTGAAAAAGAAGCTACATTTATTATTGCCAAGTTCAAAATACGCAATTATATCCGTGGACGTGGAGGAAAAAGAATTTTGGTCGACACATACTTCCACGTACAGGTCTTTTCTTTTCCTGTCTCTTCCTATATGCTTATAGTTTAAGAATTCTACATCATCATGTGAATAAACAAGTATATAATATATACAGATTACATATAGGTAAGTACAGTTACAGCGAATTTCATACATAATATAAAATGAAGAGTTTGCAAACTTGCACGTCGAGTTCAATCACGCCTCGTGCTTCTTCGTTCTCTCTTACCTTATTTTTTCTAAGTAATTGCTTGGTAGGTTTCCTATAAGTATTTAACGTTTTATTTATTAATTTTTTTTTTTTTTTTTTTTTTTTACAAACAACGCTCAAGACTTATTTACTATAAAATCTTCATTATGGTTTTTTGGTGTGCCGTACTGGCAGTTTTCATTTCAAATTAATAAATAGTATTTACTTGTGCATGAAAGGATAAAGAAGAAGGACGACGACGATGAGAAAAACAATTTATTCGACAATTTGCTTCTGACGCAATAGTGAATCACAGGATATTTAAAATTCTGGTACAGCAAATCTCTCACAATTAAATGCGCACAAAATACACGAATGCAAAAGTTGTGACGATTTAAGTAAGTACATGCATATGTACAACTGAAAAGCAAACGCGGTTTATTGCTCCCATTAATATAAAATAGGTACATGCAACTAATGAATATTCAAGAGAGGAGGTGCGACGACGATTGGGAGAAAATCTTGTTTTCGATGCACAAAAGTTGTTTTTTTTTTTTTTTTTTTTTTTTTTGGTTTCTCATATATAAAAGTGTATCAATTTCAACGTCAATTTTTACGAGTTTGAATAAAATCTTTGTCAGCAAGTATACTTCTTCTCATATGTACTTAACCCGTGTTAAAAATACGCGTGATTTAATCCAATCACCTGCATTTAATGTAGCAACAAGATACTTAGTACATAAAATGCATTTTTTTACTTATTTCCGTTCAGTTTTTACGTACTAATCTAGATCTACACGGAGAATCTGTTAAAAACATTTTATTTGTCAATTAAAAATTGATTTAATTAAAATATTAATCAGTCTTGTGTATAGTATTTAATTAGGATTTGCATGGTTTTGTGCGTAGTGTTCTGATTTTCATTTATTTTTGTGTCTAAATCGTGAGAATATCGTTGAGGCTAAAAAAAAAATTTGAGTATTAGGAAAATAAGAAAAGTGTGGATATCATTAGTTTCAACACCAGCTCCTTAAAAATTACACGCACACGAGGGGAGCTTTTATCCCTTGAAGTGTCATCGTGATTTTTTTCTTTTACTCTAGATTATGTTTTTCTGCAATAAAATGACTAAAATTAAAAAAGATGAACCTACTCCCTGTCAGTCAACTTTGTAGGTTACTGTATGCATTTTTTTTCACACCTCAGTCGTGTTAATAGCTCCTGTACGTTGATTACTTTTTTATCTTATTATCAACTGATAAATGATACGTAGGTATCAGACTAATAATGAATTTTTGATTGCATATATCTTGATGGGGAGAGGCTTGGAGGGAGAATTGATAGTTGTATTGTTTATTTTTTCCAAAATTTGAACAATAAGTATTAATCGGCTTATTGCTTTTTGTTGTCTTTTTTAACTATTTAATATTGTGATAATTGTTGAAAAAATAACATCAGTCATTTTATTACCATCCACAATTAATATTTGTTCCGAGAAAGAACAAATGATGATAAAAAAACGTTGTTACAAATTATAAATATATATTCTCTATTTTCATAAAGCACGATGCATATTATTTTTCTAATCCCTTTTTGTATAAAATTACAAGCTTTTGTTGAAATTCACGAACAGAGAAAATTCCCCGTTACGAGTTTACTTTTATACAATACATTTTTTTGCACCTAAATTTTTAAATATATAAAAATTCAAGGATTTCAAAAATTTCACGTGAAAAAAATATTGCTTTCAGCACAAGACCATTATATATTTATAATACATGGCTCTGGTTTGATATTTTGCCAAAGTAAAAAATAAAAATTTTCATGATGACGTATAATCGTTCGTTAGGCATTTTTATAACGTTATTTTACTATCCCTAAATTTTGAGCCTAATTATTGGTGATCAGAAATTCAAGCTTTTAACTTTATCAAAATTAGTTTCATGAAAGTAATTTTCTTCAACTTTTTATGGCCATTAGGCATATTTCGAGGCATATTTTCTCTATCAACATTATTTTTTTGAGAGGATCGACGATGTTTAAACCTCCAAGTCCAACAATAACTTGCTGTTCAACAATCACCAAACGAACAACTCATCCATTTCATTAGACATGAAAACACATAAAATTTATACTTTACGTCGTAGTTTTTATTAGGACCAATCCATCCAACGAACTTTTCGTTACATTTACGAAAATATTATTTACGATGTTTGTATGAATAAACATTTTTTTTTAGCTTTTTTTTTTTCTTGAACATTTTAAACAAAAAAATTCAAGCTAAATCTCAAAAATTAAAAAAAAAACAACAATCCTGTAACATGCTACTGCAACATGTTATTTGTAATACTTAAATTCTCGCTTTAATTTCCACGCTTATTATTATTTTCGTTAATTGTTTATTTTTTTTCTCGAAAAAAATAAATCAATCAAAAGTCTATGAAAAATAATTCAACTTCTTACAATTAAAATTACAAAAAATGTTTCATTTCGACGATACGTATGAAGTGAACTTTGAGAGGAAACAAATGCGAAACCTCTAAAACTGTAGGTATCATTGTACAGAAAAAGTTTTACACATCTACATCAGCCTGCAGTAAGTAGTGCGGAAAAGGCCAGCGCGTTCGAATGAAGTGTGCGTTGTGTGCGCCAGCAGGTATATTATAGGCAGGTGTTTATACTGTATACTCATTATAATATACTTACCCACACCCNGCACACCAGAGGATGGGTTACTATACATAAAAGTATACAGGGATACGTCCAATGGAATTACTCGAGGAATTACTCGTTTCTCTCCTTATCTGCTCTCTGTCTAACAGCCGTTACATGACAAACTTGTCTCGATGTTCTTTGCTCGCGCACCTACATGTATAGGTAACATAATATATTATACATGGTATTAAATGTAATACGATCAGCCGGCACATTTACACATACATGTTTATGTACATCGTATGCAATTCTATGAAAAGTACGAATTGAATGTCTATACACACATAACTCGTTTTATCAATTCGAATGTAAAAAAATAAATTGTTTTTCAATCGGATAAAGATGACACGAAGATAGAAAGAGAGGCAGAAATTTGCTGCGTTGCCAAGCGAAATTTCGAAATAAGTATACATCCGGATGTCCGAGCTAACGTGTATACCACCATGTAACATTCATATACAGTGGTCAGATTTGGAAGCTCCGAAGCGTATGGGCAACAACCATGTATCAGACGTAATGGTTTAAAAATTTTTTTTTATCTTATCTGTCGTTTAAACTTTCAACCACCAATCGAATTTAGCTCAAGACTTATTTACTATAAAATCTTCATTATGGTTTTTTGGTGTGCCGTACTGGCAGTTTTCATTTCAAATTAATAAATANCGAAGCCTATATATATATATATGCGCGCATAATACAAGAGAAACGAAGGACAGTCAATTCAGGACACGAACTGTAAAATTCATTGTAACGTATATTAGGGTATGTATATACAGTAAAGCAAACACGATACGTGTCCTCAAATTTCATGGAACATTCAAAAAATTGAAATAGTAATGGTGTCACGAAATTTTATAGGTCAAAAGAATAATTGACTTAGTATAATAACTATTTAAAATATCGTTGAAGTGATGAGGGAATAATACTAACGGGCTAAAGTTGAAATCCAAGCTATCATTGTTCGTCACGAATAACATATTGCATATCGGGTGGTGCAGCTCAGGTAGGCACTTGAGATTATTCCGCTTTTAGGGGTTACTCTAATCTTAAAAACACAAAAATTTACCAAAAAATATGCGTGTTCAATATATTTTTCAATAATCCAAAAATTTTGCTTCAACCAAAGTATGACTTACGAGTAGGTACGTCAATTTTTTTAATAACATGTTTTTTCTTAGAGCTTGACACCACGTGATTCAATTGAAGCTCAGGCCGCTTAATCGCTACTTCTGTAATGTCGAGCCGAAAATTGTATCTCTGATATCTCAGAGTAAGCTGTACTTACTTACGTGTGATTCCTGGGCGTATGCAGTGAAACCAACCAACCAACCAAAACTCAACAAGAAAAATAGTTGTAATGAACTCGAAAGGGCTTGGCTTTTTATTGGTTGTAATTTATTTTGCAAGTAAATGGTTCTCCTGCGACTATACTAAAAATTAAAAAAAAAAATTCCATTATCTCACCACGATCAGCTTGACCGCAAGGAAATTTTGTTTATCGAATCAACAGAAAGAAAAAACAAAAATACTGTTGTCTTTTTAAAAAACTTCATCCAGCACTCGTACTATTTATACTTTTGAATGAAGCAGCAAACGTTGGCGTGCACAGGGTGTAGAATCATCATAAACTCCTTCTCACGACATGTATATCCCGTACCTAATAATAAGGAACGAATGACGAAAAAAGATTTCAATTAATCGATTCTATAAGGTCCCTCCCCGCGCGATGTGTGCGCGGCAGCTGCTCGATGACTGGTTACATATAGGCGTGGCACATACTTACTCTACACGCAAACACACACACATACACCCACTATACTCTGCGCCAACGCGCGCGACTTCCCCTCATATGATGATTTCCTCGACGTTGAACTGTTACGTCAGTCACCACAGCTATATATACCACTTGTAGAATCACAATCGGAGGTCTTTTATATATACGTTTGAATTTGAAGCACAGAGTATCGTTCCTTCCGTATAGTATGGTAGAATTAACTAAAAATCTCATCGATATCCCGAAAAAAGAATAGGGTAGTAGTTTTAATGCATGGTTACAAATTTACACAGAATTTAACAAGTATAAATGTCAGCAAGAGCCCCCAAACAAAATGACAAAAATGGCCAAAACATGTTTTTCGCGTCAAGAAGAAGACTGCAGAACCGCACATCAAAAAGTGTGATGTAAAAAAAAGATGTGTAATTTTAATACGAAACAAATGAGCCGAATTGGGTTCAAATCGGTTCAACCTTTTTTTTGCAAATCGCAAAAAACTGCCATTTTGTGCCATTTTTTCGAAGCTCAATAACTCGCGTTCTATACAATATTGAAAGCTGAAATTTTAGCACAAGGTAGATATCGTAGCCATTAACATACACACAAAATTTCAGATTTATGGGTTATAAACTTTTCGCGAACCGCAGCAAAAACACCAAAAAAAAAAACATAAGGCCTCTCGAAAAATGTCCGTAAAAAAGTTGTTAGCCAACATATAGGTACATTTTTCAAACGTATTTCCCTTCATCTATATTGACTCTATTTAGTAATGCAGTTTGAACATAATACAGAACAAAGCGGCATTGAAGTGCAGTATTTTCGACGACAGTTGGGCAAAAATTAATGTAAAAATGAAATTTTAGTTCAAAGTTCAAACTTAATTTTCGAAAAAGAAAAAAAGGCAGAAATTTTGATGATTCGTCAAAACTTAACATACAAATCCCAATACGTTTTATACAATTTTCGTACCATCAGTATATCCGTAAATTTACAATCCGTTCATGCTCGTACGCAGTTGTACTGTTAACGCCAGTGTCATCTGCGACAATTGGCACACGTCTGCGTTCACCAATAAATGATGTTTTAATTCGAAATTCGACTGCCTGGAACAAAGTTCGGGGTTCATTGTATCCTCCTTCGATAGATTTTATCTCTCTTGAGTTGTAAAGGTTCCAAACACTATTGCTCTCCCGCGACTCTCCCGTGTCCCCTATAAAAGATTGAAGAAGCGCACTTCCTCGCACCACGAAAAATTACTACTAGTATGCGTGTAAGTTGCGATTAATATCTGTTTCCAAGGAGCTCGTAGCTCTCGTAAATTTAAGGAAGAATATTATACAGCAGCCGCGACGATCGTTAGGAAACGTGAGTCATAGGTATGCATGTATGGCAGCCCCAATGGTAACGGCAACCCAAACGTTCCTCTCCTCCAACTGTCAACAAGCAAAGATCTTTGATTCTCGTTTACCTAAAGGGAAACAACTTCCAGATTACTTGAAAGGGGAAAAAAAGAGTTTGCCTATACAGCAAACGCACGTTAACAACAACATCCCCTTCTTTTCTCCTTTATCCTATACACCTAACCCTTTCGAATCAACGGAAGAACAACAATCGTACAACCGAGTGCGATCTACTCCCCTTCGTGCTCGAGTGTTTGCGCGATTGTATAGACGAAGCCTCGAGGCCCTTTGTTATTTAGAGTGCGTGACATACGCACACCAGAGGATGGGTTACTATACATAAAAGTATACAGGGATACGTCCAATGGAATTACTCGAGGAATTACTCGTTTCTCTCCTTATCTGCTCTCTCTCTCTCTCTCTCTCCTCCCCTTGAACACTTTTCCCAACAAAAAGAGGGTCTCTCTTTTACACTACTTGTTCTCTTACTCCCCCGCCTACGCATCATATTATATATA
>NW_019379577.1:3560049-3592917 GCF_000648655.2 Copidosoma floridanum | reverse complement strand
TTTTATTATTATTATTATGATTGTTGTTGTCGTTATCATTACCATTACCGATATATATTTCTCAGGCACAAATCACACTGAAGAAAAAATTAGATTCGAAATATGTCTTTACTAAACACGAGTTTTTTGAGACACCCGTTATCATGTAATATTATATTTTATAATATTAATATTTTTTTGCATTAAGGAGTACACAATGTTCTAAAAAAAAACTCGCCATCGTAGTAAGATAGCGAACATTGTAGTTTATTTTTAAAACGACCGAATAGCGAGACAAATAGAGCAAGTAAATAACATTTGCTTAAACATGTTTTAAAAATTATAGTATCTAATAGTATTGATGACAATAATAATAATATTAAAAACATCGATTATCGATTGAGTTCAGAAACAATAAGTTGCTGTACATCGGCAACTCAGAGTAAAAAAATCAAACAGAGATAACAGATATATGACATAGAATGAGAAAATCATGGAGTCGATCGTGATTAAGTGATAAGACAAGTAAGCGGGCAAGGCAAAGCTTTTTTTTTTGTTATTGGCGCGACGACGACGGCCATCAAACAGCGAAACTGATATAGACAACACATTATATTATATCCATATTTTTTAGTTCGTTATTCGTGAAAATTAGTCACGCAGTTCTGGTGAATACCCATAGGGTTTTTATATTCTCGTGCAACACAAAAGTGAAATAAATGTTATAAAGTATGAGCTTGAAATTCTTAAGGATTGTACACAAGCTTTTGATATACGTTAAATCATGAGTTATTTTAGGATATCAGATTTAAAGATGAAATTGTGGATAAGACCATGATTTTACAACTTAATACCTTCACTGAAAATAAAGTAAAACTTATAAATCTCCTCATCTTGACTTTGAGCGTAAAAAACTACTTACAAATAAGCATGTAAATTGTATTGTCTGAAATATATATGTTTCTCTTTAAATTAGTAAACAAATTATCCTAATGTATCAAATTTCGTAATACATTCGCATCTATGCCATCTATGTATGTAATTAATTTTTTTTTTAATCTCGAGGTGAGAGTCCTCAAAGTTGAAACTAATTAGAAGCCAAAAAATATTTATCCAGGATCAAACGTTAAGTATACATTTTGAAAAAAAAAAAAAAAAAAAAAAATGATTAGCCCTTCGTTCACGCAACTTTTACAAGTTTGTCCACGATTATTCTTTGTAGGGGCACGTGGAGTCAATAACCCCTTTTATTTTCAATTTTTCAAAGCTTTTTTCCGTGGAATGTATATTTCCACGCGCAAGTACCATACACCAGAGAAAAAAATATCAAGCACAAAGTTGTCGATATGACCTCTCCGTGTGTACAATTGTTTCACGTGTGATATTCCAGAATACCAAGCTCCAAAGTTTTCACGGATAAAAGTGGCACACGAGGGAGTTGCCGCGCATCGTTGATATATTTAGAAATTGTATATATATACGTATACCATCTCCTCGTCCGAGGGATAGCGACGATTGTACGTATACGTATACATGTGTGTATGAATGACTCTTGGGCTCGCGCGTTTACTTTTACAACGACGTTGTCGGTATCGACCGCAGTCGACGACTGTGCGTGAAAAAAAAGAGCGCCTTTTTTGTCGTGTATACCCTGTCGGTGAAAGTTGTATTCTTGCCGTCTTGTTTAATTTTTTTAGCAAGTCGAGAGGACACGATTCGTAAACTTGTTACTTTACATAATAATACTTGAGTATTTTTGTAGTTGTTAAACATTTTTTTTTTTTTTTTTTGAAAAAGCACTGTTCACATTAACTTGCCCAGTCACACAGTTTCGTGTTTTTTGAATAGAGAGAAATTTGTAAATACAACGAAAAAAAAAAAATTCTTGAAATACGCTTTTGTTAGTATAGTTAACGAGGTAAATAAAAATAGAAAAAAATATTTTTGTGAATCATACGCATGGTTGACTCATAAAAGCGAAAGTCACCGAGATATATATATATGTATATATATATATGCTTAGAAAATTATTGGGAACTCCATTTTTATCAATCACGAGTAAAGTGATGAAAAATTATATTGTGCATCATCAATAAAAACGTACTTATATAATTATTTACACATTTTATCTTGGACTTTTTAGTTACAATTTTGATCTACAATTGAACAAATTAACATTTTATTTGATTTCCAGCCACAGAGTGTTTGTTTGCCAAATCAAGTATAGTGACAGACGTGTGAGGTAAGACGAGCCATTGACGTACAGAGAAATTGAAGTGAACCCAACCTTATTCGAATTTGAAATCTGAGTATCAATATGCATGAAAAAAAAGTAAAAAAATCTTGCACCATATTACATTACGCTACATTTGCTCGGCTAATCTTGTAGTATGTTGAAAAATCAATCGCAATAACTTCATTTATTCTGCCACCGACAGCCAAAAAATTAAATTAAAAAAGCCTGTCAGAAATTTTGAAAATGTTTCCGGTCAATTTCGCTCTACTGCTATATACATGTTGGTCATGGTGGTGGTAAGCAAACGTCTTCTTAGTTCACCGCCTCGTGTCCTTTACAGCATTTTTTCATTTGTCTTCTAAAATGGCCATCTCCTCCTCTTATTTATGGCATCAGCTTAGGTAAAATGTTTTTTTGTGCGAGCGTACGTAGAAAACTTTGTTTATAGTGACGATGGTCAATGAATATTGGATTTCCACCAGTTTTTTATTTTTTTGTAAAAGTTGGTATTGTCAGTTGGAGAGTTGCTTCACACAATAAAAATAACACTGTCGCATATCAAAACTAGGGAATCCCCCCCATTCGTCACTCTTTTTGCCGATTACTAGTATATTCCCTCCTCGTAAAAAGAGATAAAAGATATTTTTTTGTATTATTTTATTTCAAAATGTTTCCTGCCGTATGTTTCATTATAAATGGAATCCAACGATACTGCATTAATTGTCAGTTGCCCTAATTCGTAAGATGGTAACAAGTACTGGATATTGCGCTATTAATATACCTCCTACTCCATGATTCTTCAGAAAGTCTCACTTGAATCATGAACCCTGTTTTTAAAGTTCTGATTGTACAGTTTTTAAATTATTTATACAGATACTAAAAACCGAGCTAAAAACTAACTTATTTGTTTTTTTTTTTTTTTTTTTTTTTTTTTGCTTACTGTGATGCTCTTTCCCATAAAAATGAGCACGGCAATTTTTCAAAGACAACGTTAGTATGAGACAAGTTATCAAGAAATAAAGAGAATTACAGTAGATACTTTGTAAAATTTATAGGTAAACTCGCATAATGTTGCCGACAATGAAGCGCTCTCATCATCGTCGTCTTTTATACTCGTGTTCGTCGTCTCCCTCGCTTCCTACTTCCGACACTCTCCACGTACCAGTCACTTCCTAAGCACGTATCTATACCTCCACCTCCCCCGTTCTCTCTCTTATTTTTCCTGTCTACCTTCTACTGTATTATGGATTAATCCATCTATACTAAATGCTAATGTAAATTATTTTTTTATAATTCCAGTTAAAGTAACAACTCTCGTTTAAGTTATTAGGAATATATTTGGGAAACGTATTCTTTAACGGTTTGAAGTAAGTAAAGTAAATTTAAGGATAGGCATTTCACTTGAAAAATAAGTAGGTATTGCTCATAATTTTATGGGCTAGTTAAATGGATGATAAACTCAATCCTTAGTTTCCAAACATATGTTTTCCCAAGAAATTTTCTTTCAAATGGTAAAAAAAAAGTGTTAAAGAGTGAGGGAAGAAAGTAAGAAGCTGAAAGGGGAGATTTCGTTTGAAAATTCAATTTTTCTCATTGTTCTAAAATCATTCAGCGACATTTTTTTTATTTAAAACTGCAAGTTTATATCTTTTTAAGTTCATCTTAAGCACTTTATCGCGCTACGTATATATTTTTCTTTTTTTAACGCACGACTTTTGCTCTCTTGGCACTGGTCACGTTTAAAAATACGCCCGAGAGTCCAAGACTCTTGATTTCTTTCTTTCTCTCTTCTAGATCAAATGCTTTCACGCTGGCGGTCAAGTTTACTATTGATTTCTTTTACTCGTGTTTTTTTTTTTTTTTTTTTTTTTTCTTTCTACGCTGCCTCTTCGCGCGACAATAAGTTCAGCGCCAAATTTAACTCCATTGCAATGCGAGCAACTTGTGGTTTTTTATCTTTTTTAATTTTTTTTTTTTCAAAGTACCGATCTGTCCTAAGTAGTGTTGGTAAAAACGCAAATAAGTCTTTTGATTAAAACGAAATGTCAAGTGCATACGGATGTTCTCAATCAATCACTCTCAGAACGCAGCAATATTGTATTTATATTACAAACTCGAATCGTAAAAAAAAATCACCCTCGGAATCACCCCATGGATCAATAATTTCTGCCCTTTTTTTATGACTTTCCATGTTAAGTATTATGCAGAAAAAATCATAAGTTCAATTGGCTGCCATTAGCCGTATTCACGTGACCTTTTCCGTAAAAAAGAATCACCCACCTCACGAGAAAAAACATTCTTAGAACTGGATAAAACACCCATATAAGCCACATTAGAATTAAAAAAAAAAAAAAAATCAACATGCCCAAACGACGGCTGCAACAACGCAATATTCATACAGATATACATACTCGCGCGCATTCTATATACGTAGGTACACACACTGAGCAGCTAGATTAGCGCAAATGCGGACGTGACGTAGGCCCTTCGACGCGTACATATACATACGCTCATTAAGCTGCCTTGCTAGAAGTGAGAGAAGAAGGAAGAGGTGGATCAGCAGCTCGACTATTCGTCCGTCCGCTTTTTTTTTTCTTCCTCCCTCCCCCCTCTCTTCTTCCTTTGTTTCTTTTTCGTTTTGCCGTTGCTCTGGCCGACTCGCCTGAAAACTTTTGTTACCGCCAGAGATCCTTTTGTTTTTCTTTTTTGTTTGGAGGCTGCATGTTTTTCTTTCTTTTTCTCTCACGGAAGGCTTCACGATGACAGTCGATATATATATTATTATGTGTAGCGTTACTCGTGGAAAATGCATCGACGCATCTTTCTTTGCTTTAAATTAAGTTTATTGGTCGCAGTAAATGGACGAATAAAAAGCCAAAATTGATGTTTACCGGAGGTTTACTCCAAGTATTGTAACCCACTTGTAACTGTCGAGCAAAAAATTTGATTGAATTTATCAAGTCAAGGCGAGGGTGAAATCTGATTATTTTTAAAAATATATCAGTGGTGTGCATTACACTTTATACAGTAAATATTTTCCTTGTACATATGTATACACTAAAAGTTACATAAAAATATACTTACTAACGACTCAGACGTTCCATAACAATAGTGGAAAAAATTCCCTGTGTCTAAGGTGATCACTGCCCGTTATGTATCCATTTAGAATAATTTAAATTGTCACGATGATTCCAGCACCAACACTTTTTTTTTTTTTTTTACATTGCCTTGAGAGTGCTTTATAATATTTTTTTGAGCAATAATGGTTTCGAAGAACCGTTTAATGATAATAGTTATAAGTTCGACTTTGCTTATTTTATTGAATCTTTTAAATATTACTTATTTCTTAGTAATGTGATCTAATAACAAATTAGACAATTGAACAGTGAATTTTTTTTTTCTTACTGTACTAACGATTACCGTGAAAAATATCAATCGATTGATGGCAACTCTCCACCCGAGAAAAGCCAGTAGATAGGTATAATGAGATAACTCGGCTCTCTGCGATACGCTGCAGTAAAAAATAATAATTCGACGTTTTAGTTTAATCAGACTATTAAATTGTTATAGTTCTTCCATTTCTATCAATTTCACATTCGATTGACTCAATTTCACACTTGAGAACTTTTTTTTTTTTTTTTTTTTTTTTTTTTTTTACCTCCTTATATGTCAAGTAATCCCATTCTTCATTGCAGTGCACAATTATAGACAAACTACTGTGCAACATGTCTTTGAAATGGTATTAAAGACTTTTATTGGTGTAAAGTTTGTCCAATCCGTAACAGCCTTCAGCCCCTCTCTCTATTTTTTACTTTTATTTCGTTACGTGAAATCGAATCAAAAAAGAACGCGCGTGGCTTGCACGTACGTACCTACATACATGTAAATTGTATATTAAAGCCCACTATATATATCTTCTCCCCAGTCGTCTATACCAAAAAAAAAAGAGAGCGTTCACCTGTACATGTGTACCTCCTCTCTTTCTTTGACGACGAGAGATACAGCCACCGATGATGCTAGTTGATGCTACCTCAGCAACGTCTTCTTGAAGCATTCTGACTTTTTTTTTTTTTTTTTNGTTTTACAGCGCGAATTATTAGTGGACAACGGTCGTTGTCTTGCACGAAATTGTCAAGTATCTAATCTAAGGTAATGGTAGCGTTGCTGCCCTGTTTTTAGGAGTGCAGAATCACCAACGTTCTCTCAGTGTTGCACCAGCCAATCACAGGAGATTCAAGGCAGCGGCTGCCTTTAATTAGCAGCAGCTGCGTCTATAGTTCTTTTTCTCGCGAGGTAGGTACTGATTACGAGTGCCGTTTCGTCTCGAGCACTTTTTCCTCAGAGTCTTTGGTTTTTGCTTCCCCATCGAGCCAGTGTTCCTATCGTTCGCGTGGTTCTGCTTCGCCAAGTTGAGCTTGATTGCCAAACCGTACATTCGATTGTATACAATATATATTATACGGGCAATGGCAGAAATTTTCTATACATCATTTCCAGCAAAATGTCAACGGTAGTAGTACCTAGGTATATATGTTTCGCAAAACCAATATAGCGTCATCGACGCTTTCTTTACCTCAACGTTTCTGTACCGCGACCTACTACTGAAATTCGGTGTGTGCACATTTTACCTCGCATTTTACATACACAATATAACTTTTCTCAAAAAATCGTTCTTTGATTTCTGGTAATTTATTTTTCAAAGTTCAATACCACTCGAGCAAAAAGAAAAGAAAGTACTTATAAGATACCGTGTGCAAAAAAAAAAAAAAAGAAAGAAAAAAAACAAAAAACAAAATTAATTTTAAACACGACCCTGCATCATCAGCCGCACCACACGATTGCAATCCATTATGCCCATGGATAGCTGAAACCCATCAGTTCGGTAAACAAATGACCAGCAGGAGCTAACCGTATATACGTATAGAGTCTGGCCGTATATCGTTTTTCACTATATATACACGTGCTCTCGAGAGTATTAACCACATACAAACACGTAAATGCTTTCAGCCAAATGAATACGAGTGCTATCGAACGCCCATCTGTCTAGTTGTACCTCTTCTTTCCGTCTCTCTCTCTCTCTTTCGTACCCCCTTACGTACAAGCTATCCTCCTTTTCTCGATTCCGAGTGAAATCCATCTGCGCGGATGATGCTTACGAGCCGGTTGTCAACTAAAAATATACATAAATACTTATTCACTCGTTCCAACGTACGAGTTTGCATTAGGTTAATTCTCGTGTGATCAATCGGCACGCCGATTACGCGATTCCCTGTTGGTACCAAAGATTTGGAATATTTTCTACTTCATACAACGCGGTGGTGAACAACTTACCCGGAAGCGAGTCAAACCACCCCCCCCCCCTATCAACCAATAACCAGATGTCTTGATTACAAAAATAGTAGTGCAAAATGTACTATTTTTACCCACGATTTTTTAAAATGTAATGATTACGTGTATATATAGAGCAGCGCGATCTGAAAGATATTGTACCAAAACGTAGCCTTAAGCAGTTCAACTGTACGTTTATTTGTCTCACCGGCACCTCTTTTATACAATTATTATTAAGTATAAGTTACGCGAGCCAATTGGATACTTTTTTTCGATGATGTCTAAAAACAAGTATGATGCATACAATAGAGCATACAAAAAAAATTATTTTCTCAATGTAAAAAGCCATGTTTAAGTCGTTAATACTTTGAATCTTGAACAATGCAGCCTCACTAAAGTCCAACGGAATGCCCATGTTAGGTGTTCATTCAATTGTGTGCAAAATTGATTAAGGATCTCTCACCATTTGCTTTTACCTGGTGTATACACGCAACACTATCTTACAGATATTATACAAATTCATATTGAATACTAATTATCGTACGTGTACAACGTTGCTACGTGCTTTTCATTTTTAATATTATTGTAAATTATGATGTATTGCAATAACTATATATTATGAGACCTAAGCGTGTATTTTTAACTATTCATTGCCAAAAAACTGGTTTAATTTTTTTTTTTGTGTTCTTCTTTTCTGTTGCAGGTGAGTTGCAGATGCCAGCCATTGCAAACCTATTGATTATCAAGTGAGTTGTAACACATCATCCCTTTCCTCCTTAAAAAATACTAATGGTAAACAGATCGAAACATTTGCAAAACGCATTGAAATTTTTTAAAATACACTTGTCCTTTTTTTTTTTATTCATACAAACGTAGAGTAAATAAATTTTTGTATTCTCCATTAATCGCTTACCTATATACTTGTAAAAGGAAAAATCCAAGCAAAGAGAAAAACACAGACGAAATCCATTATGTATTTCACGACGCTGGACCGCAAACCCAGACTGAAAGAAAAATTAACTTTGCCCGGTATAATATATTGATGCACGCTATACATAAACAGGGCCAACTACGGGCTCATGAATAAATTCTATTACGTGCAGTCTCAAATGGGAATAAAAAAGGGGCAACGGCACCGCATCAATGAAAAAAAAGTTTTCCCAAAAAAGAAAAAACTCTGGATACCTCGTTTTTTTTGGTGAGTCCACTGTACTTTGGCGCGTCGTGTCGATGTAAGTCAATTTTCGCGCCACGAACGGAAAAGCTCGATCGTGTTTTATCGATGCCCTCATGGATGAAGGATACCTCGTTTTTGGCTTTGTGGATTAAAAAAACATCGAATTTTTTTGTTGGGATCGAAAATACGAATGCGATTGATCGAAAGTTACAAGTATATCAATCGAGGTTTTAAGGATCAAAACGTGTTGTTTTTTTTTTTGGTATAGACTTGAGTATATTTATGACGAGTTACTTTTTACATAGTATATTTTAAGAAATAAAAAATTCACCGAAAAATGAAGAAAAAAAATAAAATAAAATAANTACGGATAAATAAGAACGACAGAGAGTAAAAAAATTCTCGATGCCTTACGTTGTTTCGAGTCCAATGAGAGATAAAATTGAGGAATTTTTGAAAATTATTCTTTTTTTAACAGATCATAAGCTTACCCTTTCAAATTTTGCATTAAAAAATCTGTTTTTCTGCAGATTTGGGGCTACTGATATTGTCCCCATTAATAAAAAAAAAAAAAAAAAAAAAAACTTAGATTCAAGTAATTATTAAGCTCCAAGTAAACTTGAAAGTAACAAGATAACACCACTCTCTCGCTTTTGTAATCGCAATACAATCACTTGGTTTGTATGCCTTTGAAACTCTTTTTTTGTTTTTGTTTTCCCTTCAATTAAAACTACCAAACAAAGTGCCGGCTGTCTCGTGTCATATCGCGCGTACACGGAGACGACTCGTGCCAACGAGGTCGCGGAGGCGGCGAATGTCGGCCACCTGACTCCTGTTGTTTACCCGCCCAACTCAATCTACACCCATCTCTTTTGGTGCGGCCGAAGCATCAGCATCTCGAGCGCTTTTTCCGTTCCCAACCCACATAGTGCAGTCGTTTCGAGGGCCATAGGGAGGGGGGGGGGATAAATTTTGATGAGGCGCGCGGGGGTGAAACATTCATGCATCGGGCAATGGAATTCGGGATACGAGGATTAAGCGTCACGTCGCGGTGCGCACATCGTTTGCACGTGTCACCGGTATTATTACGACGAGGCTGCAGCATGATCAAGTATTAACTCGGGCCTGTGTGATTTATTAACGCCACGAGAGCGATGGCTCACGTGAAACTTGAATGAAGAAAAACAAAAAAACAAAAAACCAAAAAAAAAAAACAATACACATCAATGATTCTGGCTGTGAAAATGAGCCCTATACATCACACACACACACACAAATTTTTTTTCTTTTTTTTACTCAAGTTATTAAGTATATTAAAATGACGTGTGTTAGGATGAATGTTTTCTGTGAAAAATTGTCCCTTCTCTGTTTTTTCAATTGGAAAAAACAAAAAACAAAAAAAAACCTCCAACATCGTTGCTCGCTCGTTGTTTAGGGTTATCATCCTACACACTTGATTATCTTCGACAAATTAACTCGAGCAAAGGAAATTTCCCGAAATTTGCGCAAAGCCGTCAAAATAACGCTTTATTTATAAGATTCAATTGAAAATGAAACCATTGAATCTTTGGCAATTGGCAAACAGCACGTGTACATCAATGTACAGCAAAGAAATAGTTTAGGTGCTGAATTGCTCATTAAAAACAAAAAAATATATATCATCGGTAAAGTGCGTGACGAGGCATGACCGCAAAAAGTTTTCGTCAAAGGCAAAAACAATGTGGGGGTATACGGGTGAGGGTGAGCGAAACAAAGACAAAAACCATCACCACCACAGGCACGGATATACATATAGACCATCGCCTAGATCACCCTAGATTACACTACGAGGAGGCAGCAATAACAAAAACGAGGAGAGGAGGTGTGTTCACCTATAAAAGTAAGCCAAGTGTGCTGTTAGTATATATATATTCGAGCTAACATACATATGTACGTATATGCATTATATGTCGCAGGGACGTAAGCACCAACACGTACTCGCCGTTTACGTATGTGCTACAACCTCCCCTTGCATGGGGGGTGGCTCGGGAAAAGCGTCGCGGCGACGACGGTGGTGACTATACGTAGAGGAGAACGCATATATATACATACATAAATACATAGATATATATTTTACACTGAAAGCCCAGAAAATCAATATAAGCTCCGGCTCGTTTCCTCCTATATATACTCTTCCTAGAGCTGAGCTCGCAACTACTCGGTGCGTATAACGTACATATATGTATATACACGTTATAGGTCTCACTTCCGCTCTACTCTCCCACGCGTATATAGTATGACGCTTGAATACAATATATTATATACATGTATAGGTTGTAGGTATAAAGTTCCGCAGCCCCTACTTATGCATTACGTATATTATATACCTACTTCGTATGTAATCTTATTTGTATTTGTTGAGTGTCGCATTGTCATCTCGCGAGATGCGCTTACCGTATACCCGCGTGTACTGTATACGTACAGGAATACACAATATACACATTGACTTTTAATAGCTCGCTTGTCCTCTTTTCCTATTCATATTTTCGCCGATGGTTTCTTATGCCCATTACCTTTCATAACTGCCGTATTAGTTTTATTTTTAATTTTTCAATTAACTTACGCTACACTTAATCTGTGTAACTTTGCATTCCCAACGTTAATTTTTACGTACACTTTCTGCAAAAAATGCAAAAACATTTTTTATCTTGACCTGTTTATGTTGAACTTTTTATTTTTTTTTCTTCTTAATGCCATTTATTTACTTGCTTCAACTTTTTAACTACTTTTTATACATTTAGTGAGTTTCACCGCATATTTTTAGACTTTCATTTATTTCTACCTCTTTTTAATTCTAAAAAAGTAAAACCCGTTTCATTCGTTGTTGAAAGGTTTACTAAAAACGTTGTCTTGATGCCATTTAAAAAAAAAGTGGAGTAAAATAAAACACTCGATGAACAAAACACGCTCGAACCGCATTCATGTAGAGGAAAAAAAAGTCATCTCGTGATTAATTACAACCTGAAATATAAAATTAACAAATAAAGTACTGTGTTTATTAAAAAAAAAAAAAAAAAAATTAAATTAAAAGTAATGCTGTAAATAAATACGGTATACTTTTAAATATTGCGTTATTAAGTATATGCTTATTTAAAATACTGTACACATACTAACGTTGTGTAAACAGCAACACACAAGACAAAGTAAAAAAAATAGGATTTGCAATAGAAATATGCCTTCCTTGAAATAGATTTTAAGTTTTTTTTGTAAGCCGATAGTAAAAATTTCTTTCGAAAAAAAAAACGCACTTCAAGACAAAGACTGTTGTTGTCATACTTTACTCGTGTACGATGATTTCAATGATGTTCAATAAATCTGCAATAAATCTGCACCCCCTGAGTCATTCGAACGTGACTATACAGGAGAATTTTTGTAAAAACTCGCTCCTCGGTGTTCTGCAAAGCGTATAGTTACCGCAAGCTTCAGCTCCCATGTAAAAGCTCACGATTCAAATGCCGCGACAGTCACCTTCCCCCTCGGGTTCTCTCCCTTTCATATCCTCGTACCCTCCGTACAAGGGAGTAAAAGAGGCTTCACGTGCATTTTATACCTCCGACTCTTTTCCCTTTCGATGAAAGTATATATACTTACATCACCGTGGAGAAGACGCGCGCACTTTCGCCGTTCCGTCCCAGCCTCGGACTGCACTCTTGCGTCATTAATTATTCGATGGAAAGGCCCGTCCACCACAGACCCCCACGTGTGTGTATTGTATAGATAGTGCAAGAGCGAAGGTCGTGTCTCGTCGTCCCACGAAAATAGAAAAAGACTCTCTCCGCGAGTGTGTGCTCGATGCCCCCGCCCGCTACGTGTATGTATAGTATACTTAGATACACTTTTTTCTCTTTCTTCCTTTTGATGCCGTGTATAATGGAGGATAGGATTGGAGTAGCAGCAGGTGATGCTCTTGACTCTTGATACTTGCCGAGAGGGCCAGACTTTTCACGGAGGATGGGCACGACTGCCTCGACTTTGGTCTTGTGTATTTTTCCTGTGTTGTTTTGTCCATCGAAGGCACACCACGTACAACGACCAATTTCCACTCCTTGCTCGTTGTTGTACACCCAAGGCTTCCTTCGATCGTGTTCACGCTTGAATATCCACGACTCGCCTAGCGACGAAACATTCGATTTTTTCCTTACTTTTTTACCATTAGTTTCAATGTTACAGCACACAAAAATTCCTTACCTGAAAACGCCGATGTGAATCATGGCAGCAGCTCATTTCTTAAATAACGAATTGTCCAAGAGTGGCTTACATGCAGTACTATACTTCTGGAACAGAGAAAAAAAAAAAAAAAATTTACAACAAAGCTGTCCAACGGTATTATTATTATTTTTTTTTTCCTGTTTTCTAAGCACATAAAAATTTGTTCCTCCTGCGTGCGTGGTATAGCTCTCTGCGCGGGCGATCACAGCGCGCATACGTCCACGACGGCACTTGCGTAATTGCTCTTAATTCGGTGTAAGCCAGCCGGACCCAGGCCTGCTTCCCCCTCGATAAACACATGCCTGTCGCGCCACCGTGCAGCTAACCGAACTGCTGCGTGTGGTTTTATCTTTTTTTGTTTTTTCTTCTACTTCGGCGAGCTGGACTCTGAAATGTTACGGCTCAAAGTCCTTCTGCGACGGCACAATTAAATGCTTTTAGTACCTACTTTGAATCGCTCAAGCGCAACAAGCAGGGATGCCTGCGTGTTGATTTGAACTCTGTGATTCACGTAGATGAAATATTTCAAAGGAATATTGGGAAAGAATCAAGACAACACATCGCATCGTATGGGTTAATTCTACTAACTCGATGGTAGTAACGGTTTGTTTGCATTGCAAGTAAATGAATCAAATGAAATGAATGAAAAGCATCACTGAATTTCATTAAACCACATATATTCTAGAGAGTCTCCAATCACCCACTATTCAGTTAAGTTGCGTTTGATGAAAATCATGGATCAAATGATCAAAGCGATTGAGTAGTATACACTTGAAAAACTGTGTATCTTTTCTTCTTACTTTGTAAAACCAAGTAGAACATTATAAAGAGTCCCGTTGTGCAACGTCGTTTACAATGGAGAATCATGCCTTTGGTATTTAACAAAAACATTTTTAAATCCATGGTAAAGGTAACTCAACAACATTCAATCATTATTTTTTATCTCCAAAGTTATGGCCAAAAGTTGCTTGTTTTATTACAAAGATTAGAGCTTCTATTAAAACAAAAACTAATATAATTTAAAATTGTCCCAAACTGTACATAGTTATTTTTACCCATGTATATGAACATATTTAATATGTACTGTTGAAAAATAATAAACTTTATTAAATGAAAGTAATTTCTACAAAAACAACTGAATATTAAATGAGATCGATTTTAATTCCATCACTCTTAATTCTCTTAGTTATTGCAAAATGATTCTTTTTCTTTAGCATCGCAGTAATCTTTTACCGATTTGAAGCCCTTTTTCATAGCAGTTGGTGCCATTTGACCAGTTGGTTTCTTTCCTTGATGTCTGAGACAAATACTGCAATTGCAGATTCCTCTGCACACTGGGCAAGACCAATGCTAAAAGAATTAATATTAAATCACCATTTTTTAATTCGTATGAGTTACAAGTTTGAACAATTAAAAAAATTACTCACAGGATCCTTCAGAGCTTCAAGAGCTGACTCTCCGTACCTTCCTTGTAGGCAAGGACCACAAAATCGACCTTTCACACCAGTACATCTACCAGACCGGCATAGCGTTTTGAAATCCTTTGTTTTTTGTCTGCACTGGTGACAACTCGTACCATTATGTGGGTCATGGTCTTTATCGCCCGCCCTTAGAACAACGCAATCCAACATTTCTTGCGTTATCTCATCAGGCGTTGGAATTTTGCTGGGATCATAAGTCACCTTGGACATGTTATAAACCTTTTTTTTCTTTTGGTACTTTTCAGCGTACTCTTTCAAAGTAAAGTGTTTACCGCCGTTTCCATCATCGTCATCCTCATCATCATCATCATCAGCATCAGCATTGGATGTCTTTATGCTCTTAAGCTTCTTACGTCTCTCTGAGCTGGGCATGTAAAGGGAAACATCAGCTTCATTCTCCTCTTCATTTTCTTCGTCCTCCTCTGCACTGGAGTCAAAAAACGATTTGAACGAACACTTCAACTCACGCACGACCTGAAAACCTCCATCCTTGGGAACCTCAACATCATCCTTCCTACTCGAAGCTCTGGTGTTGTACTTTTTTGCTTCTAATTCATCCTTTCCCTCGTCATTGTTATTTTTTGGCCTGGACGCATATCTAGTCTCGTACTTCCTAATGAAAACTTTTTGAGCTTTTGGTGAGCCCTGAGGACGATCCCTGCGCCTCTTTTTAGGCTTCTTTGGCTCCTCTTTCGACGCTTCCTGCAGTTGGTTCAGCTCGTTTCTTTCCTCTTCCGTCTCGTCCAATATTTTTTGGAACTAATAAAGAATACGACAAGGTTGATTTTAGTTTCGATTGCGGATTTTGAATAAATAACTCAACCGTTTGTTTTGCTTGTGAAAAAACAACTCTTTGAACTCTCTTACCGCCGCGCGCATCTCGGCGATGTTTTTTCTCCGAATGGCATCGTAACTTTCTCCGTCAGACTCGCTCATTGTCGGCACAAACTCAAAGTATGTGTTGTGTACAAAAATAAGGGTCACTTTTATTCTAACACTTTACAAGTTTGAAATACTTAACAGTTGAGAATTTAAAAAAACCGAGTGTTACAAGTAACACTTACAACTTCGAGAACTTAACCTTCGAAAGTTCAAAGTGTATTGTCTGAGGGAATGCTAGGTAAACGTGCAAAATGTGCAAATACTGCAAATGCAAACTGATATGACGCAATGACGCACCATGCAACCTGCAACAACTGTAAATGCAGAAATTAGTCGGCAATGTAGAAACTCAAGTTGATTCATTCGTGAACTAATAGGTTCGTTCAAGCCCCTTTTGGTTCGGTTCGGTTCTCTTAACAAAATATATACCTATTTATACAGAACCAGTTCTGTTTGCGGTTCCCTATATACATAGGTATATTTTGTTAAGAGAACCGAACCGAACGAAAAGGGGGCTTGAACAAATCTTATGGCTTTTTCACTTACGTTATCCGAAAAAGTGCATTGGTAAGAAATTATTACTTTGACCGAACGCGGTTGACATGACGTTCCGGTAGTTTTGAAAGGTATATGTCTGTGGGGTCGGGTTTTGACATGAGCTAACAAGAAATCAATTATAATTGAATATTTGTACTTACCGTGTTGACATTTTAGACTCCAATTGCACATTAACTGGGAAAAAAAAGTAAGAGATCGCAAGGAGAAGAAAAAAGTTGACAAAGGAAGTACTTCTTATTCTGCTTCTAAACATACTTACACAATGAATTCCAAACAATCGTTGCTTCCATGTCAAGTTTCCCAAGATTTGTGCCTTCCCATGACCCGAGTAAAGATAATCGTGAAAAGTTCTCCTGGGGTGGAAGTTATATCTCAGGATTGCCTTTACTTGATGACAAAAGTCACGGTTAGTAAAAGCACTCGTGGAACATTGGAGTACAAACATTTGGCCGACGTTGTGCACTCCAGCAAGAAATTTGAATTCATGTGGGATGTCATACCTTAGAAGATAACTTTCAAGCAGTTTAAAGAAATGATGGAAGCTAAGACATCAGAATCCATGTTGGATTCCAGTGATAAGAGCAATGACTTGATAAATAATGACATCGATAGAGATCAGATTGATAGTGAGGACGAAGAAACAAGTAGGAGCAGTAGTAGTGCTAGTAGTAGTGAATCAGAGTATGTAAAAATTCTTTGGGACGTCGGGGTTTAAGTGACAGCAGTTAATTTACAACTGTATTGTATTAGTTGAAAAAAAATGCATACATTCATATACTTTATTTTTTAATAATTTTTTGACATGGAAATTTAATCTGCTATTCAATGAAAAATATGGAAACATGAGGTACATCAGTTGTTTAAAGTATGAATGAAAAAATTAGCTTATAGTCGTAAATTTAAAGTAAAATTTCATTTTAACTTACAATAATGATTCTTAAAAAGTAATTCTTTCTTAACTACAGTTATCATTGATATTAATCCCATTTCTGTGTATTCAAACATCTTAAAATTGTACTTGGTAATCTCGTTCAAAACACACATAGGTAGATATAACTTGATAAGTAGCAAAGATCTGCTTGACTACAGTGACACAATACTCTGTGAATAAAAATAATCTGAGTTTAACATTCCTTTTTCAATAAATGATGATTTTAGTTTTACAACTTTGCACGTATATGAAACAATATACCTCGTTTGTTGAATGGTTTCAAGCACGGGTACCTGCCCTCCACACATTTCATAACAAATCCTTGTCATCATCATCAGCTAGAACGTACACACATATATATACTTACTCGCTAAAATGTAGGGCGAAAGTGTGTGTACGCGAGGAAGAGGGCAAAGTGGCAGAGCTAGGGTCTTTATCGCGCCTGTTAAATCAATAAAGCCACACGAGCCGCTGACAGTGCTGACACTTGAGTCGACTCTTTTCCTCTGGGGCACACATCACGAGCAAGAAAAAAAAAGAGCTCAAACCGCACCCATCAGTAGGTACTGTCATCATGTTCGTATAATGTATTCTATACTACACACGTATACCTACGGACTACAGCTTGTTCCGCCTCGCTTTGTTCCGGATTGACGCGTGTATACCCATCACCAACCTGCCTACCTTCCTGCGCCTACTTATATATACTTCCATCACTTCTCCTCCTCTTCCACTTTGTTTTTTTATTCGTTAGGTATGTAGATGTACGTGCTTGTTTAGCTACACTAAATTGGAAGTAAGTATAGCGAGGGTCCTTCAGGGAGCAAAAGTGAGAATGTTGTGCGGGCAGATGCTCCATCTCTCGTTTACACATCACCTGTTGGTGTATGTTGTACAAGGCCGTCTCTCTCTGGAGATCTGGTTTTCTTTGGATGCTCCCATGGCATAACTGATGAATTGTACCTATACATACTTGCAGTTGTTTTTCCTCTCGAGATCCCTTAAATAGTGAATCCAGGTTGCCACCAGTACGGGTGAGAGCAAATTTTCCTCTGGTGGTACACAAACACGGAGTCCTGAAAGCAAAAGTGGCGCGTCTTCATTCACACTGATTGGCAACAATTTTTAAATATACATATCTTGCGTTGTTTTCTTTGCAGTAAGGATTGAATGAAAATACAATAATTTTGTATACTCTCTTTATCGGCCGTAGTTTGATGTAGTTTGACAACTTTAGGGAAATCCAAAATCTCGTTGTTTCGAAGGAGACAATCAGCGTGCCAATTCAAACTCATGCAATTACATCGTCTTCTCCTGCCAGTCGTGGACAATAACCAAACGCACATTGTAACGGATGCTAATTGACTACTCGTGATTAAAAAAAAAACAAAAAAAAAAAACAAAATCAATCGCACTCAATCACATGGTATTGAAGCATGTGTGTGCGTTCGATCGATTGGTGTATACCTATATAATTACTCGTAACGTCATCCATCATGTGTGCAATGGAGGACTATCTCTTATTTTTAGCACTAATTTGATCGATCATCGACGAAAGGACGAGAAAGAGAGTTGTAGAGAATAATTTTCATAGAGCGGTTACGTCTGTGCATTCGTATTGGTAGAATTTTAAGTGGTGGGTCACAGGTAATCGCCAAAGGAATTATACACTTTCGCAGCCAAACCAACGGGGTTTAGTAGTAACGTAAATCACATTCGATTTGCATGAAAATTTAAATCCATTTCATCGATGAAATTTATTCCAAACGAGAGTTATCTTTGATAAAATTTTACAACATGTTATTACACCTACTGGTTAAAAATAACGTAGATTTCGAAAGTTATTTATTTATCCGACGATGACGCAATGAATTTAGTTTTTGGATAGAAAATTTTGTAAAAAAAAACAAATTGTCATAAACATTTATTCAGATAAAACGGGGCTGCTGGTGAGTGTATTTTTTGTTAAAACTTGGATAATATCCCACCGGTAATCATATCATGCGTACGACGGAGAGATGAAAATAATGTAATGATAAAATAAAAACATTCCTGCAGACAGGATTCGTTTTTTTAAATCTTTTTTTCATCACAAGCGGGCTCTGAATAACAGGTGCGTGGTTACTTAAATATCGACGCCTCGGTAAGAAAAACGTAAAAACAGAGATCGAAACATCTAACGGTTTTTTCTATGAAACTCATTAGCGTCGAGTAGTAAGCAAAGGTATAGTCTTGTGTGTGAATTTTGGTTCCCATAAAGTATCGAACATTGTTGTACACGGCTATCTGGTTAATTCAAGGCTCTTCACACGAACTTTCGTTTGCGGACCCATTTACGCGATACTTACCCTTAAAAAAAAAGACTCGTGAGTTGGGTGGAAAAAAAAAAAAAGAAAAAAAGATTCCTCGGACATGTGCCACTGTGCTCGGCAGACTCGAAAAAAACGAATGAGTACCGATTTATTTTCCATTCAAGCCAATGGGACGCGAACTGCGCAGAATATGTGTGGACCTTGAAAAATTTGAACCGCAAAAAAACAATGCCCAATGAAAAACGAAGCGATGGGCTGCTATAGTGTATACTGCTATAGTGATTTGAAAAAAAGCGCATCAAAGTCAAATAAAAGCAGCGGGCGCTCTTTCCGTTCCGTTCGGATGCGCGTGTATTATATATATATATCAAACGCGGGTGACATCATCAGCACCATCATCACCGACACATATGACGTAATGCCACTCGTTATTTTACACATACATATATCGTTTGTCCATGTGGCTCGTGTTCATTGCCGTATGTAGAGGCACCCATCATTTGGTCGGTTGGCCAGTTTTTTCATCGTCCCTGCCTCGCGGGGGGAACTGTAATATATATATTCATGTCGTTGGAGAGATCCAACATTTATTATTGTCCATGTACCTATGATCATTGCTCAAGCGGTGAAGAGTTTATACTTAATTATTATTTTTCATCGGTCAATCGGCTCGGGAGTAAATTATTTTTTGTCGTGGAAGTAAATATACATATATGTAGTATATATACACTGAGAGAAAGGAAATGATAAAAATTATGGACAAATTCCAGCAAAAATTAACACTCCGCGCGGTAAATCATAGGCAAATAGTAAAAAATTATGGTTACAACAGTAAACCTTAGAAGGATCGGTTGAGCTTTCGCGCATATTTTCCGATCTCTTTACCACGGGTACACCTTGCACGTAGTAATATAACACATACCTAAAGAAAAAAAGAAAAGAAAAAAAAAAAGTAGTTGTAAAGAGAAATATTATCGATTTTTGTTGTTCCACAGGTAATCCGAAGTTGTGGGCTTGGCGTGTACAGAACGAAAGGAAGGATAAGCGCAAGCTAACCGATATAGAGAGGTAGAGAGCTGTGGTGTTGTCAGCGGGTGCCAAGGGCGGCTGCGACGGCGGCGGCGACGAGTAAAAAACGACGACGACGACGACGAAGGAGGCATTAGCAGAATGACGACCGACATCTCGGTGCAACGGACGGGCTGGGACCCAGCGCTCCAGCAAGAGATCGTCGACGAGTACGAATACGATGGGGGAAACTCGAGCTCTAGGCTATTCGAGCGCTCGCGCATCAAGGCTTTGGCCGGTCCGTACGACATTTACTTTTTTTTTTTTTTCTTTTCTTCCATTCCATAAATCACGTGTACACAATAATATAATAGTTACGCTTCGACACGCGACGCAAAACAAATAAAAAACTTGTTGACTACACGTATAAATTACACATCAGGATACAACTGCGTACCGTGTAATTTCGTCACCCGATCTTTCAACTGTGCATACATAATTTCGGAACGGACCCAACGCACACCCACTTATCGCGCAAAAAAAAAATTTGCTCAACCGAGTCGCCCCCGACGACGACGCCTCGTTATGCAACTGCAATGTACATTTGTATCGGACACGTGTACACACACCTACGCGTGTAAAAACATCATACAATATGACGCGACAAGGCTCGCATCGGCGCGTACAATGACGCGTATATTTTTCAATTTAACGTATGTACATATCATACATACACTCGTTTTAATTCAATTATTGTCATATGTAGGTAAAAACCGGAGAAATTACTCATAGACGCGGATAAACCATAAATTGTATACATAAAGATTTAATCTGCCGCGCACGTGCAAATATATGTATATATATGTATATACCCTCGCTGCCTGCCGAGTCGCAGATGATGCCAAAGGTCGTCGCGGCGCCAGCGAGGATGAAATTTGTTTTCTCGGAACGGTTGCTCCTCGAAATACCCTCACGTGCTCGCGCGGCAATGCAATCGTATGCATATACTCTCAATTTAAATATGACGCGACGCCTGTAAACAATGTACTGATGGTACCTACATTTATACGTATATTTCGAGAGTCGCGTCTTTCGAAACGCTCGATCGTTTTTTTTTATATTATTCATGACACTTGGTGAGTGTAAAAATTAATAACCACAACCCCCTCCCAATTGTCTGTTCAGGCGAGCGCGAACTGGTCCAGAAGAAGACCTTCCAGAAGTGGGTAAACTCGCACCTGGTGCGCTGCTCGGCGCGCATCGGGGACCTCTACGTCGACCTCCGGGACGGTAAGATGCTGATAAAACTCCTGGAGATCCTGTCGGGCGAGCGCCTGCCTCGCCCGACAAAGGGCAAGATGCGCATCCATTGTTTGGAAAACGTCGACAAGGCCCTGCAGTTTCTGCGCGAGCAGCGGGTCCACCTCGAGAACATGGGCTCGCACGACATAGTCGACGGCAATCCACGGCTGACCCTCGGCCTCATCTGGACGATAATCCTCCGCTTCCAGATCCAGGACATAACGATCGAGGAGACCGACAACCAGGAGACCAAGAGCGCCAAGGACGCTCTGTTGCTCTGGTGCCAGATGAAGACGGCCGGCTACCATAACGTCAACGTCCGCAACTTTACGACCTCGTGGCGCGACGGTCTGGCCTTCAACGCCATCATCCACAAGCACAGGCCCGATCTCGTGCAATTCGAAAAGTTGTCCAAGTCAAACGCCATTTACAACCTGAACAACGCGTTCAACGTGGCCGAGGACAAGCTCGGGCTGACCAAGCTCCTCGACGCCGAGGACATATTCGTCGACCATCCGGACGAAAAGTCCATCATAACGTACGTGGTGACGTATTACCATTACTTCTCCAAGATGAAGCAGGAGACGGTGCAGGGCAAGAGGATCGGCAAGGTGGTCGGCATAGCCATGGAGAACGACCGGATGATCCGCGAGTACGAGGGCCTGACGAGCGAGCTCCTCAAGTGGATCGAGTCGACGATAACCAGCCTCGGGGATCGGCAATTCGCCAACTCGCTCGTCGGCGTTCAGGCCCAACTGTCGCAATTCTCGAATTACCGTACCGTCGAGAAGCCACCCAAATTCGTCGAGAAGGGCAACCTCGAGGTCCTCCTCTTCACCCTCCAGTCGAAGATGCGGGCCAACAACCAGAAGCCCTACACGCCCAGGGAGGGCAAGATGATATCCGACATAAACAAAGCTTGGGAGCGTCTCGAGAAGGCCGAGCACGAGCGCGAGCTCGCCCTAAGGGAGGAACTCATTCGCCAAGAGAAGCTCGACCAGTTGGCAGCGCGCTTCAATCGCAAGGCTAGCATGCGCGAGACTTGGCTGTCCGAGAACCAGAGGCTCGTCTCCCAGGACAACTTTGGCTTCGATCTGGCGGCCGTGGAGGCGGCGGCCAAGAAACACGAGGCCATCGAGACCGACATATTCGCCTACGAGGAGCGCGTCCAGGCGGTCATGGCCGTCTCCCAGGAACTCGAGGCCGAGAATTACCACGACATTGAGCGCATAAACGCGCGCAAGGACAACGTGTTGCGCCTATGGAACTACCTGCTCGAGCTGTTGCGCGCCCGGCGCTCTAGGCTCGAGCTCTCGCTACAGCTGCAGCAAAACTTCCAGGAGATGCTCTACATACTCGACAGCATGGAGGAGATCAAGCTCAGGCTGCTCACCGACGACTACGGCAAGCATCTCATGGGTGTCGAGGACTTGCTGCAGAAGCACTCGCTCGTCGAGGCCGACATCAATGTCCTCGGCGAGCGCGTCAAGGCCGTGGTCCAGCAGAGCCAGAGGTTCCTCGAGCAGGTGATTGTTTTTTAGTGGTACAATGGGGGGAAGAAAAAAGTACTTGTAACACTTTCTTTTTTTTTTTTTTTTTTACAGGGCGAGGGTTATCGCCCGTGCGACCCGACGATCATCGTTGAGCGCGTGCAACAGCTCGAGGACGCCTACTCGGAACTCGTGCGGTTGGCCGTTGAGCGCCGGGCCCGGCTCGAGGAGTCGAGAAAACTGTGGCAGTTCTACTGGGACATGGCGGACGAGGAGAACTGGATCAAGGAGAAGGAGCAGATCGTCTCGACCAGCGACACCGGCCACGACCTCACGACCATCAATCTGCTCCTGTCGAAGCACAAGGCCCTCGAGAACGAGATCCAGTCGCACGAGCCCCAGCTCATGTCTGTCGTCGCTGTTGGCGACGATCTTGGTAATTGTTGGCTGATTGTGCACGCGTGTACAACGCGACGGGAACTCATGCTTATTTTCTCACGCAGTTCGCCAGCAACACTTTGGAGCCGACAGGATTCAAGAGCGCCTGCAGGAGATCCTCACCATGTGGAACCACCTGTTGGATCTGGTCGCGTTCCGACGCAAGAGGCTCGAGGAGGCCGTGGACTATCAGCAGTTGCTCGCCGATGCCGCCGACATCGAGACCTGGATGCTGGATACCAGAAAACTCGTGTCCTCCGAGGACGTCGGCAGGGACGAGGCGAACGTGCAGTCGCTCCTCAAGAAGCACAAAGACGTAACCGACGAGCTCAAGAACTACGCCACGGCCATTGAACAGCTGCACCAACAAGCAGGTACACAAGAACGGCGCCCGAACACTTAACGTATAGTGGTGGTTCGCGTGATCGTAACTCGTCTTGTTTTTTCTCCTCCCAGGACAACTCAACGAAAAAGACGCCAAGTCGCCGGAGGTGGTCGAGAAGCTCGCCAAGATCGATGCCAACTACAAAGAATTGAACGATCTGGCCAAGGTGAGAAAGCAGAGACTGCTGGACGCCCTGTCGCTGTACAAGTTGTTGAGCGAGGCCGACGGCGTGGAGCAATGGATCGGGGAGAAGAACAGGATGCTCGATACTATGGTGCCGGCCAAGGACATCGAGGACGTTGAAATCATGAAGCACCGGTACGATGGTTTTGAGAAGGAAATGAACGCCAACGCCTCGCGCGTCGCTGTTGTCAATCAGCTCGGTAACTATTCCGATTTTTTTTTTTTTTTTTTTTTTTTTTTCCCCACATCTCCGTTGACCCACTGATCCAACAATGTATTTCTCGAACAATTACAGCGAGACAACTGTTGCACGTCGATCACCCGAACTCGCAGCAAATAAACCAGCGTCAAAACGAGCTCAACCAAAAGTGGTCCGAGCTCAGGGACAAGGCCGAGTCGAAGCGCGAGGCCCTCAACTCGGCCCACGGCGTGCAAACCTTCCACATCGAGTGCCGCGAGACCGTGTCCTGGATCGAGGACAAAAAGCGCATTCTCCAGCAGACCGACAGCCTCGAGATGGACCTCACCGGCGTCATGACCCTGCAGCGCCGTCTCAGCGGCATGGAGCGCGACTTAGCGGCCATCCAAGCGAAACTCGACGCCCTCGAGAAAGAAGCCAACGTCATCGAGGGAGAACACCCCGAGGAAGCGGCCATGATTCGCGAGAGGATCACCCAGATCCACGCCATTTGGGAGCAACTGACGCACATGCTCAAAGAGAGGGACGCCAAGCTCGAGGAGGCCGGTGACCTGCACCGCTTCCTGCGCGATCTCGACCATTTCCAGGCTTGGCTCACCAAGTCGCAGACGGACGTCGCGAGCGAGGACGAGCCGACGAGCTTGGCCGACGCGGAAAAACTCCTGGCCCAGCACCAGAACATCAAGGAGGAGATCGACAATTACACCGACGACTACCAGAAAATGATGGAGTACGGGGAGAAGCTGACCAGTGAGGCCGGTGACAACGACACCCAGTACATGTTCCTGCGCGAGCGGCTCAACGCCCTTAAAATGGGCTGGGAGGAGCTACACCAGATGTGGACGAACCGCCAGGGTTTGCTGTCGAACGCCCTCAATTACCAGATCTTTGAGCGCGACGCCCGCCAGGCCGAGGTTCTGCTCTCTCAGCAGGAGCACTTCCTTGCCAAGGACGAGACCCCGACGAACTTTGAGCAAGCCGAGAACATGATTAAACGCCAGGAGGACCTGATGACCAAGATGGAGGCCAACGACGAGAAGATCAACAGCGTCGTGCTGTTTGCCTCGCGGTTGGTCGACGAGGGCCATTACGCCGCGGACAAGGTGAAGAAGAAGGCCGAGTCGATAAACGAGCGGCGCAACGTCAACCGCGACAAGGCCCAACAGCTGACTGACAAGCTGCGCGACCAACAGCAGCTCCAGCTCTTCCTGCAGGATTGCGAGGAGCTCGGCGAGTGGATACAGGAGAAACACATAACGGCCCACGACGAGACGTACCGGAGCGCAAAGACCGTGCACAGCAAGTGGACGCGCCATCAGGCCTTCGAGGCCGAGATAGCGAGCAACAAGGACCGGCTCCAGCAGTTGCAGGCAGCCGCGGACGAGCTGATACAGCTGAAGCCCGAATTCGCCGAGACGATCGAGCCAAAGGTCAAAGAGCTAGCCGATCAGTTCGACGAGCTCGAGACGACGACGCGCGAGAAGGGCGAGCGGCTGTTCGACGCGAATCGCGAGGTCCTCGTGCACCAGACCTTCGACGACATGGACACGTGGATGAACGAGCTCGAGAAGCAGATCGAGAGCTCGGACACGGGCTCGGATCTCGCCTCGGTGAACATACTCATGCAAAAGCACCAGATGATCGAGACCCAGATGGCGGTGAAGGCGCGCCAGGTGACCGAGCTCGACAAACAAGCCGAGCACCTGCAACAGACCGTGCCCGAGGAAAAGATGGAGGAGATCAAGTGCAAGAAGGAAAAGGTCACGCAGCGCTTCGCGAACCTCAAGGCGCCCCTGGTCGAGCGCCAGCGCAACCTCGAGAAGAAGAAGGAGGCCTTCCAGTTCAGGCGCGACGTCGAGGACGAGAAGCTCTGGATCAACGAGAAGATGCCCCAGGCGACGAGCAGCGAGTACGGCACCTCGTTGTTCAACGTACACATGCTCAAGAAGAAGAACCAATCGCTGCGCACCGAGATGGAGAACCACGAGCCGCGGATCAATTTCGTCTCGAACAACGGCCAAAAGCTCATAGACGAGGGCCACGAGGACAGCGAGGAGTTCCGCAGACTGATATCCGAGCTGTCGGACAAGTGGCAGGAGCTCAAGGACGCCCTGGACGAGCGCAACGCCCACCTGTTGCAGAACGAGAAGGCCCAGCAGTACTTCTTCGACGCGACCGAGGCCGAGTCCTGGATGAGCGAGCAGGAGTTGTACATGATGGTCGAGGACCGGGGCAAGGACGAGATATCCGCCCAGAACCTAATGAAGAAACACGAGGGCCTGGAGCACGCGGTCGAGGATTACGCCGAGACGATTCGCCAGCTCGGCGAAACGGCGCGGCAATTGATAAGCGACAAGCACCCACTGGCCGACCAGATTGCGGTCAAGCAGTCCCAGGTCGACAAGCTCTACGCCGGGCTGAAGGACCTGGCTGGTGAGCGCAGGGCCAAGCTAGACGAGGCCCTCCAGTTGTTCATGCTCCACCGCGAGGTCGACGATCTCGAGCAGTGGATAAGCGAGCGCGAACTCGTCGCGGGCAGCCACGAGCTCGGCCAGGACTACGACCACGTGACCCTGCTGTGGGTGCGCTTCGAGGAATTCGCCCGAGACACCGAGGCCATAGGAACCGAGCGCGTCAACAGCGTCATCGGGATCGCGGACTCGTTGATCTCGGCGAGCCACTCGGACGCCGCGACCATTGCCGAGTGGAAGGACGGACTGAACGAGGCCTGGGGTGACTTGCACGAGCTCATAGAGACCCGAAAGCAGATGTTGGACGCGAGCCGGGAGCTGCACAAGTTCTTCCACGACTGTAAGGACGTGCACGGGCGCATACTCGAGAAGCAGAACGCCATCTCGGACGAGTTGGGCCGGGACGCGGGCTCGGTGTCGACGCTCCAGCGCAAGCACGCCAACTTCATCCAAGACCTGACGACGCTTCAGAGCCAGGTGTCCCAGATACAGGAGGAGTCGGCTAAGCTGCAGGCGAGCTACGCGGGTGACAAGGCGGTCGAGATCACAAACCGCGAGGCCGAGGTCGTAGCCGCGTGGAACAACCTGCAGGGGTTGTGCGAGGCGCGCATGAGCAAGCTCGACGACACCGGGGATCTGTTCAGGTTCTTCAACATGGTGAGGAACTTGATGATCTGGATAGACGACGTGGTCAGGCAAATGAACACGAGCGAGAAGCCGAGGGACGTTAGCGGGGTCGAGCTCCTCATGAACAACCACCAGAGCCTCAAGGCCGAAATCGACACGAGGGAGGACAATTTGATCAGCTGCATCAACCTCGGCAAGGACCTACTGGCGAGAAATCACTACGCCAGCGAGCAAATCAAGGAAAAACTCACGGCTCTCACGGATCACAGGAGCGCGCTGCTGCATCGTTGGGAGGAGCGCTGGGAGAATCTACAGCTCAGTGAGTACAAATGCGTTACCGCCCCATAATGCCGTATAGCGAGAATATATTTCCTCATTGGAATTTTCCACCTCCTACAGTCTTGGAAGTCTATCAGTTCGCAAGGGACGCAGCGGTTGCAGAGGCCTGGCTGGTTGCTCAGGAGCCTTACCTCATGAGGCAAGAACTTGGAGTGAGTACTTTTGATTTTGACGTTGGTCTCGTTCACAAGAGTAGCCCGAGAGCAGCGAAATTTATGTTCAATTCCCTTTTTAACTTGCAGCACACAATCGACGAAGTCGAAAACTTGATTAAGAAGCACGAAGCATTTGAAAAATCAGCATGCGCACAAGAGGAGAGATTCAGTGCCTTGCAGCGTCTGACAACGGTGAGTTTTGTGTTAAACGAAAAACACCTACGGCTTCCAAGTAGCTCGTTTATAATAAAATACAACACTTGCTCAATTCTGTCAATTACAGTTTGAGCTGAGAGAACTGAAGAGACGAGAACAAGAGCGGGAGGAGGAAGAGAGGCGCAAAAAGGAAGAGGCAGCCGCCGCGGAAGCTGCGAGACTGGCCAAGGCCACCCCAGTAACCAGTCCGGATGAACCAACAGGCGAAAGGTAGCGTTTTTTTTTTTTTATTTGAAAAACAGTAGCTTGAAGGTGGTTTCCGTGGTAGGGCAAGGATTAACATTGAACTCGCTAGTAATTGTAAAGGATCGGAGGTGAAATATAATTTAAAAATCAAAGGGTTGTATAGTTTCCATGTAAATTTTTATCGTAGTTGAACAGATTTTTCGTTTGTTCAGAAAAAATTCCAACCTAAAATTTTCAGTGTCTCTTGGCAACAAAAGTGTGTTGGGAATTTAGTGAATGTAATAATTTTGTTTACGTTGACGTTTACATGTATGAAATTTCAAGTCCTTACGTGTAACAGAAAAAAAAGAGTAATAAGTAATTTGGTAGCTTCTTACCCTTACGATTGTGATTAGTGACTCAGATCATGCTTTATCCATAGGAACCATCTTGATAGAGCAGAATTTAACTCATTAACAATTTCATGTTTATCGTAACAGAGCGGAGGCCGACGGTGTGCCAAGCAGAGAACGCGATGACGATCACGGTAAGTCAACGCTCAACGATCGAGCTTCCTGCTTTCTCATATATTTTGTTTTGCCAAATCGTGTCCGTGAAAAAAAAAAAAAAAAAAAAAAAAAAACAGTTTCATTAGTTGTCTTTCACCAGGTTACGGCACATTTGTTACAATTGTTCATTGAGAGTAGTAGATTTTTAGTTTTGCTTCTAACAATTTGTGAAAATTAACAGTCTCAAAGTAATTCGATACTTCATTTTTTTTTAATTTATTTTTTTTTTTTCATTGCGTAAAATATACATCCATGCAATTATTAAAATGCAAGTTAAAATTTCCAAGCTTCATTTCAAGTGAAGAAACAAACGTTGAAAGAAAGTTGATAATACGAGGAAAAGAAAGAAAGAAAAAAAAAAATTTTTTGCTATGAAATTAGAAGGTTCCGTTCTCTTTGTTCTCTTGTGCGGGAACGATGCTTCCTCTCACATATGTCTCCTCTGTCTGCAATCTTCGTACACGATTGATACAACTAACCTTCTAGTTTGATAGGAGATGGTTTATATATTAACAAATACTTTGCCAACAAAGCATGAAACTCTCGCTAACAGCACGTTTCTTTTTTGCCTCTGTTTTTCCCTCCTCGGCCCCCCTTTGAAACTCCAAATCCAATTGTTTCCCTTGGAAAAAAAATAAAATAATAAATAACGAATGCACCCCACCCTTGAAAAAAACAAAAAAAAATTTAACGCGGAATGCACGAACCACAGCGGCACAGCGTAAATCTTCCACGCGACCAACGCAGGCTCAAGAGAAGCCCAAGGAAGGTGAGTCTCTGCCCGTAGCCGTTGTTCCGTTTTGTTGAATATACAAGTACATCACCAATCATTTTCTATTCTTCTAACTTCTCTCGCTTGTTTTTCAATCTACACTTGATCCTTTCTTTTTTTTTCTACTTCTACTAAAACATTTCTTTTTTTACAATCACTCTTAAGAAGAATGAGCGATTTTTTAATCTAGACTTCCTTTTTTTTTCTTTTTACTAACATTCATTAATACTGTAAATATATCATTCATACAATCGATGGTAAGATATATCTTTTCATTTGATATTGACATGTACATATAATACAATACACACTTTTGGGCAACTCATGTTGATAACATATTTATAACACACTCTCAGGTGATGGAACGTCGAAACAGATGGAATCACATTGGCGTTTTATGTTTTCAGCTTGTAAATTGACAAAACACTCACCATTGTTGTATTAACACCGTAGCAACACGTAGACAGTTGCTACATGTGAATAGAGCACAGTTTTGTTTTTTTTTGTTTTTTTTTTCATCCAAGCACTTCTTCTTGTCATACTTTATATATAGGCGATGGAACGAGCACCTCACTGCAGAAACATATTTTCATACCAGCACATATTAATACATTAACTATATGATATTGATAATACGAATTTTCAGGTTCCCACGAATACCACTCATGTTTTAACCCTCCCCCTGTATATAATAACTAATATTAAGCTTCCGTAGTTGCACAACTTTCAGATTAGCTTCCACACCATAGCGGTAGGTATACTTACTAAAAAATTAACGTGATAAATCGAGAAAAAAAAAATGATGTCTCCGTACCTACATTTGACACGACAATTGCATGCCTGTAGATTTTTTGCAACTTTTTTTTTTTGTGTTCCGCATCATTCTTTACTTCACGATGTTGTTTCAATGTTGCACTCGCCTTGTGTATATCGTATGTTGATGCACCCATTTGAATGTAGTGTTTATAATATAAAGTATTGATTCCTCGAGCCCCGATCGCGTGGATTGAATCACTGGCATTGGTCGAAAAAAATGTCGATAAAACGTGGCCCGAGGAATCGGTGTATCTCAATTGTAACGATTGCATGATTTTTGCCGATTCGGTGTTTTGAGTACAGTAGTGCATGCAAAGCGGAGCGAAGGGGAACAGGTGCCGGCCCGACAGTTACCCGTGTCAATACAACCTGCACCGTCCGCGATGAAGAAGCGCACCTCGTCCTCCACCCCAGCAAGTAAGTGTTGCACGATCAGTCGCTCGCGGGATTGTACTTTTGTCCACGGGGTTTCTACAAATTGGTAGAAATCGGTAGTTTTCGAGGAATTTTTTTTTTTACTCATGTGTGAATGGATGAGACTCGAGTACGTAATTACGAGAAATATGTATGCTTTTGTTGGGTTTTCCATTTAGCTAAAAATATTTGTTTGGCCTGGTTGCATTTTCCAGGAGTCATAGACGGTTATCAAATTAATTAATTATTTTTTATTTGAAAATTCTTTCAGTTTTTTTTTTTTTTTNTTTTTTTTTTTTTTTTTTTTTTTTTTTTTTTTTTTTTTTTTTTTTTTATTGTTACTATTATTATATCGACTCATACTTCTTAAACTTACATCCATTCCGTGTATTGTATTATTCGTGAAATTTTATGTTGTAAACTAGATAATCTGGGAAAATTGCGAGAATTCTGAATTGCCGCAGATTTGTAGAAACCCTAGTGTTTTTTTTTTTTTTAAACATTATTCATGTACAATAAATTTACAAACGCGTGTTGAGAATCATGGGTGTTTTTCAATGTTTTTCGATACTTATTATTTTTGATACGCTTCCAGGGATGGATTAAACTTTTATAGAATTACTGTTCCTACAGGAGACGATAGTAGTACCAAAAAATGTTAAACAAAAGAAATAACTTTGGTGTGGGCGGATGTTTAATTTTGATGAATTTGCAATAAAAAAAGCACGTGAATGTATTTTTGAACAAAAAAAATGAGATACTTAATTTTATTTTTGTGCAATGTATGTTTTAGTTCAAAATAGCTTTTATCGGAACTTATTATCTTTATTGAAAAATTAGTCAAAATATTGCTAAAAAAAAAAAAAAAAAAAAATAGAACGAAAAAATTTACTCGCAATTCATGACAAATATTTCTCATTGTTTGTAATTTCTAACGTGTTAATAATCATAATTAATTACAATGTAACGTAACGATCGTGATTAATCGACCGATATTTAATTGTTTTAGTCTTCGCGAGCGGGAAGGACGCGTCAAGATGAATTTTTACGAACGAATAGTTTAAAATCGTAATTCAGAACTTGTCGGACGATTTGCCGTTTGTGGGAAAAGTGTTTTCATAAAATACTTTGAAAAATAAAACTTTGTAGTCGTTGAGGCGAGCTATTGTTATTTACCCAATTTCACAAAGATCTGTTTTGTAATGATTATTTAATGTTATTTTTAGAATAACTGCTATTAACAAAAAATCAGTTAAATTGCTCCATAGTTGTTATGTATAAATGAACCAATGTTTAAGGATTATTTTAAAACAGATCATTGGGAAATCGGATGAGGTATTACGTAGATTGCATGCGCACGTCTGCATGTGTAATTGCGCCGTAGAAAACACGTGACCCGCGTATTTTTTGCACCATTCTTTGCAAAGAGCAGAAAAGGATGGAACTTACAATTGGCAAAAGCAAAAGAGAAAAAAAAAAAATATTGATAAAGAGAAACAGACGGAAGCTGCGGGGTCCGCGGCATTTGACTCGTTCTGATAGTTTGGTGCTTTATTTCAAAGGGGTACCGGTCATCCCGAGTTCATTGGAAGACCGATTTACGAATTTTAGATGATTTAAATCGTTCACAATGCGAAGTTTACGTATTGAATTTCATGACGAAAACTGACCAAATATTTAGGTGTTTTTATCATTGATTGATTAGATTTCAAAATTAAGGTAAAAAACGTGCCAAAGCCGAAAAAGTTTGCAATGAATTTCTTGTTTTTATCATTCAATATAACATCGCAATGACACATAAATAAATCAAAATATATTATTGATGTGTAATCCTAAAGAATTTTCAATTTTTTTGAAAATTTTATTTTACAATTGAACAATATTTAATTAAAAAACATTGACAGAGCCCTGGTATACCTGAGCTGCTTAATTATATGAGTACTATGTTTTATATCTTACGGTGTTTTCGAAAATCAGAAATTTTTTTGTTAGTATTGTGGATTTCCGTAAAATTAAAATAGAATAATCACTCTACGACGAATGTTTGAAAAATTTGCAAACGAGCATAGTCACCGAAACAACAATTTCGAGTTTTTTGTTTTAATGAGCTATTAAAAAAAAAAAAAAAAAAAAAAAAAAAAAAAAAAAAAAAAAAAAAAAAAAAAAAAAAAAAAAAAAAAAAAAAAA